>VCAZ01000008.1:7458762-7738762 GCA_005784505.1 Bagarius yarrelli | reverse complement strand
CGTCTTTTTACTTTAATCTATAATAAAACTTTTGGTTCTAAATGCAGAATGTTGTTTTTTATGCTTTTTAATTAATTTAATAAATCTATTTTTTGATTAAAATTGTTTTAATTATCCGTCCAAACATAAAAGAATAGAAATAAAGATAAATATAATCATTTAACAATGTGTGTGGTTGCAGGATTGTAATAACTGTAATAAAAGTAATAATTGTAGTTAATTAATAATATTATTAGAAAGCAATAATAATAAAAATAACAATAATAATGGAGAAACTTACTTTTTGTTTCTTTCTTTCTTTTTTTCCTGAAGATTAAAAATATATAATGTTCAAAGTGAATTATTCATTTCAGTATTTTCTTTTAGTCCTTCACCCAACAGCATCTTTTTAAAGATAAAAACAAATTAAATACTAATTTATTTAGACTCGTTTTTGTGTCATCACGATTTTTCTTTTCAAATATCATCCAAATCAACTAACATACAATTTTTTTTAAATCAAATCAATTATTTTTTTTAACATAAATACACAATACAATATTTATATATAAATATGACAAATCTAGGGACCCTAAATACATAATCCGAGATGTGCTTAGAGGTAAAAAATATATATATAATTAATAATAATAATAATAATAATAATAATAATAATAAAAATCGAGACGGATTTCTGAGTTCCGGCAGACGGATTTCAGCACCACGGACAGTTCCGTTAAAAACCCGCGCCTTTCCCTTATTTCAGTTTTTACCCGTTTAACACCAAACCCTGAAAACTAATCTACTTATTCAATCTCTCTCTCTCTCTCTCTCTCTCTCTCTCTCTCTCTCTCTCTCTCTCTCTCTCTCTCTCTCTCCTTTATTATATATGTATTTATCAACAGTAACAGAGAACATGTAGTGGTTGTTTACCAGTTCATTTAATAGCCTAATGAAGACGAGTGCATGTTCTCTGGCATCGCTTTAAATCATGCATCGATTTCATGGGCGACTCTATTCGGGTTCAGAAGTTGGGGAAAATAAATCTACCACCGTCGTTTTACACAAAGTCTAATTAACAAACACGGAATCCTGAATCAATGCCTTGTACAATACACCGGTGTGTGTGTTTTTTTTTCTTTTTCTCTGACTTATAAAGTCTGGACTCGAGTCATGCTGGTCTGGATTAATGTATGATGGGATGCTAATATATTTTCTTTACAAATAATGCAGGGAGTTTAGCAGCAAGCTGGACTAATTGTGTGTGTTTGGGCGCTTAGGTGTCCTATACAGGTTACAATATAATGGTGGCGAAAGGTGGGCACATTACATCATATCTTGTATTGCCATAGTCACCCCTTTTTCCCACACACACAGTTATGCATTCACATTAACTGCAATAAAGTCATTAATACAATCTTACAGCACTAAAAGTCTAGTTATAATTAAGAGGATTGTTCTGGCCTGGGATTTGGGTAACAGCTTTCGAGTAATGTACAGACCTGAGCCTTAATATCAATCGTAGTAGCCCCCATAACGGTGCAGGCACTAGAGCCATTTATATGATTACAAATGGCATCATAAAATCTGTCCAGCCACGAGCACAGCATGTAGAAAGAGTCACACTGCATTACTTACCCCGCGAAAAATGAAAAACCCCAGAGTCGTGCTTCGTGTTCCTCGGAGCGCTGCGGGTGTTTGGAGGTGCCGCTTAGCTGACTGGTTCCACTCCACTTAAGCCTCCTTTGGAAACTCGGCGGTCGGGCTGCACGCTAACCCACTCGAGCCTAATGCAAGGCCAAGCAGGTGTGAAATGACTTGTTCAAGTAAAACCGCTGAGCCTTTTGTCCATTAAACCTGCAGCGTGCTTGAGAAAGTTCAAGCACTTCTCCGTTATTGCACACTTCCTTACAGAACTCACATTGCTGGGGTTAAGAAGAAACGACAAATCACTCTTTGGGGAAAGAGGACCATGAGGACAACCAGCAGTATTTATACAGGTCCTTCTGTCGAGTCTTTAATGCTTAGAAATGTCAGTGGAACATGTTGAATCATGATGCGAGAGAAATTTCTGACCATAAAAGTGAAAAAAACCCCATGAAATATCAAATAGCAACAATTACTTTTGCAGTAAAAAAATCAGTAATCAAATCCCAGGACGTTGGGAATAAATGTAGAAATCTTATCATTTTGTCTAAAATGTAAAATCTAATTAATTTAAGGCGAATACGAATGTTTATGCTGGTTGTCATTTGTAAACCAGACAGAAATATAAATTTAACAAATGAAAATGAGCTCAGTTAAAAATATACGTTTTCAGAAAAAGATCAAATGCCACTTTAGACAACCAGGCTCGCCTAATAGGACAGTTATAATATAAATAAAAATAAATAAAATATTCCTAAAAAGTAAAAAAAACAAAAAAAAAAAAGCGGCTGTACTTATTATATATTGTAAAAAAAAACAAAAAACACCCACCCTTTTACTGTTTGTTATAAATATTTCCTAGACATGCAAATATTTAAATATACGTCCATTTAGAAAAAAAATCTGCTATTTTTGCAACATTCATTCATTAATTAATTAATCCATCATTATTAAAATCATTTATCAGAATTAATTAAATGATGCATCTTCACTTAAACATCATCATTTTAAATTAACAACAAATCCATTAATTAGAAATCTGTTCATTTATAATAATAAACAAATGGCTTTTTATTCGTAAGACGTTTTCACCGACAGACTCTATCACCACGTCTGTCAGCTGGCAACAGATTATGTTTGTGGATGTTTCGTAGAGAAATGCGTAAAATCTTTTATACAGACCAGCTTGTCCTTTTTTCTCACTTTTCTCTCATGACTTATCCTGTTTATATTTATATCCCAAAAACAAGACTGGACCAAGTTATCAAAATGATTCTGGATTTTTTTCAAACTTTGTATTCTCCAGTGAATTTCATATAAATGCCAAACATACACACACACACACACACATTAAGCCTGACTGACATTAAGCCCCGAACTGACACTGAGACGCAGGAAGTGTTTGAGTAAGATGGCGGATGAAGCGAGAGCAGAGGCATGTTTAATCTCTGCGTAGAACGACATAAACTGTCTTCAAACACAGAAAAGCACACACAGACACACACACGCACGCTGTCTTCATTCCACGGTCAATTGATCAAAGGTCTGTATTAAGGTTAGGGACATGTGCATGATGTTAACGCATCTCCAGTGAAGGTAATGACATCATCAGTGGTGACAATCTCATTGTCAATGTAACATTAAAATAACATTAGCAGTCGTCAAGACAAGCATAACTACACCATGACATACATTAGCTGACATACACACATACACACACAAACGCTCATACACACACGGATGGAATGCATGCAACTATAATTCGGTAACTGAGATGTGTGAGTTTGCGTTTGTGTGTGTGTATGTTTGTTTGTGTTTGCTTGTATATGTTTGTGTGTAAGTGTGTATATGTTTGTGTGTAAGTGTGTATATGTTTGTGTGTACAGTAAGGGAAAAATTGTGTGATCTTTTTAGCAGTCATGAAGCCCCATACTTCCAAATAGCAGGTGTTAAGGAGTATTGTTATCAGGCGATGCCTGGGGTGAACAGACACTGGCTAGCTATCTGTCCCAGGGTGCAGCATCCTTGTTAAAGGTACCTCCAAACTAACCACCAAGGCATTAGATTTAACATTGGCTTTGGTGGGAAAAGCATACTACTTAGCAGGTAGGATGGTGCTGACCTGCATACAATGGCCATGTACACACATACCAGGCAGAGATGCTAAGGGACCTGTCTCTCAGGGTCACCAAGGAGACTGCCAAAGCAGTTGGCTGCTCCATGGCAGCGATGGTGGCCACAGAGCAGCACCTGGTTTCTTTGGCATGCTGGATGGAGTGTCCCCCGGGAGATCTCACCCTGCCACCTTTGGTTCTTTAGGGCGTTTAATCTACCATGGGGTACCAACTGCAACCGTCGCTTGGAAATAGTACAACTTCCTGGTCGGCCCCACCAGAGGTCATTGACCTCAGCACTACCAGAAGCCAGATTTGCGGTTCACTCTCCCACTAGCGTCAGCCGCTTTGTTTCCTGTCCTGAATTTTTACTGGGCTGCTCACTCATCTCACACACAAGCTAGTGCGCCGAATCCTTTTGTGGACGTAGGGAGCAGACATCCTGTCAAGGCAGGGACAGGGGTCCAGCAAGTAAAGACTCTAACTCTATAGGTGATGGAGCCTATTTCCTATGGAAATGCTCTGGCAGAGCAAATGTAGATCCACTCGAAAACAGCGCATTGTCCGCTGTGCAGATATGCAGACGTTTCCACAGTAGCTCTTGGGAGTTTTGAAGCGAGTATGCCGGACAGTGTCAGACTACTACTTGTAGCCCTATTCTGGCTGGCCCAAGCATGGTTTATAGACCTGGTTTCCCTGCTAGATAGTCATCCCCTCCAGATACTTGTCAGAAGGGACCTCCTGTCTCAAGCTTCGGTGCACCCTCATCCTGAGTTATGAAAACTGTGGGCATGGCCCCTGAGGGGGCACAGTACCTAGCAGCAAGTCTCTCAACCGTGATCATTATAACCATACTACAATCCAAAGCTGCCACCACAAAGAAACTCTAGGCCCTAAAATGGAACCTATTCATTTCATGGTGCAGACACAAGCAGCAGGACCCAGTTAACTGCCCGAGTTCTGAAATTCCTGCAGAAATGTTTCACACTTTATACTCTCAGAAAAAAAACTTTTGCATGTTTTCAGGAAAGTACATATTTCATTATTATGTGGTACAATTTCTGTGCATAAAAGCAAGCATGCCAGAGGTTTGTGTCTGTGCGTTTGTGTGAAATTTTGGAATTATAGTCTGAGTTTAGTTACATAGTTAGATTGGGTTTAGAGTTTAGGGTTAAGATTAAATAGTTTCACTGTACATAAATGTAATAACTCTACTGTTACTGGGTCCTGGAAGTTATGTAATTGGAAAAGAATCAAAAAGTATTGAATCTAAAATTGTATATGACTTTAGGATTAATCATAGAAACAGATTTTATACACAAGCAGATGTGTGTGACATTTCACTGTTCTCTGAAGTCCAGTCAGCTGCAACTGGTCTCCAACACTACATCCACACACACACACACACACATAAACACACTGCTTTCTGAACCTAGTAACTCCTTTAACCATCTTCCAGAGCTACTTATGTTTAATCTAGTGGTAAGAGGTAGCTCAGCAATGAAGGTGTTGCTCTGGTGATTGGAAGATTGTGGGTTTAATTCCCTGTGCTGCCAAGATTCCACTACTGGGCCCCTGAGCAAGGACCTTTAACTGCTTGGATGTTCAAATGAAAACTTAGTTGGATTAAAATATGATATGAATGTAAGCTCGGGATAAGGATGCCTACCAAATGCCAGGAATGTGAATGTTTGAGCTGTCAGTTTCTGCTGTAATTCTTCTTTTGTGCTGTGTTACAGTATTCTAGAGGGAAAATTCAAGAACTTCTTAAACATTGTTTCAGGATGCCAAGCTGGCATTAATTCAGGCGTTAATTTATTCACACATCTCATCGTTCCACCATTTATTTCAATTCCATGCTTGAGGAAATTTTCAGTTCCGCATTGAAGAGTTCATTGTCCTTTTTTAAAAAAAAACCTCCATTGTGCTGAATCTGGTGTAATAATTCAAAGTCAAAGGGTCGGTGCTGGGAAACTCCAAAAGAAATTTTACATTTCAACTCGCTTTTAATAATTAGTATCAATAATTTGATTGATGTAATATTTAAATAATTTTCTGAAGAATGTAACGTAAACTTTTATTTGTGCATCACTCATATTTATCTTATCAATATCAACACGCACACACACAGATAGAGAGAGGAAGAAATCCAGGACGCTTCTTGGCACGGAGGCACGACAAGTCTGGGCTGATTAATGACCACAGTCTCTGTTCGAATCTCTTCCTGAATTTCAATCGCGCTCACAGGTCAGAGGTACGAGTGCACTTGAACCACTGAACAGCAGAGGATGTGGAAGATCACATGCCACACCGCTCCGGACTAGCTCTCTACGAGCATTTTTTTTTTCAATTCTAGCTATATATATAGCAGATCTCCTATGTTTTGTGTCAGGACATCGACTTGTTAAAACAAAACAGTAAAGACATGATGACTAAGAGAAATGAGCAGATTTTATATATCCTAAATAAGCTGAGGAAAAAAGCGTGTCATATAATTAATTCTATAATATATTCAACACAATCTCTACAAGTTCTTTCAGTTCAAGAAATACTGCTATGACTTGAAACTTCCCTTTTTTGTGTGTAAAAAGCTAAAATACAACGAGAGCGAAATATCCGCAGCGTAAACATCACTCAGACAACAGCAGTGATGGATTACTCTTTGTTTGGACAAATGTCTGCTGTCATGTATTCAGGCGGAACAAGATTTATTTGAATGCCATGTTTTTTCAAGTGTGTAGGTACAAGGGATATGTTAATTCAATTTATAAAGAAAAAAAGTATAGAATAATGTTTTATTAATAGGACAGTAGTTCTACTTTCAGATTCAGACTTTCAGATTGGGGGACAGGGGTGGCTCAAATGGTTAAGTTGCTGATCTGAAGACTAGAAACACCCAGGTTCAAGCCCCACCACCGTCAAATCAACTACTGTTGGGTCCTTGAGCAAGACCCTTAACCCTTCCTGCTCCAGGGGCGCTGTATCATAGCTGACCCTGCGCTCTGACCCCCAACTTACTAAGATGGAATATGCGAAAAATGCATTTCATTGGCTCTGTGCATGTACCTTGCGCAATGAAGTTAAATATTTATTTATTTATCATACTGTAATGATACCCAAGGTCAAGTTTATATAGATAGATAGATAGATAGATATAGATATATATAGATATAAGATTAATACCTACAAAATAATTTTACCCTCCTGAAAATTTTAAGGTTGTGAGCTTCATGCGTAACAGTTATGCTTTTGTCTCTAATCATATGAGGAAAGTTACTGGTATTCAGAGTTGGGTTATGCAGTTATTCCTGTTTCCTGGGCTTCCCTATTAGGATTATGCAAATCACCTGGCTGGAGTTCATGCCTGTGAGGATGCCAGATATTTGTTTTTGTTCCATTAATTGTCTAGAGCATTGCATTCAAACACATGCATAATTCCATATAAATGACAGAAAATGGGAAGTGGTGGCTCAGGTTAAGATGTTGGACTACCAACCCGAAGGTTGTGGGTTTGATTTCCAGCTTCATCAAGCTACCACTGTTGGGCCCCTGAGCAAGGTTCTGAACCCCTAATTAAAAATAGCCAATGGTGATGATGTATCATTACTGCTGGCTAAAAATGTTAATGTTAAATTGACAATTGAAAATGTTAATGTTAAAGTCAACTATTAAAGAATAAATAAGCCAATAATTACTAAATTTATAATCAATGTGGGTTTTTTGCAGTAAGTAAGTAATTAAGGTAATCATTCAATTTAATTCCGTAATTTATATTAATCAAATTAGGAGAGAAAGATCGTAATATCAATGTTGTCCACTAGAGGTGAACAAGAAAAGGCATGACTTACATTGCAACAGTCTAATCACAAAAATAGAAAACATGCTTTTCAAAAGTTTACGGACCTACAGTGCTGTACATACACACTAGTTTGTCCGGCGCCCCACACACAGTTTTGTATTACAGTTCTTTTTTTTATTTTTGAATAAATGACAGCATGATAAACTGTGGAATAGCACAACTAAATGGTTTTATTTTGTTATTAATTTCCAAAATATATTTAATCTATTATTAACAGGGTAACTAGCTATCTTTTCAAGTGGGGGTTCTCGTGCTTAGCCAGTCCTGCGTAGCCAGACTCGTGTAGCCAGACCTTGTCTGCTTTGAATGGTTAAGGCCCATCTAAAAGCATGTATTACTGACAGGTTTCGCTTTGTGCCGTGTCATGTTTATGGCCGTTACTATGTGCCTCCAGCTAAATTCTTGATCGATCTTGATTAATGCTCATTGCTAGCTATGTAAACACTAAAGCTTACTATTTCGATCAGATGGCTTTGGGATGTTTCCAGATGGACTGTTAAACAATGCACATCTGTCAGAAATCCTGTAGAATTTAACCAATCAGAGGACGACCTCAAACTCCGTTTTTCAAATAACTCAGCTCTGAATACTCCTCCAAAACAGAAAACCTAGCAATAGGTTCAATACAAAAACTGAAGTCTGGATATTTCTCACCATTATGTGCATCTGATGAACACCTAATTATATAAACATGGACTTTTATTTCAAATAATCTTTATTATCCAATTAAATGTGCTAATGGTTTGTTTATTTTATTGCAGCTGGAGTAATTGTGATGGTTTTGTTGGTTTATGCAACGTTATCACCTTTGAAATGTATGCATGTGGGACATTTTACAAAATCGGCCTGGAAGGTCTAGTTAGTCAGTCTGAACCATAACAGTAAAAAAAAAAATAATTGCAAATAATTTTTGGTTTTATTGTGAACAAAACCTTAAAGTTAGTAAGTGAAGCTAGGGCCAGTCCAAAATGCAAATTCTTCAGTACATATCTAATCCTGCGTATATTTAATATAGGCTTCGAGGTTATACATTTCCACTTGGAAAGTGAGTTAAAGGTTTAACTGGGACTGCAGGAATAATTCATACAGACCTGGTGATGAATATTTATGTCTTACTTTAATGTAGATACAAAACTGAAACGATCCCCCAGAGCCATCTGCAAAGCAGACGTTAATAACCCCGTCGTGCACATGCATGTTTATCCCCACTCCCCTAGTAATATTATATATATATTACTATAATATTATGTTTAAATGCATGACTACTTATTAACTACCTAATGTAATCACAAAACTGATTTTGTTGTACAGTTTTTAATCATCTACATCATTTTTCACTAGATGGGAAAACTTGATTTTTATTGTAACATATATTGATATTGATCGTCACTTTGGACCTTTAACGCTTCAGCAAGAAGAAATAGGTTTTGAACCAACTTAAAATTTATGACTTGCTCAAAAGTTCCTCGGTGCAATTCTTTTTGGGCATAGACATACTTATACGGGACGTTATTGATAATCACACACACTCTGCTGTCACCCAGATAAGGATGGGTTTCCTCCTGAGTCTGGACTCTTTAAAGGTTTTCTCTGAATATCGTCTCAGAGGATAAATATAAATTTTCTTTAAAAAAATTTATTTTTTAATAAAAAATCATATTTTTCAAACAATTTCTATTGTTTGTAAAAAAAAAAACATTTTATAGTTTATAATTTTTAACTATACAAATAGAATTAACTTGAATTAAATGTTACAATTATATTAGCAGCACACACCTCTATTGTAAGTCCGAGCCTTCTAGTTTGTGAATCACTGCCATACACAAGTACAAAATACAAAATATACCAAAATAGTTTTATTTAGATAAATGGATACAGAGAACTTAGTTGGCAGGACTGTTTGCAGAAGAATTTCCACAAGAATCCTATGAAGAATTCCATAAAGTTTTGTAGCTGACAGTAACTGTAACTGTACCATGATGGTACTTTAATTAAGATTTACTTCTATTAACAAACATTTACATTTCTGGAATATGGCAGATGTTCTAATTCAAAGCAATTAAAATTTATCATTGTTTTTTTAAATCTAACTAAGCACTTGAGAAGTAGGTGACTTGCTCATGATCGTAAATAAAACAACATGTGAACAGCTACACAAAAAAAAACCTGATCTGATCAAAATTGGAATTGAGAACTCGTAGTGTGAACGTAGCTTCAGTTTAGAAAATACATATTTACTGGCCTTATTTATTAAATTTGAAATTCACTTTAGTCCAAATTTACTTATTTTTGTATACGTTTCTTAGTCGGTGATTTGTTTGGATATAGCATTGCAGAAACATAACACATACACTTACATTTACAGCATTTGGCAGTCAGAACACATATAGAACTTTTTTTTTTGTAAAAAAGTGCTTATTCTTTGGCAAAATATCAATCTCCATCTTTATAGCAAAAGATACAATATTGTACAATACAATCTTGAGAATACAGTACAATCTTCATATTTAGATTAGATTCAACTTTATTGTCATTGTGCAAGGTGCATGTACATGTAAGTTACAGTAATGAACTAGTTAACCTGTTTCCCATTAACACTATTAATTATTGTAATAGTCATCTTGGAAATAATTAAATAAAAATATGCTAAAATCTACAACAAAAATATTCGTTTATCACATACATATCCTGAAGTCAATGCCATCTCCATCATTTATCGCTGTCATGTTTCCTCTTTTTCTTCTCTTCTTGCTTTTTTCAGCTTCTGGTTGCCAAATGCATAACTATTTTTTTATGTTTAAATTAGCAAAGGCACAGGTAAGCGCTGACATTTCCTGTTGTTCAAATAGTCAGCTATCGGGGGCCCCCTCAAAATGTGGGGCTACGTCTCTAACTATAGGACATACATTATATTATAGAAGCACTGTAAAAATACTAATTTGCACCAGAAAATCTGGACAAGGTTGCTTAAAAAAACAAATAAATAATGAATATATCTATAATATATATATATATATATATATATATATATATATATATATATATATATATATATATATAAAAACTAATATAATATAAATATCTATATATAGATTTGTTTGTTTAGTTGTTGCATTATTTTGAGTACCACTGCTGTGTTATAGCAACGGTTAATGTGGCTAGTTGTTAAAGGCTGATATCCTTTTAAATTTCAGCTATAGACTGAGCAAAATGATGCATGAGATGATGCATAAAAAAGGAGACTCATTTCTGATTCACCTGTGCATGATACAAGGCCAAACGGGGCTAATAAATTGTTGCATTTAATCTGTGGAGGTCTTAAACTGGCTGCTGCAAGATTCTATAAAAAATGTTCATCATGTTACTAAAAGCCTTTTTAATTCGGCTATTAAAATGACAAGATAAAAAATACTGACAAGCTTTTACTATGCTGTTTGTGAGACATGTATGGATTTTTAATAGAAGTCCAAGAGTTCTTTGCTTCCTAAAATATTTCCATGAAAAAATTCCACAAAGAAAATCATGACTACACACAAGGAAGCAAGCTAAGGAATTATTCATTCATCTTCCATACCCGCTTATTTCCTAATTCGGGGTCACGGGGATCTGCTGGAGTCTATCCCAGCCATCTCTGTAAGGGCAAGGAGGCAGGAGGGTACACCGTGGACAGGCCGCCAGTCAATCACAGGGCCACACACACACTCACACTCACTCCTATGGGCAATTTAGAATCACCAATCAATCTAACATACATGTTTTTGGACTGTGGTATGAAAACCAGAGAACCCGGAGTAAACCCACACAAGCACGGGGGGAACATGCAAACTTCACTCAGAAAGACCCCTGCCGGGGAATTTGGGACCTTCTTGCTGTGAGGCAACAGTGCTGAGCACTAAGCCACCGTGCTGCCTATTTTACTTTTTAATTATATTAACAAATGATTAATTTTGTTAAAAAAAATCTAAAAGGCAAATGCACAAACATCAGTCTTCTGGGTTCTGTTTATCACAGAGCTATTTGAGCACTAACAGTCAAGAGCTCATGCAAGACAACCTTTATCTCAGAAAGAACAAATGCTAAGCAAATATTGTGTACTTGGGTGATTTTTCCCTCTGAAGAGGATGTAGCGGTAGTGTTATTTTGAATTATACATGATAACAGGAGTGTGTGCGTGTAATTTTATTGAAGACTGTGTTGCCGCGTGTCTATGGAAAACGTCAGGGACAAACAAAATAGTTTTTTTTTCATGTACTTGCTGTCAGTTGTATTGTAGACATGCACTTGTAGCACTCACAATAAAATCATATGCTAAACCAGCATCACCATGATATCTACGATACCGCTAAATACGCTAAAAAAACACAAGTAAGGCTAAATGCTGTGATTTAACCCAAATGCATCTAGTGGTAAATATTTATTATCCAATTTTATGTTATCTAACGCCATTCACACAGTTAGCAAGATATTTTCACTTTAGCAAGATACTTTATTCGAGGTGACTTATTGCTTAGCATGTTTGTCTTACATCCCATTTACTTCCTAATCTTCACTGACATCTCTTAAGTTGAGACATATCGGAAGCATGCTTTTGAATTAACTCCAAATACTTTATTGTTTTATGCATAAAACTTGAAAAGGTAACTTTTTTTAATTACACTTTCAGTAAAAAGAGAAAAAATAGACCTTGTGAAATGTTTCCAAACCATCAATAATACAACAATAAGCTTTTTTTTTTCTTCTAATGAAAAATTTGGACAAAGATGCTTGTAAACAATATAACAGCTGCATATAAAGCTGCAACAGAACATCTTGGAAAATGCTAACTGTAGTCTGGTAGCAAAAAAAGTGTACGTCCTACCCTTACTGTCCAAAGCCACGCCTCCTGAATGCATAAACGCGCACAGACTAGACGACTAGAGACAATTTACTACCGGTTTCGAGGGGTACCTAGCTACATATAATAGCATTACATAATTCAATTACAAAATTCATCGATCTGCTAATTTCATTATTCCTCAGTGCCACTAAATGTAACCTAGCCATATTTATCTCATAAATACATAATATTTTTTGCGTTATTGTAAGTGTACAGAAATAAAAACAGACTCTTTTGTTTTCAGTTGATATATTACTCGTTTCTGTATTATAAAAAGTGACTAGTTTAAGTTGATTTAAGTTGAAAAATCCACAAAAATAAAAAAATCTATTAGAAACTCAAAAGTCATCAAATGTATTTAGTTACTTTGCTTTTATAAAGTAATTAAAAAGGTACACTACACTTTAAATAGGGTAATTTTTGATCTATAACCTGTCCTATTTCCAAAGTAACCATCCAAACACTAATTACTACAAGAAATCATGTGTCAATTACTGGTAAAAAATAAATAAATAAATATATACAGTTAATAACAGTACCCGATCACACACTGCTGCTATAGTGGAGCTGATTTGTAAACATGTAAATTCGATACACAAACCACATAACCTATGCCATACTATCAAAACACACCAAAATCAGATCACACCATATTCCTACTTGTCCAAAAGAAATACTGTAACCATGACATCATCTTTCAGACTCTTTGAATCCTGGAGTCGACTCCAGCATGGAAACACAACACCGATATTAAGAGTTTTCACTCTGTTTTGATCCAGACATTTATTCCGCAGCACATATGAAGTTTTATGAAGTTTTGCACATACAAATGTTGACAAGCAGGTAGGAAAGCCGAACAAACATTTATTGGTTTTATGCCTTCCACAGAATATAGAAATACACATCAATACATTTACACCGCTTAACTTAATGATTGCTATCGAGATGTGAAGAGACTTTTAACACAACAGAAGATAAAATGTTTCTGAAGACAATCACCTATTGTACCTTTAACAGTCTTCACTCCTGCTGGATAGCTGAATGTCAGTATTGTATTTCATGGCAAAGCCTAGAAGATTCTTTACTGATATCTAGAATTTGTTCCTTTGCCCCAACACAAAGGATTCAGGACTTTGATTGACAGTTGCCAGTCCTTGTCAAGATAAGTTTCACCCTCTTGTCTGAAGCTTTAAATTTCTCAGACTGATGTCAATCATGCTTTGAAACAAAATGACTTCCCTTCCCTTCACTCTCTCTTTCTTTTTCTGTCTCTCTGTCCTTCTCTTAGTGAAATCCTTCTTTGTCTCTATTTTTTTTTCTCTTAAAACTAAATATGTTTGTCAGTATAAATGTATAGAAGTAAAATATCAGAAGCAATAAAACACACCAATAATAGCAGCATGCAGGACTGTTTGAGATGAGGCTCACAAACAATGTGATCAACAGACTGCATAATGAAGGAAGCTAATTATTAGAAAGTATGTTTTAAATTAGAGATGTAATAAAAACTTTATATCAATATGACCTAACTAATAATTTTAAACAATTGAAAATAGAAGCTTAAGGCACGTTAAAACAATGCTTATTTTTAAGTATATATCTTTATATATAGCTTCATTCCCTAAATAAAATTAATTACTTTAGTGCATTTTTAGGATTTAGACATTAAGCTAATTTGCTATGTTTTCAACACCCCGTGTTAATGTGCATGTTGAAGTATTACATCAGAAACGAGTGATGGAAACGGTGATGGAGGTTTTAAACCTACATAACTAATTGTCTGTTTCCACTCCTTGTTTTTAATTTACTGTTGGTTACTAGGAAAACCTACCTGTTTCGCATTTAATGTCTTTTTTTGCGAAATGATTCGCTTTACGTTAGAACGGAAACCCGGCTTATTGGACTCAGTTGATTTAACTTCTTTTTAATAATGATCTATGCCGTCTTCATCTTCATACATCCTTTATTTTAATAAATGCACATCATGAGCTTAAAAATAATATCCATATAGACAGACTGCTGATATGACTGCTCATGTGAATACGGGTGGATCATTTTCCTGTTTTTAAATAGAAGTTCAAGGTTAACATGAATTGTCGAATCCTTTTGTTGTTAAAGCAGAACAGAAAAACTCAGTTCTGTTGGTTTTGTCAAAAATTCTACATTAGTTAGTCAGTGAAGTGGTATTGCTGTTAAAATCAGTGGTAAATTTAATGACAACCTTAAATTTAATTAATAAAAAATTATAATATATATAATAGTGTATCAGATTATTAAACAATAAAACAACAATGAAATAAAACAACAAATCCAAACAACTACACAACATCATATAAGGTGCAAGTAGAAAGGAAGGAAAGTATTTAGGACAAAAAAACCCCGGAGCAAATAGAGCTAACAGTACAGAATTAAATCATGCATGCTGTTTGAATGCCTGTTTAATATTACATTCATTGTAATGAAGGAGTATGCAAAGTAAGTTTACTGAAGTATGATAAACACTGCAACCTTTTTGTTAATTATATATTAATGTTGTGGTTTGACGAGCTATGTGTTTGTGTGTTTTACTCACTAAAATGTAAGATGTGTAATTTATCTACTATTTTTTATTTTTAAATCTTTTTTTTAGTTTTTATTGTTGCAATAATAATTTCTAAAATCATGCCTGTGCATTTAGTATAAAATATAAATAAACTTGCCTTGCCTTCTATTTAGTAAAATGTCACAAACTATCACTGTGGTAAGGTTATAAATATATCTATAAATAGTTCATGCTTGTAAGTTCTATTATAATTTGCACATTATATTCAGCAAATTGTTGTTTATCAGTATCCGAATCTCCAGAAAACATTAAAGCGCTGTTTATTTTATTTAGATATTTAGCTTAAACTTGCCTCAACACACCTGCTTGTATGTTTCAAGTTAACCTAGCAAGCTCATAATTAGCTAGTTCAGGTGTGTTTGGTGAGCCCTGTATCCTTGTAATTATGTACGATTATAATTTGTCATTCTACATAATAAATTCTTTCCAAATAGAGCTAATCAAGTCATCTGGTAATTGTTTTTTTTCATAGTGCAATATATATCGCAGAGAAACCAAATATCAAAATGGCAGTCAGGCCTAATTGTCACAGACGAATCAGAGCCTCTCTCACCACCCAGCATCAGCCCACAGTACTAATTGGACACACCTGTTTGCAATCACCACTCATCTCTACTTAAACACACTCCTCACACACACTCTGTTTGGTCACGGGCTAAAAAACAGCTTCTTTCTGGGGCAGGGGTGTTGAACAAACGTTGTTCTGTAGGGTTGGCTCCAACCCTAATCAAACACACCTAAACCAATGAATCAAGATTTTGCTAGGTATACTTTTACATTTACATTTGCAGTATTTGGCAGACGCCCTTATCCAGAGCGACTTACAATATTCCTTGTTATACAACTGAGCAATTGGGGGTTAAGGGCCTTGCTCAGGGGTCCAACAGTGGTGGCTTGCCGGGAGCTGGGAATCAAACCCACAACCTTCGGGTTGGTAATCCAACACCTTAACCATGAGCCACCACTTCCCCTTGAAACGTACAGGTAGCTGTGTTTAGGCAAGTTGGAGCTAAACACTGCAGGACACCAGCCCTCCAGGACCCGAGACATTCTGGCTAATTTGTCAACGAAATCACTCCAGCCTTCCTACTATTTTCTCCATTCAGCTCTATTTTCATCCACAACTTATTAGAACAGTAGTGTCTATTTTCTCTATTGTTTTTAGTTGCTATTGACTGTGTCCTACCATAACCTCAAAAACCTACCATCTTCTGAGTCGATTTATTACACTGATTTATACTCTGCAGGCGCAACTTGCAATATTATTTCCCGAAACCTGCTAAAATAATAACGTTGAATAAACTCAGATTTTTGTCAGATTTTTGAACTTTTTGTCTGGGTGTTAGAAATAAATTTCCTGTTTCTACTTCTGTGATACTGTTATATAAGTAGATGTTATTGTTAAAACAAGAGATCTTTATAGCTCTGTAGCTATAACTATATTAAGTTCAGATTTGTGGTGTGAGGGTTTGTAGTGAAAGCACTTCATCTTGAACCTTTCAGGATTTCTGACTCCCCTTCAACTATAGTGGTCCCACATGATTATCTCATATTTACCTAATATTTTAATTGGTAATTTTAATTTTCTTGCCTAAAAACTAGAGGTTTGTACCTACGAAATGTTTTTTATCCGTTTTTTTCAGTTGCATTGTAATATCATTTTTTCCAGTAGTGGTTTTCAGAAGCGCTCTGTTTTAAACAAAGTAACATGCAGTGTCATATTTAAATAACAGCAGTGCATATTTAATAGCTGACTGTCATTTGTAATGCTTTGTGTTTCCTGTGGAGAAAACGTATGTTCTATCTGAATTCCCACTCCCAACAAGCTAATGCGTTATTCCCAAGCTGCGTTTAAAAAGCACGCCACAAATGAACCCATCGAGATCATTTAATCTAGGACACTTATAGTGATGAATAAAATGAAATAACATAACATTTTGATGTGTCCTTGCTGTGCTTATTAGATTAATAGCATATATAATTCCAGTTTTAAGCAGACTGTTTAAATTATTAGGTTATTATTAAAGTTATTATTTTTATGTTTTTATGTTGAGGATCTTAAAAAGAATTGAAATCATTATCTGTAAACCACCAGAGGTTAATTGGAAATGAGCTTTAAATTAGATTTGTCTGATTATTTTGGTGAGCTAATGAATATGTACACAGCTAGCCTCGAGACGGTTGATGACAATATTAAAAAATGCAAATTTCCTTGTTTATGCCTGATATTTCTGGTGGTTGGCAGTAACACCATCACTAGGTTGTTAATAATAAAATACTTATGTACTACATACACTTATAAGATTGTTCTGCAGTGATGTACAGTAACATGTACACAATATACCGTACAAATGACTCTTCATGCCAAATTCTAGTTAACATGACTGCGTCGATTTCCTACTCTTGTAGCCTAATTGTATGCAAATGGATGCTTTATTGTACGTAAACTTACAAGCTTATCCAAGTTAAAGCAGTAAAATTGACTTTCTAACCATATGTACATTGCATTTTATATAAGGGTTGTGCAGTTAAGGAGTGATAAATATATAGATAATATAGATAAATATTGTAGACAGAATTATAAATTGATTTAAGTTATGCTATTGGTATTGTCTGATGCATCGTTCAAGAATTAGTAGCTTCTGTAGTTTATATGAAAAAATATATCGAGATATGATATCATTACAATGCTAAATGCACATTGTATCTAAGACCCTGCCAGCAGTTTTCATATAGAATTAGCTATCAATATAAAAGGATATAGCTAACGATCATTTTAAATGAGGGCTTAGGGTATACTTCTCTTCTCGTTTTTTTTTAGCTGTTACCGTCAGGGGCCGCTACAGCAAATCATCTGCCTCCATCCTAACCTAATCCTCTGCATCCTCTTACACCCATTAACTTCATGTCCTCGTTTATCACATCCATATATACCTCCTTTTTGGTCTCTTTCTTTATCTCCTGCCTTCAGCTCCATTTCCAACATCCTCCTCCCGATATTTCCACTATTCCTCACTCTGCACATGTTTAAACCATCTTAATCTGCCATCTCCGACTTTGTCACTGACATGAGGGTTAAAATATGTTTCTTACAAAAATACATGACATCACAGATTTGCTAATTCCTGAATCATCCATAGCTAAATGATACAATAAAGTGGTGGCACAGTGGTAAAAGTGTTGGACTGCTAATTGGAAGATTGGGGTTCGATTCCTAGCACCACTAAGCTGCCACTGCTGGGCCACTGAGCAAAAGTCCTTAAACCCCAATTGCTAAGTTGTATAAAAAAAAAAGAGAGATAAATGTAAGTCGCTCTGGATAAGGGCGTATACCAAATGCTGTAAATGTAAATGTACATGCAAATATAAATGGAAATGGAAATGAACACCCAGTCATACTGGGTACATACACCCAGAACACCCATTCAGGTCTGTAAAGAAAGTGGTAGCTCAGTGGTTAAGGTGTAGGACTGCTAACCGGAAGATTTTGGGGTTACCACTGCTGGGCTCCTGAGCAAGGCCCTTATCCCCCAATTGCTTAGTTGTATAAAAGAGATAAAAGAAAGTCGCTCTGGATAAGGACGTCTGCTAAATGCTGTAAATGTTAATTGTAGGCAGTATGTGGTATAGTTTTTTCCCCCTAGAAGTAAACGTAAAACCTACATTTAAGGCTAAATATCATCACACATCTGCTTTTATATGTGTGATTTCTGAATGATATAAACACTTACCGGCATATAAAGCTCCACATTTTAAATGTTAAATGTTAAATGACATCTTGAGGTTCCTAAATAACTTGGTTATTTAATGAGTTTGTTTTGAACTGATGGAACTCACACTTATTAAAACAAAAAGTAAGGAGAAACTCGTTTAACTATCTTATTACACACATACAAATAAAACAATGATTCAGTTGTTTTTTTTATCCGTGGGCTGTGCTGTTCTCTAACCCTTTCTTACACCAGAAGAAAATTGAATTTAACTCCTCTAACCAGGTTGAAGGAATAAAGTTCACCTGCCATTCACTCCGAAAGCTCCCCGAGGTCCCTCTTTTAATTAGAGGTTGTGTGTTCCTGCTTGCGCTTTCGTGGGAATTTATCAGATGGATGGCGGATGATGGGAGTGGCGAGCAATGTGGCATTGTGATAGATGTGCTCGGTTCTCCCAGTGCGGCCCTAACACTGCCAATCTGTCAGCTCTCAAAAACCATTACTTAACACATTAGTCTGGAGCGTAGCACCGGTCTCTCAGCCACACACTGCGAGCGCTCACAAGTCTCCAGGGGACGAACGCTGAAAACCCTCCAATGTGTGTGTAAAGTTAAGTGTGTGGCGTGTCCAGGATTGTGGCACTTTTGTTACTTAAAAGTTAAACTTTATTAGTATTACTTTTTAAATACTCTAATATTTTAACAGTTTAACTACATGTAAATATTTTAACCTCATTTTCTACCAGGTGTCTGTGTGATTAGTGGCTTAATTTTGCTTGTAAAACAGTAAAAGAGGTGAGCGTTTGAGCAAGGAACGAGCAAATACACAAAATAATCCATAATTTGGATAACAGGATTTATTAGTTAGTATTAATGAAAGTAAAGAGGAACTTGCCCCCCCATTCACTTAGGAATTGTCAGATATTAATGGTATTAATGGTAAAATCCAGATGTTTCACAGATGTGACATTACATTTACATTATTAAGCAGACGTCCTTATCCAGAGCAACTTACGTTTTACACATTTATACAACTGAGCAATTGGGGGTTAAGGGCCTTGGTGGCTTGGTGGAGCTGGAAATCGCACCCACAATCTTTGGGTTGGTAGTCCAACACCTTAACCCTGAGCCAAAACATGACAATGACAAAATTCTAAGGTATGATTCTAAAAAGTCTTTTTAATTGGTTGTATAACAAAGTATTTTCATACCTACAGTGTTTGTGTACATAATTCTTTAGCGAGCAAATGTTGCCCTGACTGTTAAGTGAGGTGATTGATTATGAATTATTGAATCTATTACTGTTCTACAAATTCTAACAATAGTGTGAATAACAAATTTTTGTAATGACAAAATGACACGTTTTTATAATAACAGTTTAGTTGTCTAAGTGCTGTCTGTCTAACTGATATCTAACATTGTTACTGATACTTGTGAAACAGATTTTAGATACTTGGTGAAACAGATTTTACAGATACTTGGTGAAACAGATTTATTTATTAATGTATTAAAATGACAGTTTATTACTAAACAGTAGAATTATTACTACTAACAATAAAGTGAATGAGTTTACTTATACTTAGTCGGAAATGGTAAAATATTTCTATTGAGGACAAACGTGTAGAATTTAAGCGTAGACTGCTTGCCAATAGCTTCATCCTTCTCCACAGAATATATCCAGACATTAACCTAATCAAATAAATGAATAAATTTACATTTACTGAAATGGCTGTCAGAGGAAATCTGAGTGATCTGTTCTTTCTTGTTCTTTTTTTTTTTTTTTTTGTTCTGAAATCTCTCCGGTCTGTCACAACACAGTTTTAATGACAGCAGAGATCCAACTTGTATTAGATTTAGTGGTTTAAAATGTCTTTAAAGATCCTACTGGTGTCAGACTTGCAGATTAACAGATCTCATCATTCAACTTGTCATTTTTTTTTTTTAATATCTTTTCTACAGCAGCCGTTTTATACATGGCCCAAGTCTCACACCGGGCTCTGATTTATTACTGTCAGACCTGATAAACAATACGGCATGCTTTCCGTGGGTACATTTCCATCGTAGTATTCAAATGATTTTCGATCTAAAATTCAATGAGATTTTATCGCTGACTGTAAGAATTTACTTGAATAACACAGGTTCTTTTTTCTGCTTATTAAAGGTATTAAATGTTTGCCTTTGCTATTAATAACAGTAAGATGTATTATTAAGCCTGCATTAGATATTAGATACTTGATGCTCCCAAATTTAACTTCCCTGAACATCTAAAAAGGAATTTTTTTTAGAGAATTATATGAAATATAATATATAAAAATGACATTGTATTAACTGAATTCCATGCATTTATAAGTCTATAAAGTTTGCGTGACATATGTAGGATGCAGTATGTTTACTGTAGACACACTCAGTTTTTTTTTTTTTTTATAAGCACTAAGCATTTCCTGCTGCGTTGTTTATGACTAATTCCATTTTCGTATCACAGGAGTAAAAGCTCTCATGTCTTTTTGTGGCAGTAGTGAGAAGAAGAAGCGAAGTGGTACTTGTGTCTCTGCGGGGTGTACTTTGATGTGCTATTAGTGTGTGGAAGGTGCATCAGAGCGACGGGACAGGGTATCTCACTGAGTAACACTTGTGGATAAGAGCGGCGGGTGAACGGAAAATTGTATACGGTTTATAATGCATGCTGGACACAAATACATACACTGTATGATTAAAACATTCTGGGGATGTGTTGGGAAATGGACTGTAAGAACCTCTGCAGCTTCAGGAGAAAGATTTTATGTCAAATGTGTGAAAGCAAAATCATGTGAGATACATAGGCAGGACGTGGCTTTTTAGTCTAGTTTGTTATGAGATCATTTGTCATATATGATCATCATGTGTATTGGCAAGGGCCTCACAATACGATACCCATCATGGGTCACAATTTGTATGTAAATTTTGTTTTGGGATGAAAATCTATCTATCTATCTATCTATCTATCTATCTATCTATCTATCTATCTATCTATCTATCTATCTATCTAATATAACAATATATTGCAAAACAATACATATTGCAATACATCAAAAATATCTTAAAGTAAAACAAATACAAAGCTGGAGATGCCCTTATTTTTTCCACCATGCTTGCTTCTGAAACAACGGCTGTATGTGTCAGCGACTGTAGGAATAAAGAAAAAAGTCAATTGATTAAATATTAACACAGAAGCAAATCAGTTTAAAAAGTCATTTAAATATGTATCGATACTAGTGGTAAAAATATCGACACACTATCTTAAAAAAGAATATTGTGATAGCTGTATCGATATTTGTATTTGTATTTCTAGCAATGTTTTAATTTCAAATGCAAGTAAAGAAAGCAAATAAGCAAACGTATAAACAAACGATTCATTTGTGATTGTGAGCATAGAGCACCGAGCACCATGGGCGACACTAAGGTGAAGAAAGTTAGGATGATTCTAAGGGCCCACACACTTACTAGCAGTAACGTAATAGATATCTTTTTAATTGGGCCCAAACTAGCCCTGCCATATCCTTCCTGAACAACACACAACACACCTCAGGACTGTATATTTGTAAATAGCACATGTGCTCATTCACAATTCGGTCTATTGACATTATTTATAATTTATTGTCTTTTCTCTTCCTTAATAGTGTTTTATCACTATAATTACATGTACTGTATGTCTACAATATGTTTGTACTATCAGTACTGGATGCTCCTGACACCAAGACAAATACCTTGTGTGTGTAAACACACTTGGCAATAAAATTCTGTAATGTAATCTTAATATTATTGACTAACTTAACATTAGACAGTAGTTAAAGTAACAGTAACAAAAATGGCTATTGTATGGGTACAGTTAAATCGATGATATATAGCAAATTCACTACAATCTGAGGAATAAGAACAGAAAGATTAATAATTAACGGAAAACGGAAAAGCCTAGTAAAAGCTTTATTATAGAGAGGATGAAGAAAATGTGTTAGATTCTCTTACTGTGGTGTATGTTAATAGGTGTGTTGCTTGGTGTTTCCTCTTGGCAGAATAAGACTGGGAACTGTCCCAGCATGCACAGGTGTTTAGGCGCTTAAAGGTATGTGTGAGGAAAAGAGAGAGAGAGAGAGAGAGAGAGAGAGAGAGCATAAGAGCTAAAGATGCGTATGAGGAATTTTATTATGTAAATCCCCAATTTACACACTATTTTATATAAGGTTTTCCCGACACCCTCCTGCCTTTTTTTTCTTTTAAATTGTCACCGTATGATATACATTACAAAAGTAAATTTCCACAGTAAATGTGTACCATAGAATTGCTTTTCTACTCCTAAATCAAATCATTTTTATTTTAATAAGCTTGCAACTATCTTTCCAAGGTTATACACTCCTGTTAAAAACCTTATGCCTGATTTTTAATTAGGTTAGCATACAAACGGAGCCCGCTGATGTAGCGCTGCATTCAGTACAATAGAGGCTGTGTAAAATAATTAATCACACTACATCATCCTGCCATTTCTAGACAAAGCAGCGATAGCATCTCTGTGCACGGATGAGAAAAAAAAACAGTCGTGTGCCTTCGTAACCCCTTCAGACTGTGTTTATCAAGCTCTGACCCCTGCTGGGCTATCAGATACAGGGACAGGTCTGTGTGTAGCCCAGGGGGAAGCATCAGCTCCGTATGTCACTCCTGTGAAATCAGAGCCAGAGATATTTTTTTTTAAAGATGAAAGAACAGCGTTGTAGAGGATAAAAGCTGACTATATCAGATGTTCAGTTAGATTAAAAAGTGATGAGTGTGAAAGCAATATGATATGATTGGCACAATATACTACTGTGTTATAACATTAACTCCTCAAACAATTCTTTAAGCCTTGCAGTGAGGGGCGGAGTCATCCTGAAAGAGGCCACGCCCATCTTCAAATATAAGGGATTAGGTTTGGACCACAACCATGATTTTGAGGATGGATGTTGATGGGCGTTTTCCTGTTTTCACTGCCACCATTCAGTAAGTCGAGCTCGTCCCTGGTGGACCTTGGCAAATTGGTCCGATTTAGCACGCACTCTTCCAACAGCAACACACATACGACCTGCTGTAAACCTAAAAGGTGTGTCAGTGTGTGTTTCACAGCTGGAGTTACCAGGCTTTAAACAGGAAATGGCATTAAGGATTCAGCTCAAATTTGATGTGTAGGTCTTTATAAATACAGTACTGTGATTTAACTTTCCATAACACAAGCTATTCGGTACATCAATGCTTGATCCTGGTCATCAAACTACGAACCCTCGGAATCTGTGATGAGTGGTGTGTTTAAAGTGGTTTAGATATGCTGCATGCCTTGAATAGAAAGCAATTTAGCAAAGTGTAATTGGAGGGAAGTGATAAGGTTTAGCATCTCAGGTTTCACTGCTTAAATTTCATTAAATAGGTTTTTTTTTTTTTTTTCCCCCGCCCGTTTTCAAAAGAGGCCCGGTGTGACATTTATGTTCACACTATTGTGTTGGAGTGCTTTTGTTGCTCATGCAATTATTTTTAGAGCTTTTTTTTTTGCAGATCTCTGTTTAATGTGTATTCCACTTGTTCCATCTTCCTCGAAAGGGTAACAGGATTGTTCCTCCCTTTCCATGAACGCTGTTTGCGCTTGTAGCACATTTTCTCACAAACACACAACTGCTGCCGGAATAAACTTCAGCAGGAAATCACATCTGGATGGAACACAGAGGCTTGTATTTGCTCCTTGTTTTTTTTTTTTTTTTAACTTATAAGCTAGTTAAGCAAAATGATACAAAGCTTAATCAAATATTGAAGATTTTCTTGGTTTTAACAAACAAAATTAGGTCAATATCAGTTGTAGATGGCTGCAAATTACAAATACAAATAAAACCTGGACGGAAGACTGAAGAGTGGATCTGTTACAATACCGTGTACTGTAAAGGAAATGAGCGTATCGATCGCTAATGTTCAGTTAAATGTGTCTGCAGGGGTTTAAATGATAGCAGCTTTAATTGCTACATTCCTTTTCTTTTTTCTACCTCTTTCTTCTTTTCTCTTTCACTCCTCTTGACCGGCGGTGTCACATTATGTCCACAAATCAATGCAGCACTGTAACAAACCACAGGCCCGCTATATACAGATTCTCGACGTGCCACTCCGTCGCTCTTTTTTTTTTTTCTCCCCAGCCGAGTTATTTGTGTCCTCAACCACTAAATCATATTGATTAAAGCTTGTCATGGATTTGAAATGAGGTCCTGTGGGGTCACTCGCAGCAGAAATCTCAGTTTATTGGATTACAGGCTTAATTTGATTTGGAGTACGGTGCGTGCATCAGAATGTGTAGTCTCCCTCAAAGAGAGCGCCGCTCATCACATGACTTTTAAACCTCTTCGGAAAATCACTAGACAAGTCCGACATCATCTACAGGATGTTTTTTTTTTTTATTTCCTATCTCTCTCTTAATCTCTCTCCCTCTTTCTTTCTCTCTCTCTCCTTATTTTATGCATGATTTACACCAGTTAAAAGACACAGATTTCTGGGAAGCCAATATTCATAAACAATCCTGTTCAAATCCTGTTATATCTTATTATAAGCATTTTTATAGTTATTGTTTATTGTTATTTTCCTTGATTATTTGTTATTATGGACAACATTTATCCAGGAATCGATTTCAGTTTGATATCATCAGCAAAGTAATCAGTGATAGAAAATGGTGATTATTTATTTTTACCATTTTTAACAATCTGCCTGTTGTAAGGTGACACTGGGTGTGTAAAAAGGAGCCATTAAATAAAATGTTGATATATTTAAATATTTTTCTACTTCTTCTTCTTCTTCCTCTTCCTATTATTATTATTATTATTATTATTAGTGGTATTATTATTATTATTATTATTAGTGGTGGTATTATTATTATTATTATTATTATTATTATTAAAAAAGGTTTTTACTAAGAGTGACTTTGGATTTAGACACAGTTTTTTATACTTAAAATTGTTTTATCCAATTAATAGTGACATTAAGGATGGGCAGTATGACCAAAATTCTGTTTTGCAGTATGAGTAATTTTATTTCACAGTAACGATATGTTT
This sequence comes from Bagarius yarrelli, assembly GCA_005784505.1. Taxonomy (NCBI): domain Eukaryota; kingdom Metazoa; phylum Chordata; class Actinopteri; order Siluriformes; family Sisoridae; genus Bagarius; species Bagarius yarrelli. Next base: position 7,712,891 of record VCAZ01000008.1, on the reverse strand, counting down.
TATGATATAGTTATTCATATATGTAGTTATTTCATACACTCCTTTTATTTAGGCCTTGATAAGTATAGTAAATAAAATATGAACTTGGATAAACCTTAACATAGCAACTTTTCATTGTATGTCACACGTCACAGTTGTGTGGACAATCATTAGCATCATAAACTTTCCTTAACAGATCTTTTCACAGGGTATAAAAATAAATGCCACCTAAATAACAAAGAAAATCTTGAATATAAAATATAAGTATGTAAACACTTAAAAAAAAAAAAAGTGCATGAATGCTGCTGCACTTGAGTTAGCCACACCCACTTATTTACATTTCATGGAAAACACTGAATAAACAAATCTATTTTATAATCTAATTTATTTTGCCATATTTATATTATATTTATTTAGTCATACCGCACAGCCCTAGATGACACGCTTTTTACATCCTATTCATACAAAATTTTATTACTATAATTATATATTGCTATAACCTTTAACAATAAAAATGTAATTTTGTGTATGTTTTTTCCAGCTCTATTTTTTTTTTATTTTGTATTATTTTAAAGTTTAATAACTTTTAAAAACAAAAGAACTTTTATCAGCTTATATTACAGTTTTTAGTTTCAATATCTGTATCAGATCGAAATAATAGTGGTATAATAACATCATTATTGTAACATGTAATGTATTTTTTTGTGATGTGGTGAACTGTGCAGAATTTGTACAGCTTATACTCTTTACAGCCTGCCATCAAGCAATTAAAAAATATTTTGCAGCATTATAACATTAACATTACAATGATGTAAAATGTCATAAGCTAAATCTGTGATTAATTATCTGATTATAGGTTATAACAATCATATTCTTATTTATTCTTGTTTTTTAATTGCATTTTAATTTTTATATTCATATGTCACTTAGTGTACGCATGTCTGTATAATTAATCGTTATAATGAGTTATAAATGTTGTACAGTTTAGCACATAGTGTTCTAAAGCTGCCAAGAAATAATTTAAAACAAAAAACACCTAGGGACTAGGATAATAATAATAAGTAATAATAATAATAATTTAAGTTTAATGCTAAATAATAATAAGTTAAATGCGTGTGTGTTATGTTTATTCTTAGTGTCTTTTTTCTTTCATTACTTGTGTGTTCCACTCAGGGGCAGGGCAGTGTGATAATATTGTTGTAAATATTACAATTTTTTTTAAAACTCTTTTGATATATTTTACAAAATCGTTTTAATAAAACACATTATTAGAAAACTAATATTAGCATTAATAATAAATAAAATACAGCCAAACTGGTGTTTAAACATTGTCCTATTTACATAACGTTTGGTGTAAAAGAACATCTAAGACATAACTGACACCAGAAAGACAGTAGTGTTTGTAATGCCATGCTTCATCACTCTCCTAGCTTTTCATGGTTTCTTTCTTTTCTTTTACTCATCAATTTTTTTTTAGCTAAATGCATAAATGGGTAAATGATTCGACAACAACACAAATCACAGCAGCCACAACAATCACTCTGTTTATCCAAAAAAACAAGCCCAAGTCTTTTAGTGCTGCATCTATAGTCAGCGTAATGATACAATGAAGGGTTTCAGGTCTCGATATAGAGGAGAAAGAATTAATTTGGAGAAGAGCAGCACAGCTCCAGTTTATTATTCCATTCCAAAAATCTCATTAAGTGTGAAGCTGAAGATTAGTTCAGTGGGGAAAAAAAGTGAAGCGAAGGCAGCTGCATATAGCTGAGAGGAGAGAAGTCTTGTTTGCCATCATTAATTTGAGCCGGTGTGGCTCGGCGGAAGAGCGGCTGGTCTGTAAAAGGGCGAATACTGGAACAGGTGCCCCCTCTTCCTTTCTTCATATCTCTCTCCTTTATTCTGTGTAACATGTTCGCCTCTTTCGCCTCCTCGCCCCTTAATTGAGACGATCAGGCCATCTGCGATGCTGACAAAGGGAAGTCCGTTTTGATTTATGAAGCCTCAGGATGGATTAGTCTGGAGATTTCTGCCCAGTGAAAAATACCTCGGTTTAGGGTCTCGGTCCTCACAGAGGGGAAACAAATGTATTCCAATGCACTGAGCTACAGTTATTTTGTAGATATTTCTAACATCACATTAAATGCTTACAAGGTACAGAAGCTGTGACATGATGAAATTGTGTTCTTGTCCTAGGGATGAAAAAAGAGGGTCTTTTCATATAAAAAAGGAACAGAGATCAAATGAAAATTAAAAAAAAGGAAACGAGCTTAGTATATTCCCTGAATACTGAAGTACCTAATAACAATGAGGATTGTAGGAGACTAAAAAAAAAGAAAAGAAAAGAAGTCTTCCTTATTGCATATGCGCAGGATGAAAGCCCAGGCTATAATAAAGCTGAAAAGTCATGTTACACATTAAAAAAGATTCATTACTGGTCTCACCCAAAATGAAGGATTTACATTTATGAGCATATTTTTTTCATCTATATTTTGTCGCAGAGACTCCCATGGTCATTTTTGCACCCCACACACGCGTACACACATCCGCGCTGGACCAAAGAGTGTTTTAATGGTGCGTCTAACAGCCTCCTTACAAGACCATTAGTCAGTTCTAGTGCATAGACACGGCACGATATTACAGCGCTGCTTAGCAGCTGTCCAGCTCCTCCATTGGGTCCCTTGCATCCCAAAGCTCAGAGCTTCAGTGTTAATTGGCCATTGCTCCACGCCATTGCACTCCCGCTAACCGACACACACTGGAGGCAATGCTTTGTTAGCAGCAGAGGAGCTACCAGAATCCATCTTCATTTTTTGCTTTCCCGTTTCATTTTCAGTATCTCAGGCTAACAGCAGCGTGAAGAGATTTTTTTTTCAAAAAAATTCGGCTGTTTTATCTCTACTTTTTTCGTTCAAATGCAGAAGGATACAGTTGCTGGAATTCTTTTAGGTACAGATGCTTTATCTGAACTATGCTGTGCATTTCATGTCTGAAAATGAATAAATGCCAGCATATTCAAGGTTGCACAGCACCACAGCAACCATAGTGTTATTTTTCCATGCATGGCTATTACTCTCAATTCCCAATATTCCCATTATTATTCCCCTTTCTCTTTCTTTCTTTCTTTCTTTCTTTCTTTCTTTCTTTCTTTCTGTATATTCACATCTATGGCACTTTGGCAGCTGCCCTTATTCAAAGTGACTTACAATAAGTTTATTTACTTAACTGTAATTTTTAACTTAACTTTTGTTTAGCAGTCCAACTCCTTAACCAGTGAGCTGCCATTTTCCCACTTCTTTCTTTTTTTTCTTTCTGTTTTCTTTCTGTACATTTACATTGATGGCATTTTGGCAGCTGCCCTTTTTCAAATTGACTTACATTGCCCTTATTTAAAGTGACTTAATTAACTAAGGGGGTTACAGTGTTAACTTGGTGGTGCTGGGAATTGAACCCACAATCTTCTGTTTAGAAGTGCAACACCTTAACCAGTGGGTTGCCTCTTTCTTTCTTTCTTTCTTTCTTTCTTTCTTTCCATAATGTCTCTGTTAAATTGTCAATTACAGCTTGGGTTAAAACAACTCCAAATTTTTGCATACCTTCTTATCTTCTATGTTCAGCTCTTTTAAGAAAGCATTGCGAAATTATGCCTTAAATGACCAAAGAAGCCGCTGCCAAAGTCAATAACAATCATGCGGCAACTAAAACACCAGCTTTATCTCTAATTTACTTATTGATGCATATTTATACCTTGATTAGCGCAAATTAGCACATAAATGGAAACACAAACGCTAACCAGTAGCGTGAATGTGTTTTCAAAATTAGCTTCTGTAATTATTCTGTTTAATTCAGTAACTTTAATTATTTCAGGAATCGAGTTCAGTACTTTAGTGCAGTGTTGTTTTTAACCCTTTTAAACCGGATATACTTTTTTCATTGGAGTCTGAAATGGTTATACTATAAAAATGTTAATAGTATGATAAGTAATTATGATCGGATAACAACATTGTTATTATACTTTGTTGCAGTTTGTTTTTCAGCATATATAAATAGGTTATAACACCCTATTAAAACACCCGATTAAGTTTTTATACAATGTTGTAATGGTATTTTGGGGCTCGACTCAGTTGTAAGAATTTTTTAAAAATATGTTTTAAAAGAAATTTACAGAAAAAAAATTGAAAATTTCTGGATTACTTATTAATAAAAAAATAAATAAATAAATAAATAATCCAATTGACTTTTTTTTCAGTAGTGTTGTAATATTTTTATATTATACTATACAAACGCATTGTAATTCATAGTAGAGAAAAAAACTGTTGTTTTTATATATACACTGTACGGTATATATAAATATATATAATAAAGTATGGCTGTGAATAATATTGAGCACTAATAAACTACAGCAAAATGTTTTTGGTAAAACATGTGTCAAACATATTTATACATCCTTTTAACAATTTATAAATACATTTTAAGAATTGCCACTAAAATCCAGTGCCTTTATATCAAATAATTAGATTTGTGTATATAAAAAATCCCATTAAATGCAAAATGACATTTTCTGAATGAAACTGATATACCCTTCAAAGAAAGTTTTACTTCAAAACATTTTATTATTATAGCAATGTTATAGATGTGTTATTAGAGCATTTTAAGGATGGCCTTTCTTATAAATTCTCTCTAAAAAACCTTTTTGTTGCAACTATAATTTTGTTTGCCCCAGGAAAGAACCTCTGCAATTTAAAAAGGTTTATGTTGCCAAAGCCAGTCTACAATGCATTAATAAAAGTTATGAATGTATTGCTAGAACCTTAAAATGCATTATAACATATTTTAGATATGTATTTAATTATGGCTTATAAATCTTGAAGAAAATAAAATGAAGAATAAACCTCTGACAAAAATGTTTCTGTTGCCAAAGCTAGTGTATGAGCCATTAGGAAATCTTTTAGGCAGCACACTCTGCTCTTGCTGACCTGGCAGCATGCAGGACCTGGGGGAGTCCAGCTGTTTGCATCTGGCTGGCTGTCAGAGCCAGCGGTCTTCCATACCCATGTTTACCAGATGCCCTGTCTCCTCAGGTGAACACTGCAGCTGGTAGCATGAAGCTCTATCAGACCCGCTGGCATTTTTCCCGGCGGCACATCCTGGCATGTGGACACAGGAAAGCTTGTGTTAATATACAGTAGTGTCCATGATTCAAAGACGGAGTCGCCAGTTGTCAAGAGCTAATTCAATATTTAACACTGTTATTTGACATGTATTTGGTGAAAGTGGTGGCTTATAGTTAAGGTGTTGGACTGCCAACCTGAAGATTGTGGGTTCGATTCCCAGCTCCACCAAGCCACCACGGCTGGGCCCCTGAGCAAGGCCCTTAAGCCCCAATTGCTCAGTTGTATAAATGTAAGTCGCTCTGGATAAGGGCGTCTGCCAAATAATGTAAATGTATTTGAACCGAACCGATGAAGCCATTATTATTACAGGTTTGGAAGAAACTATTCTATGAAAGGGAAATGTGTGTTAATATCCTGTTCACACATCATGTGCTTTTTAATTTTAGATCCAACAGATTTTTTAATAAAACTCTATCATAACACATGGATGAAGTCAAACCAAATTGCTCATTATTTTCTTGTGAAAAAAATAGCACCTGTTACTCATTCATTTGCTCTAGCATTATTATAAGCAGGTTCATTTTTACCAAACAGTAAATAACACATCTTTCCACCCTTTTTATTCCTATTTATGTTTTAAATACTACCGAAAAGAAAAGTCCAAAAGTAACAGATTTTTATTGCTTCTCCTTTTTTCACATCCAGCAGCTTTTAATCAGTATAAATAGTTTAAAGTTAAATATAAAAATGGCCAATAACAGCCAATAATAAATTACGCTGTATTGTTGACGTTAAAAGAAATTAATTTAAAATTTTTATGTTAAAGCAGTTTCATGGCATGCATTGATTGCCTGAAAGTTTCTTTTCTTTTTAGGTGAGATACACTGGTGCAAATAATGCAATGCTACAATCTATGTTGCACCACCCTTCTTGCTGAAACACACACACTGTGAGGCCATTCTGAAACCTTATTTTCTAACTATTGATCCTAGATGGGTGTAAGGTGTGGTGGAGGTTTAAGGGGTTGGGTGGGGTGTCTGCGTTCAAGATGTAAAAAAGCTTGAAAAGACAGATCGGCTGTCACGTCTTACAGTAGAAATCAGGCAATCAATGTCACAGCACTCCACCATGCTCCATATGAACCTAATTCCACTCACTGCCACTAAATGGACAGAATGCGGGGGTTCATCAATCATCAATTCAAGGAGCACTTGCTGGTTAATAGTCTGCTCTTTACTCACTGAATGGGTGCCAGCATTATCAGGCCAGGCTGCTGGATATCCCTTGCATTGCATAGCAGTAGAGGGATATAGGTTTAGTTCAGTAATTCTGAGAAGGATGTATAGAACAATGCTGCTACAACTTTGATTACTGGGTCCTTTTTTTTGCAGCAGCAGCAGCAGCACCCCCTGTTCTATTTTCCACATGAATCCTGTCAGATACTACTCCCCCAAACTGATGCTTGCCGCAGGGATCGATTATCTATTTTTTTCTCTTTGAATCTTTTTGGTTGAAGGTCTTAATGCTTGAATAAGAACTGCAATTGGACTAAAGATTAATATCTTCTCAGATTTCTTCTGGCAGTGCAATGCTGAATCGAAATTAGTCAAGTTTCGTCAGCTCAATTATTGATATCTTTTTTTGTTGTTGTTGTCATCGTAGGTTTCAAGCGTTCATGGTTCTATCCCGGGGAAGTCAGAGCTGCTTAAAACAGTCAGCCCCAAATCAACGTTAAAGCACATATGGACAGAAAGCACCAAGGACTTGTCTATCAGTCGTCTGTTGACACAGGCTCTAAACGGAAAGGAGAATGCCTCAGCCCTGGATCTTCGCTATGAAACACCGGAGCCCTATTCAGAATGGGACTTATGGGACTGGCTGAGGAATGCCACCGAACTCCAGGACTCAAAGCCTAGAGCCAAACGACGGCCTATGGTCAAGACAGGAAAATTCAAGAAAATGTTCGGCTGGGGAGACTTTCACTCCAACATCAAGACAGTCAAGCTCAACCTTCTCATCACTGGCAAAATCGTCGACCACGGTAATGGTACCTTTAGTGTTTATTTCCGCCACAACTCAACAGGCCAGGGTAATGTATCCGTCAGCCTAGTCCCACCGACCAAAATCGTGGAGTTTGATGTGACTGCGCAGCAGTCAGTCATTGACGCCAAGGACTCCAAGTCCTTCAACTGCCGCATCGAGTATGAAAAAGTTGAGAAGGGCTCCAAGAACACGCTGTGTAACTACGACCCATCCAAGACATGCTTCCAGGAGCAGACGCAGAGCCATGTCTCCTGGCTCTGCTCAAAGCCCTTTAAAGTCATCTGCATCTACATCTCCTTCTACAGCACTGACTACAAGCTGGTTCAGAAAGTCTGCCCGGACTATAATTACCACAGCGACACTCCCTACTTCCCCTCGGGCTGATGAAGGCCACTAATGCAAAGGACACAGGCAAAGATGGGACTCTCACTTCACAACCACAACAAATATGTGTTTCTCGTCCCTTCTAAACATTTGATCCAGAAGAAAGTATATATTTTCTATATATTTTCTTTTTTGTTTAGTTTTTTTGAGACCCCTACTTAAAGTTGTAATTTGTTGTGTCAGTTTGGTAAAAGTTTAGAATAGCTTAATTGTACTTGTTAATGTTTATTTTGGGTTCATAAATTGTCAAAAAGATGTCTCTATGGTTATAGAACAATTATTTATTTATTTATTTATTAGAAGAACATTCTTTTTTTATTCCTCTGTTTTATTTCTTACTAATATTTCTTATTTAATAAATCCTAATTTAATAACCTTTTTAAATTGTTTTTTTTTTTTTACCCATAACAATATGTGAACATTAACACAGTATACTATATTTCACCAACAGTTTGGCAGAACAGAAAGATTGAGAGAAATTTAAAGCAAATCCTATATACAGGATCGAAAAGGACCTTTGCTTATTTATTCATCTTTTTAAAGTACACGAAAATCAGAGCGTTGGTAAATACTGCCTTAAGATCCAAGAATGACCCCAGGATCTGTTCGAATGTTTATAGACAAACTAATGGCTCTCGTTGGAGATGCTTTAAAATGGAGGCATGTTTTCCTATTTGAAAATAAAAAAAGAGCAGAAACATGAGAGCCTGTTTAATAGCAATTGTTCCTCAGCCTTTGTCCTATTACTCTAGTAATTCTGGATGATACAGCTCACACTGTCTCCTGTAGTGTCAATATGATTCAGCTGTGGTTGGACAGCTCACTCATTGCCATTATAATACACAGTAATGTATTGAATTCTGTATCTTAGAGCTTAATTTGTATGAATGGTTTGTACTGTACATAGTCAATTCCGACGAAGCCGCTTCTGTATATGCTCTCCTCTAACTACCTGGTGATTCTCCTCCCTTCATCCTTTCCCCATTTCTCCTTATGCCACACCCCATATCGGTTCCTGTTTTTTTCCTGAAAAATGATGTTGCTGATGTAGGTGTAAATTTCATGCTCTTGTACAGCGGCTGTAAAATCTGTCTAAAAAATATATTTACCATCTGTATGATCATGGTTACTTTCAGGGCAAACTCGGGGTCGGGGATGTGTAAATATGAATAAAATACTAAAAGTTTTATCAGTTGATTTCTTTTTTTGGAGTTACATAGGTTCCTAATGGCAACATGAAATAAAGAGATGATTTAGAAATGTATCTGTGTAAAAGTCATTGACGGATGTTATATTAATTGTGTTTATTAAATCATGCTAATGTTCATTTTTTTCCAGCAAATGAACAAGATTGCAAAAGTTGTTAAAGACAGAAAACACAGGCACAATCGCATCTGTTCCGGGAGCTCGGATGTCCTCAGACTTGGCACTTTATATCAGCAGTCCCCTTTAAAGTGATTAGAGCATCCAGTGGGAGACATGAGCAGTGCCTAGCTGGCTCACGACCTATCAGTAATTAAAAGGGATGCCAGGTTTCATCATTCAGTGGGGGCCTTACAGAATTTCTCCTATCACTTGCTCAATTTTCAAATAACGGCACAAATTTTATGTTCCGAAAGTAAACATTACTTTTACCTTTCTTGTTATACATCACATTAAAACAGTAGAACTAAAGTCTCATTAATGGCTATTAACCAGTTTCCCTGTCTGGTCTCATACAGTACATGCAAATCTGTTTCTGCAGGCTGTGGTTCTTAAGCTCTTTTTATGGATAGTGATTGTTTAGAACTAATCTAATCAGCACCATCAAATCTCATCATATACAGCAATGAATATAAATTATTGCTGAGAGTTTCACAAGAAGGAAAAAAAAAAATAATAATAATAATACCAAAAAAAAGATAATACATTTCATATATTTGCTTGGTCCATCAACAGCCCCTGCTTGAAAATGGCCAATGAGAGAGAAAAAAAACAAAATACATTAGCATCCCCCCCCCACACACACACACAAGTTGGTCAGAACATTTCAATCTCTAAAACATACCCTGCAGGAAAATCATAATTAAGTGACAGTCTAAGCAAATGGAATATTTATTCAGTTTACATTGCTGCCTTAACCTCCATTTTCCAAAGCTGTTTCTACTTTATTAATGAAGTTTACTTTCATATGCATTTGATTCAAATATTGCATTATATCCGTCACATGTTATAATTTATTTATTTCATAATAAAATAAAAAGACAAAAAGAGGGAACCTAAAAATGAAGGGTTTTTCCCACCCGTGGGTTTTGGTTCTTCAACTTAACTTCAGAGCATCCCTGCCAACCCCGTCCCAACTCAACGCCCAGACTTTTACCACAGAATTTCTGTTTTAATCAAAAGCAGAATGAAAAAAAGGACCTTGCATGCCTCTGGGATGTTTTTCCATTAACCATTCTGACACATGACTGACTGTGGGGGATTATTGGTTTTTGAAGAACTATTAACAGCTGTACATTTGCATTTTAATACAGTTCTCCTCCACTACTAATGCAATTTTGCTTCTCGGCTTTGTTACTGCCTTGTACCTCGAGCAATCCAGAGCAATGGTGAAAAAAGGCCCTCCGGCTTTAATCATTTTAATTGCCATGAAAAATTAGTTTTCATTAATCACCCCTGGATCTTCTCAAAGGCGCCAGTGTGCCATTATGGCTTTCCTCAGAGTGGCTGCTCATCCTTTTCCTGAAAGCGTTCCGCAGTTGCCTATCTGAATTTTAATTGGTTGTTTCACATAACGAGTAAGTCTGATTGGGTTTGTAGTGTATTTTAGACATTTTGAAGTTTTCCTTCCTGTCAGATCTGATTAGTGACCTCGTTCTGCTTGGAAAATCTTGACATTTATGCATTCGATCTCTTGTGACAAAGTCACACCTTAATCACTGCTCTTAGCTTGCGTCTATTCAGAGCATACTCCGAGTCATTAATATAAACCGTGAGCAGCTTATTCAGATGTAACATTTCCCTTGATTTTTGCACAGGAAGGTGAGGGAACTGCTCAGGCATGCTCGGTGAGGGAGCAGTAACCTTTACTAAAGCACATCCATTACAGTTTTCTTCCTGCACTCTAGATAAAGCGCTTTCTCCTTCAGCGAGCAAGTGAGCACGCAACATTAGACATCTTGCATTAGAATCTCACTTTTGCCAGAGTGCATCATTTTTTTTTCTTCAGACCTTTCAGTCTATTTGGTGGTATATGCAGATATCGCAGGCGCTTTATAGCAAAAAAATATATTTCTGATTTCTTTTCAGAGGGTTAAAAGCCCACCAAAAGTTAGCTGACAAATAAATAAAAGGTAGCGGGATCGATTTGTGTGGCTGGAAAATTTCCTTTCATTATTTAGGTTTTAACTGAAAATAAGTACAAAAGTTGAGGTTCATGAATAAACAGAATTTGTTATATAGCAGTAGCAGGTGCATCGATCACCTCCCTCTATATTAAGATACAAATCAATTTTATTAACATATTAGTCATATGCATTAAAGGTATAATACAACAAAGTAATAGTACTTTAGTATTTTTTGGGCGAATCTGTATTTTAATCGAGTTTTTATATTTCTGTCAAGTTTTACTTTTAACTCAAATACTTTTAACTTTGATGCATTTTTTCAAAACATACTCATTACTCACTACAAAAGAAGAAAGTACATGAACGATTCGTTTATTTTTAAACAAATCCTTAATATGAATCAGAAACAACGACATTAGTTCATCTACCGAGTCTTTGAGACCGAGTCGTTCATTCATCACCTGACAGCATTATAAGTTTAGGCTTTTTACTCTAATGGAAACAGTAATGATTCGTTCATCTCCTGAGACTTCAGACTCGAGTATTGTTTGTTCATCACATGACCACTTCCTGGCTTGGTATCTTGCTATCAATAAAGTTTAAATGTTTGCTTTTCATTTAACAGAGATTTTTGGAAGATAGGACGGAGTTTAGTTTTTTGGATAAACAGCATTAAGTCTCTTAAATTAAATACTTGTCATTAATTCAGAGAAAAAAATCTAAAAAAAACATTACAACAAAACACAAACTTTCTAAAACATTTTCTATTTTGCATTTGCTTGTATTTTTCTTTCAATTCTTAGGTACGCTTAATATCTAAAAATGTGCAATAAATATTACATACTTTAAAACATTTACTCAATTTAAATTGTGCTTCTCTACCCAAACTATTTTCCAGTAAAATATCTACTTTTACTCAACCGATGCTTTCCGGTACTTTATACACATCTTATCAGGGGTGGCACTAAGGGCAGGAAAGTTCGAATGATTCTAAGGGCCCACACATTTTGGGCCCCCAAGAGATCTACTTTATTAGGGATAACAGTACAACCAGTAATCTAATGAAAACTAAAACCAAGTGGCATCCCTGCCTCTGATAGACATGTTTATTAAGTATTATAGTGCAACACGTAAGAAAGGGTATTATGTAAATGCCAAAACTATACATATATTGCAGGGCAAAAACAACTAAAACACAATAAAATTAACACACATGATATTGTGCAGAGTAGACTCCATAATGAGCATTAGATGATCCAAATAAAGAGGACTGTCTGATCATTTTGTCACTATAAACACATCATCATCTTCCTTCTTTTTTTAATCCTAAAATGCTGAATGAAGGAACTAGTTGGGAACACAGACTGGATTGGATGTTAGTTTTTTGCAGGCACCCCTGAAAAAAATACCCACATATTCATACTTAGGGGTGATTTTTTTCCACCATTACTTGTTAAAGCTTGTTTCTGGTGAGAGAAACCTAGACAATCTTGAGCAATACACTTGGACAGAGAAGAACTTACCTACAGCATCCCATCCCCAGGATCTAATAACAGCCACAGAGCTATGGATCAACAATTAATAAATTGTGACTTCAAAACAAACAATATTACATGTTGTCTTTATTACAGAATTTATGCATGTTTGCCTGTTCACATGTTATAAATTCAATTCCATAGGCTGTTTTTATATTTTAGAAAACAATTAAACTTCTAAACAACTCCGGAGCCCCCTCTCTTGCCCCTGCCTCCTCCAAAAATCCATTTAAAATAGATTGCTTTAGGAGAGGGGGAGAAAGATAAAACATGCGGGTAAAGGTTACGCTCATATTTAATAACGTAAGACTCCCTGGGGAGACCTTGAGGGCTTCAAAACTCCATACTTTGCATAAAGCTGTTACTACACTTAATAAAATTTAGACTTTAACATGATTAATTAATTAATAGAAATTACAGGTTAAATTGCTATATTGGGATTTCATATATGATCAAATAAACTATTATCTGTTTTAATTATAAAAAGTAATGCAATGCTAATGCTAAACTCGTACCTTTACGATGATAATAGATTGTAGCTTTTGATTAATTTATATAAATCATTATGTATAAACGATTATAAATGGTTGACATAAATTATGAATAGAATTTAGTCAATTCCATCTGCTGCAACTGTTTAATAAATGTTGTTAAAGTATTTGTAAAATTTGTTGGCTACTACATACAATCAAATTTAGTTATTATTAACTTGCTAATTATCAACAAGTCATTATTAACATATAGAAAATGTAATTATGCAAATGCTAAGGTACGTTTCTGGGCATGTCTCTAAGGCTACGTTTACACGGCAGGCAATTGTGGCCTGAAGTCGATTTTTTTTTAACCACGTGTGACTCAGATCTGTTTTCTCATGTCAGTGTAAAAAGCCAAACCACGTGGAATCAGATCTTTTTAATTTATCATTTGTGCTTATTATCATTTATCACTTTTTACGGTATTTTTGATCGACTTGCTTCATCATTTTACACTGGCGCATAACTACAAAAAGTTAATATATAAAAGGTTTTACTGAAGGCATTCGTGTCACCGTTCCACCATTCCACACACGCCTCCATTCTGAAGTAGCAGCCACTGCTAGACAACATGCTATTATTAAAAATTCCCTTGTCCTTCTCGTCCTCGTCCTTTTTTTCCTCAATGACTGCACATTTATTCTCTGTTGTCCACTGCACATCACCTTATAAATGTGATGGTATGGTATGTAAGTACCTAAAGTGTAAAGTGTTTATTTTTCCTTACGACACGGCACTACATGAAACATAGCATTTGTTCTTTTGCACTTGTGGGTAAGTTTCGAACTGAGATTATTTCACACTGGAAATCTGATATTGGACACATTTTTAAACATCAATTTAAACAGATTTTCAAAAAATCTGATCTAAGCAAAACCTCACCATGTGAACGTAGCCCGAAATTCTCTTATAATTTATTCCTGTATTTTAGTTGCCAGATTTTAATCACTTTTTACGCCTGTTTTAAAGCAATTAATTAACTGATTTTAAAAATGTAGTGAATTAGTGAAGAGTTGCCTATAACAGTGGGTTGTTGGATGACACGGTGCTGCTAGAGTCTATGATCCTGTGCCACTGCTATTGATTTAATAAAGCCCTAAAATTCTTGTTGTATTACACTGTGTTAATTCAGTTGCTGTTGTATCGGACTGTGCTCGTTGTATGGATCCTTGTTATTCCTCTGTAATGCAATATTATACTTTGTTATGCCTTATAATAAGGTTAAGCAAGGTTGAGTTTATTTATATAGAACATTTTATACAGCGTGGGGATTTGAAGTGCTTTACATAAAAGAAATTAAAATAATCTAAAAAAAACCCATTCATTTATTCATCTTTTATACCTGCTTATTCCCTAATTCAGGGTCACAGGGATCTGCTGGAGTCTATCCCAGCTGTGTCTGAAAGGGCGGAGGGCAGGAGGAGGAGGGGTACATCCTTACAGGGCCACACACACACACTCACTCATATGGGCAATTTAGACTTATCAATAAACCTGACATACATAATTTTGGAATGTGGAAGGAAACCCGGAGTACCTGGAGTAAACGCATGCAAGCACAGGAAGAACATGCAAACTCCACACAGAAAGGCCCCTGCCCGGGAATCAAACCCAGGACCTTCTTGCTGTGAGCCAACAGTGCTAACCACTAAGCCAGAGATTTTGAAGTTGAAAAAATGATTTTTAATGATTGAAAGAATTAGGAATATTAAATGATTATAGTGGGTTGAGATGTCTTACAGTGCTTATTCAGTAAATGCAGAACTAAACAGATGTGTTTTGAGTCTGGATTTAAATATGGCTAATGATTGTACACAGCTGATCTCTTCTGGTAGCTTATCCAAATCCAGGCTGTGTAATAGCTAAAAGCAGATTTCCCTTGTTTAGACTGAAACTCTGGTATGTCTAAATAACTTGATCGTAAGGATCTAAATGATCTAATTGGTTCATTGATTGTCATCTTCATTTTAATATCCAGTATCTAATATTGTGTGTACAGTATGTGGACATTTATGCATTCTAAGGGTAGAAAAAAAAGACAGCTAAGGGTACAACATCATATCTGACCCCCTTAAATAAAAATATATGACATATTGATCGGGTTTAAAAAAACACATAGGATGATATCGGGTTACAATTTCAGTATTAATAGAACACCTCTTGAGGCAGCATGACCTTGGAATGGTTCTGACCTGTGCATTAAATTACTCCATTTTACACGATCTGGAGGTTCATACATAACCCAGCATGTGTAAAAAAAACAAACAAAAAAACTAATACTGGATTAAAGAGAAAAACAGAACACACAGAGAGAAAATGCTATTGAAAAAAATGTATTTATTATGTTCTTTTGTCAGGATCATTATTTCTGAACAACAACATTCCATTAAAACATTGGTATATAATATACAGCAAGAACACATGGTGGGAGTAAAAAAAAAGAGATGTTTAGGTTTGCACAGCACCATTCCGAACCCAGCTGTAATAGGATTAATGTAGCCTGTGGCCATGCTGTTCCGCTTGGCAGAGGATCAATCGAAAAAAGGCAGCAGCATATTAAAAGGATTATAGATTAGCAATTAGATGTCTTTTGACTAGGGGAGGGAAAAAAAAAAAAACTCTCGCAGAGGTGATAGAGGCTCCGGGTTTTAAAACAGTGCAGTGGTGAGACACTGGCTCAGTTTAAAAGCAGAAAATAAATGTTGGACTGTTGTAAATCAGCCACAAAAAGATCATGCGCTAAATCATTCCTCTACAGTATAACGTATACTACAGTGTAAATATTTCGATTTGATTATTTTCTTTCTTTTTCTTGTGGATTTTACAAACACAGCTCAAACTAACTTAAGCTTAGTGAGGTGGGAACCAGAGTGTGTCCATTGTATATTGATTTGTGGGTCCACCTTGGTCCCAGTTTCAGTACCGGTGCAGAGTATGTCCCCAAACAAATGGAGTACTTCATTGGTTGTGACAGCTCCATTGCGTTTGATGGACAGGAACTAATTTCTCCATCATACACAAATAAAAACAAAAGAATGGGACAGCGTAAGTGGCTTATTTGAGCCAGGTGTTGTGCAAACCCTATAAATGCAAATAATGTTGGTTTACTATTCCCTCAACTGTAATCCTGTATGTTTTTTTTTTTGTTTGTTTTCTTTTGTCATGCATTTTCCTGGCGATGATTAAATGCATGAACAACGTCTTATTGTTTAGAATTCAAAAGCTTTTCTTATAGAGTTGATTACTTTACAGAATAAGATGACTCCAATTGCAAGTTTGGAGCATGCAAAATGTGTAGCATGCAAAGTAGCATGCAAAATGTGTCATTATTTGATTACTTTTTTCATCGTGTACTTGTAAGATTTACCGGCACTTTGCTTTACAGCTTTCTGTGCGGAGTTTGCATGTTCTCCCTGTGCTCGCGTGGGTTTACTCCGGGTTCCCCGGTTTTCTCCCACAGTCCAAAAACATTTATGTTAGGTTGATTGGTGATTCTAAATTCCTCATAGGAGTAAGTGTGAGTGTGTGTGTGGTCCTGTAATGGACTGGCCACCTGTCCAGGGTGTACCCATCCTGCCTTTTGTCCTTTCAGAGACGGCTGGGATAGGCTCCAGGAGATCCCTGTGAACCCCCCGAGTGAATAAATTAACTTGATCCAAAGACTAAGACACTGTGGGTCATATTCATAGTCATGCGATATAAGAGTTGGGTTAAACAGGTGTTTAAGTTGTTTGGTTTTTTTTATTAACTACACATACTTTACATTTATTCATGTGTGTCTCCCTGTCTCGTCATTGGTTGGCGTTCCCTCACTGTGTGGAAGTGGTAGCGCAGTGGTTGAACTGCTAACTGGAAAATTGTGGGGTCAATTCCCAGCACCACTAATTTACCACTACTAGGCAGCTGAGCAAGGCCCATTTCCCAGTTGTATAAATGAAATCAATGTAATTCGCTTTAACTAAGGGCGTTTGCCAAAAGCTGTAAACGTTAATGGGATAGTGGGAAGAGTTGAGCAGTGCTTTGGTATAATCTTTGCTGGTATTATTAGTTTGTTGGTTCTTTAACTGTGCTTATTTTTTGGGGTTGATTTCATCCCCATTACTGATAAATGAGTCACATTGCATGTAATTTATTCCTAAATTCCTATACTATCCTTTTTTTTGCTCACACAGCATGGAAAACAAATCGTTGACTAGACAAAATATTCATACCTGGATTGACTAGAAAATTTGAAGCACAGATAACATTTACTGCAGACTGAGCAGAAGCTAAAGGATGGAGCTGTATAGAAATAGATCTACTGGAAACTCGGCATGAAAATCAATCTGCAAATAACACCTACATTCATAAGCAAAGTGTGATGGGATAGACGGAATGTAGCATAGCGTGACCATGAAGTCTTATATTTATCAAGTGCCGGATAAAAAGATGTTTCTGGAACTCCTGCCATGACAGGCTCATCACGGAGGCAACACCAGGTACTTCTCATCAAGGGTTGCTCGTTCATCCCACTCACAAGATGAAGTCATGAATCATGTTCATAGAAGCTGTGCACCATCAAAGGGCTGCTTTAAATATGCATGGGGTAAATCGAATAATAAATCAAATTTTTACTTTATGTGACGAGGAACAGTATGACCACCGGTTCCCCCTTGGTGAATTACTAATGGGTGCAATTCTAATAGAAACACAACCGGTTTACCATTCAGTGCACTGTGCAGTGCATGTGAAAGCATTTTTTTTTGCAAACATATGCATTGTTCTTTAGTATTTATTTTCACAATTATACAGAGCACCTAGAGAATATGAAATATAGATGGAATATAGTGTATTAAATAATAATTGCATTGTTTTAAATGGTTTTGTAAGACATACACAAGCCTGAGGCGATAGAATGAACATGCCAAACTACTCTTTTATGGCTAATCCATGTCTGTGTTACCTTGTAGTCAGTGAACGTTGGTAGTCCTGCCGAAATCCACAATTTTTTTATTTGTATAGCACTTTTAACAATAGACATTGTTTCAAAGCAGCTTTACACAGAATGCTGTAACAGTAAAAAAGTGTTAGTTTGTCCCTAATGAACAAACCGGAGGTGACCGTGGTAAGGAAAAACTCCCTGAGTTGAAGTAGGAAGAAACCTTCAGAGGAACCATACTCAATAGGGAACCTGTCCTCATCTGGGTGACACCGAATGTCTGTTAATTACATCTTATGGTAATAATGATCAAATGAAATGTAGCTGTAGCCTTGGATCACTGGTAGAGAGACAGAGAGAAAATTGAATTGAACTGTATCTAGCACAGATCAGATTACAGGTAATCCAATTTAACAAATTTATAATCAGACGAATAAACAAGTAAAGCAAGACTAAAGTGAGCAAACAGGATTTTTTTTTACTGTAAATAAACACAAATTAACAGTAAACCCACTATTAAATTAAATATTAAATATTTAATCGATTTTATTATAGCCAGTTTTTATTATTATTATTATTATTAATATTATTATCAGATTACACCATATTTTGATTTTGGATTTAGGCTGTGGAAATTGGGTTGTATACACTGGGAAACAGCATACAAGGTAATAAAATATTGTAAGTATTGCAACAGCAGTCTAAAGGCAGCACAGGTATCTGCAGTATAAAACAGACTTTTAACTTTACAGAGCTTCTTAATGATGGGTCTCTAGCTGGTTTATTAGCTGACTAAGATCTCCAAGTGCTCATGTCAAGTTTTTTAGTAATTGAGGCTATTTCTGCAATGTGGTCTTCTTTTATTTTAGTGCAGCTGTGTGTAAAGGTGGTGTAATGGATAGTGTCCACACTGCAGTCTGTTTTATCTGATTTAGAATTGGCTTCCAAGTAACATAAAATGTATTTTAGACCCAGACATAAAATGGTTTAAACATGTGGCTATTATAAAGACATAAGCACAAAAGGTGTGTTTTAGAGTCTGAAACAAAAATGAGTCAGGAAATAACAACTGCAGGAGAATTGAATAGAAAACCATGATGTGTAATTTTACAGAAAAATAATTAAAGATTTACGTATGTGATGTAAAATTACTTTGTTTCCGCTTCATTATGTTTGCCTCAATTTATTTACTGTTGGTTGCTAGGCTACAAATATATCACTAATGTTAGCTAGTCTCAGTCTCAGACTTCATACCCACAGACTGGGTATGTTTGAGTCTTTGTGTCTTTCTCAAACTGTTGCCACAAAGTCGTAAGCACATAGATTATCTTTGTATATTGTAGAATTTATTACTCATCACTAGAACTAAAGAACCCACTATATAAACATGATAATGCCCCTTTGCACAAAACACTTGAGCTTTATAAAGACATGGTGTGTTCTGGTTGGTGTAGAAGAACTTAAATGTTCTGACACTGCCAGACCACCAGTGGGCAACTATGAGACTTTCGCTTTCCATTTTGTAGACCATGTGCTTAATGTTTGTTTATGTTGTATGTGTTTGTCACATAATTCTTCCTGTCTTGTCATTGGTTGATTGTTTCCTTATTTTGTTCAGGTGTTTCTTGTTTAGTCTATTGTTTCCCCAAATTAGTTTGTGTATTTATATCCCTGTGTTTCAGTTTGTCTTGTTCCTGCTTTGTTGTATGTCACAGTTAATGTTATGGTTCATGGGTTATGTCAATGACCATGTTTCAGGTTATGTGGTGGTTTTAGGTTATGTGGTGCTTGATTCTTGTCTAACTTTCCTTTGCCTAGTTCATGTTTTTGTTTTCAACATTCTTGGTGTGGTTTGGGCTTTTACTTTTTTATTTCTGTAAATAAACTGCACTTGGAACCAGAACATTTGGGATGAACTGGAACACCAACTGCACTGCAGACCTCCTTACCCAACATCCCCACAGTTATGCATCACAAAAGAGCTTTACAAGCTCCTGTTAATAAGTTGCAACGTATAGGAACAACTTTCTAACCAATTGAAGTGGATTACGATATTTCTTATTTAAATAATTTAACCAATTTGACTGAAGTGCCTTTGCAGATGGACCATATTTAAGCAGTCACTTAAGCTACACCTATATTTCCTTAGAGAACCCTCCTTAGGGGAACATCCTTTTGCCTCTGACTGTTTCTTTAGTTAAAGCATTTTGAATTTTTTTTCTGTGTGACCAGATTTAGTGGCAAACTCCCTGACAAAAAAAACCACACAGAATGCATAATGGCTGCTGTCAGCATGGCTGAAAAGGGGTGGTGAAGGGGAGCTGTAAAAAACTTACTCCGGAGTCATCGTTATCGTGTGTAAAGCCTTGTACTTAGCCCTGTCACCTGTAATTAGCGTCAAAGGGGGGCAGCCACTAAGGTGACACCTTGTACTATGACAACCTGTCAAAGCTTTTTTCTTTCTCTCTCGTTCTCTCTCTCTCTCTCTCTCTCTCTCTCTCTCTCCATTTATCTCTCTGCCTTTTCTCATCATTCACCAGAGGGAAGTTAATACCAAGTCAGAATATCACATAGAAAGCAGCTAAAACGACAAATATATTATAAACAAATCCAAATATATTAATACTCAAGGCTTCATACATCCATAAAGCATTTCCTGTATTAGATCAAGCAAACAAAAAGGTGACAGTCTAAAGATATCTCTTTGACAGCGAGGCATGATCGATCCCTTCTTCCAGAAACCCCTCAACTGGATTGTTGTGACAGGGAAAAAATTGAGCCTTCGTAATCATGAGATTATAGTCCTGACTGAGGATTTTGACAGTGCTTTAGTCAATGAAGCTAAAAAAAAAATACTTTACAATTTCCCAAACATCACACAAAAAGGAAATCTTTATACTGTAATGTTATCAGACTATAGTAGATTGTGAGGTAAATCCATTTGAGCTTGTAGGATCGTTACTGTGAAAGCCATAATAAAAAAGGTTTAAAAATTGGTAAAATACATGATTATGAACCAGACTTATGACATTTATTCTTGTTTTGATGTCGCAAATAGCAGTGATTTTACTCGGGGGCAGATTGCATTATTGCAGCGAGTGATAGACATTAAAATCCAATGAGATGCAGGAGTGAGAACATTAGTCTATTAAAATGTTTCTCCATTCTCTGCAACCTAATGACATTAGCTGCTCGTTTTTCAGCCTATAACGATATAATGCCGTTCTACCTATTTACGCCCGAAGGAGACGCGTTTGCATAATGAAAGCATTTTATCTCCTTTGCTTTAACTCCAAGCAGTCTCTTTTTGGAAAGAGACAGCTACGTGTAATATCAATGCAGCGAGTCAGCGTTGTGGTTTAAAGCAGTTGTAATTACGAAGGTCCATTAACTTTTCCTAGAGTCTCTGGTTTAAGGGAGTTATACGCTTAAATTTGTAGGGAAAGTCACATCTCTGGAAAATGAATGCAGTTGGCAGGAAAACATTAAAGGCAAATATAGTTCCTGATGTAATGTGTATTTTTAGGAATACATAGAGTTTACTGTCTGTACTGTTAATAACCATCAGAACGAAAGCTGAATTAATTGGTGGAAACTTTACCAAACCTTACCAGACAACCACTGTTGGTGCACAGCATGACAATAACCCTGTGCACCAAGCCCCTGAGCATCTTAAAGACATGGTATGTTCTGGATGGAGTAGTGGAACTTTTGTGATAAACCGGAACCCCCGACTGCACTCCAGACTTCCTCATCCAACAATGTTATTTAATATCATTAATACTGTTAAGGCTAATTGAAATATTTCTTGAGATATAATTAGCATATAGAGTTTAAAAAGCAAAACAAAGAATAGATCCTTAAAGCATGTCTAAATAGTGCTAATCTCACTGAATGTCTGTATGCATTAATCATTCGCATAGGTTAGCAGACTGGTTCTTAAAAAGTGGATTATTGCCGAACTTTCTTTTTAAACGATAACATATAAAAAAAATGTTCTTATCAAACACGTTGCAAATATTGATTTGTTTTTCACATTTTTGAACATTTGTGAGAAAAAAACATTCTATTGTTACAAGCCTTTCCATGACATCATATATTTTTCTTAACACTCCGTAATATCTAATGAGGAATATGGATTAGAGAATGTGGTTTAGCTTAGCGCAGGGAATGTGTTACTAGAAGAAAAAAATGAGCAGGATCAAATCATTGTCACGCAGGCTTTCCAGTCACACCTGGACCTCATTTCTGGATCACGCAGCATTCTATTTAAGCAGCTCACTCACCTCAGCTCGGGGTCTGGTCTTGCCGACACTCAAGGAAGAAGGACTCTATTGTGTATCACTACAAGTTCCTCAGGCCTTTGTAAAGACTACCAGCTCTGTGGTTTCCTGGTATGTGCCAAGCTCTTTTGATTCCAAGACTAAACAGACTTCTCACACTTTTAAAGTGATGATTCCAAGTGATTCCTCTGTTCTGGGTTTACCTGTGTTTATCTACATTCTCTATAAGTTTCAAAGACTTTAAGTTGGTTTAAACTGACTCCTTGTTTCATTCGTTTGGAATAAAGTTCTCTGGCTAATTCTAATCCGTGCTAATTCTAACCTGTAGCTAATTTAGGACAAAAATAGTTTCTTATTAGGTATTTAATAATTACTAAATAAAAACCAAGGAACTGAGATGTACTTGCAAACCATGACCAATTTATAATAAATAATTGATTAATTAATAATCACAACAGTAACCATAAATGGGCTACAGGTTGAAACCGTGACTTATACCAAATCATGAATAGGCATAAATTCTTGTTTATTTTAAACTTAAAATCTAATAATAATAATAATAATAATAATAATAATAATAATTATTATTATTATTATTATAGTAAGACTAATAATAATGTGAGCTCATAAGAGGTAACTAATTCAATTAGGAGGTTGTCAGCATCACTTCCTAATTATTTACATTTTGAAATGTATTATTATTATTATTATTATTATTATTATCATTAAATGCAGGATGCTGTGCTGAATTCTCCATTTTCCAGGTGCAGATTCTGAAATTATTAACATGAGTTTCTATTGATAATCTCACTATTTGATGAATATACTATGTGTAATAAATATATATGTGTGTGTATTATATGTATTATATGTATTATAATTGGTTAATATGTATACATATAATGCTAAGTATATTGACAGAACACAATTGTAATCTGTTTACACAACGCATGCACTATTTGCTTTGTTCTCAGGCAAACCATTATAGTGTGAACTTTTCATTGTGTTAATTATGCACAAAAATTGAGCGAGGGCTGCCTGCAGCAGGAAATCTCTTTACTACTTAGAGCCTAATGTGTTTTAATCTCTGGTGTTTTAAAAGAATGCACCAGGCTGCTCTGCCTTTGCCTAAGGTCCACTGACATCTCTAAGAGCCCAACATGCTCTGGGGCCCTCCTTTCATAAACCCACTTCCTGTGCCTCATTTCCTCTCCGAATAGCGCAAATACAATTAATCAAATGATGGGAAATTTTCAGCCAAAATAAATGCATTTCCATTAATAGGCTGACACTGACAAGTCACTGATTTAATTCTCAGAAGTAATGAAGTGAGAAATGCAGATTTAATGCCAGCCAGTTTAGGAAAAAAAAGAAAACACAATGATAGATAGATAGATAGATAGATAGATAGATAGATAGATAGATAGATAGATAGATAGATAGATAGATAGATATACTGTGTGTGCATATATACATACGGTTTTATTTCATGATGGAAAATATACATAATAAATTATGATATAAATTAAATAGGTGTCCACAATGGATGGACTGGCACTGAAAATAAATCAACATATTACATACCATAATAAAAAAAAATATTTAGTAATGAATAGAAAAAAGATAATTCTGTAATAAAGACATGCTAATCTTACATTTACACAGACGTCCTCATCCAGAACTACTGACATTTAGATCTTTTGTACAACTGATTAAATTGGGGGTAAAAGACCTTGATCAGGGGCCTAGCAGTGGTAAATCGGTGGTTCTGGGAATTGAACCGCGAGCTTCCAATTATCAGTCCAACACCTTAAGCACTGTGCTATCAAGATAAAGATTAGTTTCATTTGTTTCAAAATGGTGTGTCAGGTAATGGTTATGGGTATCCTGGCTGTGTGTCCACAAACTATTGTACATAACGTATATGATGTTCAGGTTAAATAATAATGTTGATTGCAGTTGTTTGTGCTTGTGGTAAACTAATTGTAAATGCGTAAAATCTTGGAAATACTATTCAATCTTTGTGCTTTCTTTTCACGTTAAAAGTGTTAGTGAGTCATGTAGTGCTTATCACCTGTTTGAAGTTGATTTAACAATAAAAGTACATCATCTACATCGTCATCCATTTTGTTTGCGAATGATCAAACCTGAGAAAAGTGTTGCTCGCCGAACTGCATAGTTATCTCTATCAATAATTAAAATACTTTTTACATTATGAGTGGGAGAATATTAGCTTGGGGAAAATCTCGTCTCGACTCGTTTGTGAATCAGGCTGCTCAGTAATAAAAGAGCACTTTGGGATCTAGTCTCTCCTTTCATCTCGCTGCCAAACAAAGAGTGGAATCTAACCTTTACAAGTATGAGATTTCATTTTCGTGATCCATCTCTTTAATTAGAAAATGGAGCATGTCAAGCCTCCTCCTGTGGGGCAAATTTTAATGATCTGGGTTTTAACTTTTGGTCTGGAACTCTGACTCTTTCTGTATGTAAATAGTCAAACATCTTAACTTAAAAAAATAGTCAAATGATTTCTTATTAAAAGTAAACATGTTTTGCCCTCAGAAAGTAAAGAGGATATGAACGCTGTTTAATAGATCAGACATGAAATACAACCTACTATAAAAACTGGTGTTAAATTATTGAGTCAACTTTTTATTAGACAAACATTTTTTGACTATTGTAAAAAATTGATAAATGAGTGCATATACAGTATAAATACCTTGTGCACATATTTTTAGTTTGACTTTGTTTCTAACAAGTTTATACAGTATGTAGTTTTTTGTTTTTTTTTATTTTTTACTTCTAAATGCATTATGCATTTATTTGCATTTCTTTCTCAGTTTCTGTTGTCCTCTGGTAGTAACAGTTGGGACCAGGTCAAATATTTTCGATAAATTACACATATATAACTCTACATTTCTTGAAAATAACCTTTTACCAAAATCAGTCGACTATATTTATGCTTAACATACACTGCCAGTCCAAAATAAAAGTCACACAAACTAATGTTTTATTAGACCACCTTGGGCTTTGAATACAGCACACATTCGCCATGTGCAATATCACAACATTTATTTCCGTCCATTAATTTTTCACCAAGATCTGTAATCGATGATGGGAAAGTCCTCTCCAGCACATCCCAAAGATTCTCAATGGGGTTAATGTCTAGACTCTGTGGTGGCCAATCCATGTGTGAAAATTATGTCTTATGATCCTTAAAGCACTATTTCACAATTTGAACCTGATGAATCCTGGCATTGTCATCTTGGAATATACCCGTGTCATCAGGGAAGAAGAAAATCCATTATTGAAATAAACTGGTCATTTAAAATATTCAGGTGGTCAGCAGACCTTAATCGTTGGGTGCAAAACGTTGTCGAACTTAGATCTGACCAACTGCAACAACCCCAGATCATAGCACTGCCCCTACAGATTTGTACAGTAGGCACTAGGTATGATGGTTGCATCACTTCATCACATTACCCTCATGCTCCCATCACTCTGAAATCTGGACTCTTCAAACCACATGACCTTCTTCCATTGCGCCAGAGTCAAATCTTTAGACTCCCTAGCAAATTAAAGCCCTTTTTCTGATTAGCCACACCGATCAGTGGTTTTCTCACATGCTTCTGTCCTCCCACTGCTTCCTGGCCATGTCTTAGGAATTTACTGATCCATACCGATCAAAGTCATGCTGTACTTCTGCTTGGAGTGTCATCATGTTGGAAGTGCTTACTGCTGCTAAGGATAAACAAGTGATGATTCTGGGCTGCAGCGGTGAGTCTTGTGCTCGGGCTTATTGGACAATTAATAGCTTTGACAAAAGGAAATTAGAATTAGAACCTGTGGTAAACTTAGAACTTTGCTGATTTAACAATTGCTAAAAGCTTCTGGACACATTTCTGTGTGGATGTAGACATACAGTAAATACACAAGACTTTACATGCTTCACTGACACTCGGATGAGGATGGGTTTCTCTTAAGGTTTCTTTCAAATATCATCTCAGGGAGTTTTTACTTGCCACTTTTCTTTTTTATTGCTTATTAGGGATAAAAAAAAATTTCATCCTAAAAAGTGTATTTTTAAATTTAACATCAGTTTTTTTTTGTAAAGTATAAATAAATAAAAATATTCAACTTCACTGTGCAAGGTACGTGTACAGAGCCAATGAAATGCATTTTTTACATTTCCCAGCTTAGTAAGTTGGGGGTCAGAGCGCAGGGTCAGCTATGATACAGAGCCCCTGGAGCAGGAAGGGTTAAGGATCTTGCTCAAGGACCCAACAGTGGTTGACTTGCCGGTGGTGGGGCTTAAACCCAGGTGTTTCTGGTCTTCAGATCAGCACCTTAAACATTTGAGCCACCACTGCCCCTAAAGCTGCTTTGAGACGCTTTGAGATGATGTCTATTGTCTATATGATTTCTGTACATGTGACAAATAAACTCGAACAATAATTTCCAGTTGACAATCATGAGGAGACAAAAAAAAAAATAGCCATTTTTAACGATTTTACGACGTCGTCTAATAAATAACTAATTCATAGATTGAAAGTAAAACATAAACAATACAAATTAAGTTAAAAGTTGTATTCACTTATTCTATAGGAAAAAAAATGAAATTTCCTTAATCGTAGTTCTTATTTAAAAGATAGTTCAATGAAAACTTGCACAGAACCTGCTACTGACTGGGTCCATATTCATTCACGAACAGACGGATTATTCTGTTTTAGGCCATTAACTTATTATTAACTGATTTCTCTTACTTGATGCAGCTGGACATTTGTCCAAAAATATTGGACATTTGTACGCTGTCGTCATTTGTGTGTGATAAATTCGTCTATCGTGTCTGTGCATCGCTTGCTTGTGTCGTGCCGTACACTTTCATGTGCGCTGCATGGTCACTGCAAGTAATTAATCACCACAGCAACTGGCAGCCTGCAAAGGCTTGATAAATCACCGGACGCTGCGCAAGACATGCAACCGTACTGCAAGGCTCTCAGCAAAATACAACCTCTGATGCGGAGTGGATCGATGGCTGCAGATCCATCTTCTTCCTGACCTACTGTTTGACCGCTGCTTTTTTTTACTACTCGGCTGTGTGATGTAGATCATCTACACACGCTCAGGTTGCATTTGATGTAGCTCAGTTGCACGATGTAGCTCTTTTTTTCTCTTTTTCATATTAATTAATATAAAAAATACCGTTGTATACTTTAGTATTGGCTATGGAACTTATGGGAAGTAGTAGCGCAGTGGTTACTGTAAGTGTTGGACTGCTAATTAGAAGATCAGGGTTCAATTCCCAATCCCGATTGCCACTGCTGGGCCTCTGAGCAAGGCCCTTAACCCACAAATGCTCAGTTGTATATAAGAGATAAATGTAAGTCGCTCTGGATAAGGGCGTCTGTCAAATGCAGTAAATGTAAAAATTATAATATATAATATATAAAAATTTATTATAAAATTATAGGATATGAATATACATACACTAGAAAAAGTATATGCACATGAATACCATGTGGATATGTGTATATACAGATATTGATAGAGGTACACTGGGTTAATGTATACGTCATAAACTGTAGTGAACTAATCAAAAATATTTTAAAGGGTTGTTCTATGGGAAACTTTTGGGTTTACTAATGTGGGACAGTATGTATCAGTGTGAAAGACCAGATTCTCATTTCTAATGGACAGCAATGTCAGATCACTGATTCGGCAAAAGTTAAACAATGTAGCTGAATATTTTTTAATTAAAAATAAGCAATAAAAAAATTGAACGGTTTGTTAACATATTGTTTGGTTTTATTAATGTAAGAGATTTGTGTGTGTTAATATACATACGGTTCCTATAACTATAAGTGTAGTAAAATTACCACAACAAATTACCACATCATTGTAATTTATTTATTACAGTAAGTTTTTAAAACACTGCAGTATTTACCACAGTAAATGTTACTACATGTTCTGTAGTAAAGTTACTCTACAATAAGCTAGTAATTTTTCATATGGGTAGTTTTCTCATAGTATTTCATCTTCACAAATATCTTATTAAATATTGTTGTTTTACCGTCACATATGACACCGTAAACTGTTTAGCGATGAGGGAACAGATGAGTTTAAGGTAATGCAGGTTTAAAGGTGACATTTGTGAGTCAGTGCAGATGGCAGACTGCAGCAATCAGACTCAGGGTGCAATCAGGAGGGAATGTTGCTCCAATGATTAAGAGGAGGTGACATGAAAAAAGAGAGTGATCGAAAAAGAAAGAGAGAGAGAGAGAGAGAGAAAGATACACTAAAGATTCCCTGAAGACCGTCAAGTAGCGTCAAGCTAATAATCAGTTTGTTCTTGTCTGATTAGAGACTAATCATGGCCCAAACAGTGTCTGAGGCCTGCATACACACAACACTTCTTCTACTCTCTTTATTTAGCCACACGTGCTCAACTAGACAGAAAGAGAGACAGAAAAGTGGAAAGGGAGGGAAATCAACAGCTATTATCTATTAAGGAGCTTCCCTGGTGTTCCTATGATGACAATATTTACTTGATTATGAGCTCTAATTTGCATCCGAACACACACACACACATGTGAAAGCAAGAATAAACAAACTAATTAAAAACGTAACACACAATTATAGCATGCGGTTATATTCAGATTTTAGTTATGTGATATAAGAAAATATATCGTGGGAGTTTAGTATGCCATGCTTCTTTTTGTCAAATATAACAAAAATATTATGTATGATACAATTTTAGGGGGCAGCACGGTGGCTTAGTGGTTAGCACTGTTGCCTCACAGCAGCAGGTTTACTCCGGGGGTTTTTTCTCTTTCTCTTTTTCTTGCTCTCTCTCTCTCTCTCTCTCTCTCTCTCTCTCTCTCTCTCTCTCTCTCTCTCGGGGGAGGGTTAAATTGCCCCTGAGGTACCAGTGACCAGTTTTAAATTCGAGGACGTTTGAGGATGGATTGGGACTCACTTTGCTTCAATAACCCAAGGCTACAGTTTACATTGTGTTTGATCCCCATTACTATAAGTTGTAATTAACAGACATTCGGTTTTGACCCAGATGAGGACGGGTTCCCTCTCGAGTCTGGTTCTTGTCAAGGTTTCTTGCTACTTTATCTCAGGGAGTTTTTCCTTGCTTGATCATACAGAACAAACTTGCACTTTTTCATCCTTACTCTATCTGTGTAAAGCTGCTTTGAGACATTGTCTATTGTTGAATTAAATTCCGTTAAAATATTAGATACATTTCTGTAAAAGTGTCTGTAAAATTCTAACACAGTTCTAATCACCTGGACTTGAGGTCAACCCCAAGAATAATCATTCAGTAAAGCTGTACAAACCTTTCTTGTCCACCGACACATCATGTTTGTATTATCTAACCTATAGCAACAACCAATATCACTCTACCAACTCTTACACACACACACACACACACACCACATGCACACACACACACACACACACACACACACACACACTCCGGAGCCTGTGAAATTGGGCCGAACTAATTAGAATTTAAATGAAACCATAATTGGACATTTTGTGCTTGTCAAGCAATGAGAGACAGATGGGTTTGTAATTACATTACAAGTCTGACATCATGGCAGTGTGTGTATACGCTGTGTTCAGTGCGCCCTTCATG
Organism: Bagarius yarrelli; assembly: GCA_005784505.1. Classification (NCBI taxonomy): domain Eukaryota; kingdom Metazoa; phylum Chordata; class Actinopteri; order Siluriformes; family Sisoridae; genus Bagarius; species Bagarius yarrelli. The sequence continues at coordinate 7,683,128 of VCAZ01000008.1, read as the reverse complement.
GAGAGAAGACTGCAAGGCAATTTAGGCCTGGTTTCCTTAATCACATGCTGGCAGGCATGGAAATTCTAGGAAAAGATGTTAAGTCATACATGCAAGCCATGTTAAATGCATGTAAGACAAGAACGGAGCGAAGACGTGAGTGAAGAGATAATGTCTGTTTGGACATAAACAAACAAGTCTCATTAGTACATAAAGGGTAAATGAGTTGAAAGCAAAATAATAGTAAAAGCTATATTACAAATTTACTTTCTCCATCACATTATTTCCTCTCGTAATGGGTTTATTGATGTTTATGATGTTATACCTAGTTTGAACACTAGGGGTGTGTTTTTTTTCTAGCTTTTAATGGAAACAACTGAAAACAAAGCAAGCAATCGGTTAAGTAGATTTAATTGTCAACAACTAGTGCAGTAAACAGCAAAACTAAACAAACACAACTTCATAGAACAACACAAGATCATCTACACTATAATGAGTGTGCAAAGAGAGCGGAACTGTGGATCTTAAGCGGTAAATTACATTTATGGCATTTGGTAGATAAGGTAGATCCTTATCCAGAGCGACCTACATTTATCTTATTTTTTAAGCAGCTAAGGGTTAAGGGCCTATCTCAGGGGCCCAGCAGTGGCAGTTTGGTGGTATTGGAAATTTAACTTATGATTTTTAGATTATAAGTTTAACACATCAATTATCTACCACTACCACGTCCCATTACAATAGTACTAAACAGTGTATCACTGGCTAACACACAGTTCTGTGCAATAGTAGAAAAATGCTAAAGATGCAAGCATGCAAGGCATTCAGCAGCAGAAAAGATGTAGCTTCTTCTTCTACTACTTTTCAGCTGTTTTCTTTTAGGGGCAGTCACAGCGAATCATCTGCCTCCTCCTAACCCTATCCTCTACATCCTCTTCACTCACACCCACTAAGTTAATGTCCTCATTTATCACATCCATAGAGCTCCTCTTTGGCCTTCCTCTTTGCCTTCTGCCTCCAGCTCCATTTCCAACATCCTCCCACCAATATTTCCACTATCCCTCCTCTGCACATGTCCAGACCATTTCAATCTGTCCTCTTGGACTTTGTCCCCGAACCGTCTAATATTATGTTTCCCAGTGATGACCTTTTCTCCTAGACAGCCAAAACTTTGGAGTTTTGGTTTCTTGCCGCTGTCGCCTCTGGCTTGTTCAGTTGGTGACTCTTAATTTACAGATACGAGTTAAACTGAACTGAGTGTTTAAGTGAGTTTTCACTGTATTGTCTTTTTTTCATTTAATTCTGTTAGGCTGCTTTGACACAATCTCTATTGTTAATAAGTGCTACTGTAAATAAATCAAGGTTACTTGACTTTGTGCACGTTCCTAATATTGTTCAACCACATTACTTACATTTACATTTACAGCATTTGGCAGACGCCCTTATCCAGAGCGACTTACATTTATCTCTTTTATACATCTGAGCAATTGGAGGTTAAGGGCCTTGCTCTGGGACCCAGCAGTGGTGGTTTAGTGAAGCTGGGAATCGAACCCACAATCTTCGGGTTGGCAGTCCAACACCTTAACCATGAGCCACCACTTCCAAAGAGAACAGCTCTGCTACCTCCAATTTAAAAAAATAGGCAAAGGGTAACTTTTTCTTGCCCTCTGTAGAACTTTTAGAAAAAAATCTTTAAGCGGCTACATTGGCTTAAAGCTAACAGTTAATATGTGTGTTACACTTGCATCAGATTTTTAATAGATAAAAAATACTCTGTAATACTGAATATTATGCTCAATTTCTACCAATGTTTTGCAACAGTTTCACTCATTAAGGTAGGCCCGAGTCAGTGATGAAATTCTATGAAATGAGATTAAATGTCATAGATCACTGTTATCATCTGTGCTGAGCCTAGGAGATGGCAAAAACTGAAACTAGTCAGTTATTCTAGATATTTCACTTTTACTCATTTAATTTAAGCTGTAACCTTAAAAATGAGGGTAAACTGGATTTGAAGGCTACATCCAGATTTTTTCTTAGTGTCACAATGCATCTCCTTCGCTTCTGGTAATTCACAAGCACCAAACATGGCCACTATGATCTCCAACTCCCAGCAAATAAAAAAATCTCTAAAAAAATCACATTCTTACAGTATGATTACTGGTAGTATGGATGAAATTCAGACATACCACATCTGCTATTTGAGCCTGACATGTGACATACAATGTCACAGCAGCGTGAATTTAAAGTTGTAGAATGTTTAGATTGAATGGTGTTAAACGAGTGCAATTTAACTACAAGAAACAAAGTTTACTACTTAAAGCAATTGAAAAGTGCTGAGAGTCTTTTCTCTTCTGTGACCTTTTAGGAAAAAAAGTGTACATCGTATCATCACCGTCTGGGAAAAGTAGGTTATGCTGTTATTTGCCATACTAAGGATTCAGACATACTACTTATCTCACATACTCTACTATATAGTATGGAAGTATGCGATTTTGGACGCGGCCATCCTGTTACAATTTCTGCATGTCAAATTTTAATTGTGTTTTTTTTTTCTATGGCAACATTATACATGCATTTATTTTCAGACACATGTTGGTAAATCCTAGACGGCTGCATTTATTAGGAATCCAGTGAGAGGAAAGATACTGAAGACTTAGCAGGATTATACTGGTACCAGAGAACGTAACAGTGCAGGAGAGGATCCACCGGGTCAGGAGCTAAGGACTCCAGTGTGATTAATTAGTACTCTGGTGATTGTTGAGTGGTGGAAGGATTGGGTAAGGAGTCTGGTGTTACCGTAATAATACTAGTATAAAAGCTTTTTTCTTTATGTAAACACCATGACAAACAATGGCTTTTGTTGATTTCTGATTACATTATGTCAGTATTCCATTCCATTTTAGCTTCTATGGTAGATTTCATTTTGTGTGTTCCCATCTTTGACCTTCTCAATGTTTCTGCACTAATCCCTGACCTTTATTTCTCAATTCATTGTATAAATATAGCTAAGATTGACTTATTAAAGCCCTAAAGGAATAGATTTGCATTAATCTCATCTCCTCTGAACCAGGTGGAACAAGCCGCTCATTCCCTTATTAAAGGTCTGAAATCCCATTGAGAGCTGGATGACAATAGAAAACTCCCACACTGATGAAAATCCAGATTATCCTCAAGTATACACTAGTGGATTTGATTTTAATAGCTGTGTTTAATCTCGGTGATGAGATTAGGTTTACGGTAAGTCTAGGTCAGTGATAAGAACCTAGGATATGATATTAAATGTTAGAAACCTCAGCAGTTATACTTGTTAAATACTTTGATGTGATATCAACTGAAACAGTATTTTATAATATAAATCGAAAATTTGGATGTATTTTCTCACTTTTTTTTTGTTGGTGAAAAAGCTATCCTGATCATTTAACACTTTACTATGTGAGTCTTTTAACAAACCTGTGTATTTTTTTATTAAAAAGAGCATTTTATTTTAATAATTGATTTTCTTAGTGAATAAAGGTACTTAATTATTTAAGATAAATAATAAATAATTAATACAGTAGTACAAAAACAACGTTGATAGTTGGGCATCGAAATACCTTTAAAAAGGTAAAAAATACATAAATTCCAAAAAACAGAAAAAGGTTTACAGGTATTTATTTTACAAATATTACAATCGAATAGGCTGCACAAATTTATACAATTGTTTGGTTAATTAAATCGATGACATTGCATATAAAAAAATTTCATGACATCATCACATAACTAATTAACTTAGCTGATTGATTTTATGGAACCGTAAGGCTATTTAATTATGTCTTTGCACTTGTTTTATGATCTATACAATTACTTTTTATAATAAAATATTGTGTATTTGTTTTGTTTTTGTATTTATGCCCTGTCATTTATATTTCAAATGGTCATCTTATTGGTTTTTTGTTCGTTGGAATATATTTAATAGGTCAGGTTTAACAAGGTTTAACAAGTTTTTTTTTTTTTTTAATTGGTCATTTACAACTAATCAGGATGGTGAAACAAGCTTTGGATGAAAGGATTTTCATAAAAAAAAGGACAAGTGGGTTTTTGAATTAATGGTCTTTCAATTGAAGTGGACTCATTAAATTTCAGAATACACACCAAACAATTAATACTCCATATTTAAAAATATGTTAGTTAAACATTGTTAGAAATTGCTTCACTAAGACGAATGCCTTTTATCTGTATCGAACCCTGGACTGACTTAAGATGTATGCATGTATCTGTCTGCTTCATTTCTATCAACTGAATGTCTGTCTTTAGACTTTGATCATGGCCTTGTTAGTGGCCATGTCCTGCTCTTCAAAGCACAAATCTCAAACTCCAAATTGAACCTCTCATCAATCTGAGCTACCAGCAAATACATACCTGCAAATTAGAACTGGAAAAGAAATGACTAAAAAGGACCGACTTAAGTTTTCCTCCATAACAAATTAAGTTTAATGCATGCAAACTATTTTAGTATAGTTTCGAGTCAAAAGTAATCTTCCACAGGCTGCAGCAGCTGCCTAAAGAGCAAATCTGCTCAGTTGGACAACAGGTCTGCTTTAGACGTTACAAAGCACACTGAAGAGCAATTTCACGCTTGAAGGGAACCAGATCGCTACAGAGAGCAGCAGAAGTGTGTGTCCGGCATGTAAAGATTGTGAATCAATTAATTACAAACTAGTATCAGAATTCTAGTGGTATACGGAAAATTCTGCAGTGTATTATCTACTAAGTTTATACTATTAAACACTGGACAATGTGTGTGGGTGGGTATGGGTGTAAAATAAACCTGGGAAGGGTACTAATAAGAAGTCACAAAGTTTGTGTGATTGTGTCATGTGACAAAAGTTTAGTGAATGAGTGAATTGTTTTATCAATGTCTCAAAAAAAAATAAAGGAATAATACTAAATAATAAAGTGATGAATAATAATAATAAAAAAATTGTGTGTAAATTGTCAAGTTAAAATACATTTATAATAATAATTTTAACAAATTTTCTATCTATCTATCTATCTATCTATCTATCTATCTCTATGGCATGCAAATCTTAAATAAATAAATCACCTTAGATAATAAAAATAATAATAATATTAAATACCACATAATTATTTTACAAATTTTATATCTAATAAAATACAACACAGCAATTACACATGGCTGCACGAATTTAAATGAAAGTTTTTCTCTATCTGTACAAAAAGATAAATAATTTAGTATAAAATATGAAAAATAAGAATAAAAATCAAATACCCAATATGTTTGGCGCTTTTTTATTTAACCTTCACATCCAAAACCTTTCTGTATTTATTTCCCAAATATAGATTTTTTAGAAAACCCACAAAACAGGAAAATAGCAACCAGATGCCAAAATTTATTCGGGTAAATCTTAACAGATGTTATTCAGAGTGTTCAGATGGTGTGCTGTGGAAATAGCAAGGTGATGCGAGTGTTTAATGTCGCGTTTTTGTTCGGTGTGTTGTGTGTGAACGGTGACTCCCAGGCCCACAGGTCAATATATACCTGTCTCACTGTCTGTCGCCGAATGCCAGTGTGCATGAATAATAGCACTGCTTGCTAAGTTTGGACTGAGGGAGTGCTTTAATCCCTTTACTGCGTCTGTACATCCTTTTATTCGCTGCTTATATAACTCTATACGCTTTCATCAGTATTTAAACTTAAAACCAGTTAAAAACTTTTTTATTCTTCTTTACATTTTAATGATCATTTTAATGATCACCTGTCAACTCTTCTGGACTTTTTTTTTTTTTTTAAGAGCTAAATTCATTCTCCATCTTTTCACGATCTGCGCCTGGTATTCGCCTCCACAATGCAAGTGATGGAATAGAAGGATGTTTAGTTAGAGATGAAGGGATAAATGGAAGAATATATGCAATTATCAATCAAGTACAAGGCAACAGATTGAAGTGTTTAAAAAGACTCATTCATACAAAGATTTGTTGCGGCGCTTCATCGCCTCTGATTAGAACCCAGAAATTGTAAATTGTGGCTAATTAGGCTGTCATGGGTTCATTAAGGGCTCGGGAGCCTTGCCTTTTCCTCACCTGCAAGTATATTAAATCTCATTAGCCTCCTTGTCTCAGACACCACTTGCATTAATTGCCACTGATGCCCCTGCCCCTCTCCGGCTCATAGTCTGTCTCTCTACACAGTTAAAACCATACCAGCCACCTGAGAGAAACTTTCTTTACTTCTGCCTTGAATAACTGCAATCAACACTGCAGGGCCATGTAAAAACTTACTCTGAACCTTAGTCATCTACTTTTTACCATATAGCATGACTTCTGCAAAGTTTTACAAAATATATAAGATAAAATACTAGTTTTTAAATCTATCTATCTATCTATCTATCTATCTATCTATCTATCTACATATTTTTAGCCATATAGTGCAAATTTGCTTGTTTAAAACTATAGTATATAGAAGTTAAAAATGACATCATCACAGTTTCATGTCTAACTTTTTGCCCCCCTTCCCCCACCCCCTCCACATCCGTGTATCTTAAATGTACAGATGTCAAAAATGATGTATTTCCCAGTTCTACTTTCAAAAAAGTCAATAAAACAAACGTCTGGAAGGTTTTTCCAGGTTGATGGTTCTTCCCATGTTGAGCGCTGACTTCTGACTTCTGATTCAACCATCGAAAAACACGCTAGAGTTTTATTTCTATTTTTTACCAAGACCTTAAAATTAATATCATTCTATGAAACTGTATTAAACTAGTTACCACAGTAAAATAAGGTTCCTACTGTGATATTAATCACAAGCTAATGTGAGGAGACTGACCAAAAAATGTAGCATGAGGTGGCTTTATTTAAGCAAAGAAGTGTGTTCCTGTTGGGAAAAAATGTGTCTTGTGCCACAAATCGACACTAATGTGAGGAAGTTGATACACTTCAGTGGTTTTTTGTTAGCATTAATCCAGCTAAGTGCTATAAAAACTTCAAATTACACTTTCAGTGTATGAAGCTTGTGTCTCTTCCTCTCCGTCTCTCTCTATCTCTTGCTCTGTGCTTTTGACGAGGATGAAACACTTGTCTGCCCTGTCAGGGTTTGAACCAAACTTAATGATCCAAGCCAAACATCTAATCCACTGGGCTGCAGAGTTGTACGATTGACAAATGTACCGAGCATAAGAGAACAGCAGTGCCACAACTCATGCTGCACATCTGCTCCCTCTCTCAGGCAAAACTGCATTACGACTTCGAAGAGCACCTCGAATATTCCCCAAGCCTCGCAGGATGTACGCGTGATAAATAGCTGGGAGGTTACGTCCTAATAAAATGTCTACGTTGGAATGTATGTATGTGCTAAAGCTATATTTGTAGATGTTACTTGTAAATATGAGGGTGAGATAGACAGCATAAAAAGTGAACATAAATTATAAAATTGACACACAGATACATGATATATAGAGTAAAAATCTCTCTATTCTCCCACAACACTCACTTCAATCTCACACTTATTAACTTATTAAGCAGAGCTCCAAATATTTTCCTTTTTAGTTATTCTTTCCTTTTCCTACTTTCCATCTTTTTCTTTCCTTTACTTCCTTCTCCTTTATTCAATCTTTCTTTCTTTCTCTTTTCTTTTCTTTTCTTCCCTTAAAATTATTTCTCTTTCCTTCCTTTTTGTTTTTTTTCCTCCTTTTTTCTGTTTTACTCTCTCTATCTCTCCCAACATCCTTATCCCTTCTATAGTTTCTTTTCTGTATACTCTTCTATCCAATATCCTTTCTTTCTACTATTGTCTCTCTACTTTGTTGTTCTTTCTACGATCAGTCTCCTTCTATTTCTCTTAATTTCTTTTTGCTTTGTATCCCCCCACCCTCCACCCTCCACCCCCTTCTCACTCTTCTAACTGCTAGGAGTTTGGTGTGACTCAATAAGTAGAGCGTCCCTGTGGGAGGTTGTGTATTGAATTTTTTTCGACCTCTCCTCTGACTCGTGCTCTGTGCTTCAGATTAATTCTCCTTCTCTAATTGGTTTAGTAGCTGACAGCTGGGCCACGCACACTGTATGCTGAAACATCCCATGAAACGATGCCCATCCGTCATTGTTTACCGTTAAAGTTCAGACTCGGCACCGAAGAGGTCTGTTTTCTCTTTGAAACCTGTGTGTGTTTGTAGTAAGAGAGAAGAAAGTCGGTATGTTGGTATTTAAAGAAATAGAGAGAGAGAGAGAGAGAGAGAGAGAGAGAGAAAGCTCTGTGTGTGTGTGTGTGTGTGTGTGTGTGGGTGGGTGTGTGTGCATCTGTTTTACTTAACAAACTGTATGTAAAAGACATAAAAACAGAATTTAAAAAAATAGTATTCATTAATTGTGATGTGATCTGGGAAAGATTGCTGCATGTGGCACTGAGACATTTTCGGTAATATAGAAGAAAGGTGGAATGTCAATTACATTATTATTCTAAAATAATATCAAATATATTGTCTATCATCTCTAAAAATGTCTTATCGATAATGTATTCTCATTCTTATTCTTAAAATAACATTAGCCACAATAGTATTGATGAGACCAGACACTAATGTTGAGTGAGGAGGTCTGGGATGCCGTTAGTTTCGGTGTTCCAGTTCATTTTAAATATATAATAAATATTCAACTTTATTGTCATTGTGCAGGAATTATGCGTTCAATTTCCAGCACCACCAATTTGCCACTGCTGAATCCATCCCTGGATAAGGACGTCTGCCAAATGCTAGAAAAGTTGTAGGGTATTTAATTCTACAACTCACTTACAAAGACATTCTAGACCATAGTGTGGTTCAACAATTTGCAGAAGACACATTAATGTGAGTATGCTTATGAGTATTTGGCGATATGGTGTATGTAAAAGAACTTTATTTAAACTATGTTAAAGTTTCCTGACATTTTAATTTTGTCTACATTAAGGACAAATTATCAACTATACAAATCAAGGCAAATTTCAAATAGGGTGAATATTAAGTGTAACAGTGTACCCCTTAAAGAAAATCTGCTAATGAATATGTATACAACTTTAGTGTTATCAATTACCCCTAGTATCAGAGTACCGAAGTATAAATAACAATCATTCTGTGAAATCAAATGCATAACCATTGGAATAAAATTCTCCCTGGCAGACGGTGAGATAAAAAGTCTTATTGTTGACGTGCACAAATAAACGTAGGGGGATTCGAATAGCGATGGGGGGATACAGGCTGATGTCACATCAAATAAAACAAGTGGAGTGCATTATGAGGTGAGGAAATCTCCCAATATCCCTTCTGTGTGCAGATAAAAAGGAAGAGAGATTGGACTGTGAAAAGCATTTGAGGTCTCTTATTAACTTGCAAATACCTCAGACGAGACTATACTATAGGCTGTTATTAAAGTGCAAAAAAACACTGGCACACTCATTTCTGGAGTGCTGTAGAATTTCACAAACACACACACTCACACACATCTATCATCGGTGAATTTTTCTGTATTAGCCAAAACAACAATAACCAGTTTCGGATGCCTAAAACATGTTAAAAAGATAACTTCAAGGCTTTATGAACTTTCACTGCTACTGAGGATCTCCACAGTCATGAATATTTATTTCCATGAGATGCCTCCATGACTGGATATGATAGAGATGTTGATGTAGTCGGAAAAACACTTCTTGCTCGAATATGAATCATAAAAATGCAAATAAACGTTTTTTTATGGTTATCATTATCACTTTTTCGCGACTCTCTGGTAGTCTAATCAATTATGAAGACAGAACGTAGCCCCCGGGCATGAAGCCCCACACCGCCAGCACCAACTTCCCAGTCACCAGCCGTTTTGGCTAATGACATAAATTTCAGCCCACGAAGACGAGCCCCATCAGAGGCGCCACAACATTGCGGTTCCACATCATTAATTTCCAGAGGCTTCCGTAGCGGGACAAAACAAAATCAAATTAATTAGGATGCAGGAAACCAACATGAGGAATTAATAATGATAATAATGATGAAAAAAACAGCGTACTCGCTAATGGATGTGAAACTATGCCATTTTTTTAACAGACAGTCTATGTTGATGGCAATTTCTGTCTGAATTACGACATAGGGAAGTCATTGCTACTTTTTCAAATGAGGTTTAGATGAGGAAGTTTTATTAGAATCTATATCCCTTGAGGAATATTCATAGATGAAAAATACAGTGTTTGGTCTAGGTCTTATTAAAGTATTTTTATGGTTTGTTTTAATTTAAGAGAAACTGTGCTACTGGTGGTGCTGTGAAAATAATTGAAATATGTGTATTAAGCATTTGTGTTCCAAAAAAAATAATAATAAATAACAAGAAATCTACAGAGGAAATAATTTGGCAATAACGTTATTATCCTTATAAGGTCTTTGGAATTTTCAGGGATTCATACTCATGCTGTTTATCAGTGTGTGTGTGTGTGTGTGTGTGTGTGTGTGTTTGTGTGTAAATTGTAAAAGAATATGCTTGTTTTTACAAATCTATTTCAGCTAAAATGAAAGGACCAAACTCTTTCAAAGGATAAACAGCATAAATATTGTATATTTAATACTAATTAACTAATTAATTAAAAAAACTTTAATTAATGTGTGAATTTACTATTTTATTTAAGTATTTTAGTTAACATTTTTGCTCATGTTTGTTCCTAGTCAATCAACCAAATGGACATTGTTTCAAAGCAGCTTTACAGAACATAAGTAACAATACAAAAGTCCAAGATGGTATAAAAAAAAATTTTTTTTAAATGTTATTAAAAACATCCCTAGTGAGGAAGCCAGGGGCGACTGTGGCAAGAAAAAAAACCCTTTTAAATGGTAAGAGGATAAACCTTGAGAGGAACCAGACTCAAAAGGAAGCCCATCCTAAACAGCGGGTAGTGTGATCATGAGCAGTGTTCTTTCTTTCATCGTACACAGTCAGTGGGAGTTGTGTAATGAAAGTACATCAACGTCCAAATAGGGTTGGCATCTTTGCTTTAAATACCCCAAATCTTCACAAGGCATCATCCAATTGGAGCTGGCAATCTCTGGATGCTTCAGGATCATCTCAGGTTTGGCCTCTCCTTACTGAAGGTCTTCCAGTGCTGGCACAGTCTGTGGATGTCTCAGGATCCTCGCTCTTCGCGCTGAATAGACGTCTTTAGTTATACCAGGCATGTGTTTCCAAACTGTGCTGTACAAACAGGGCTATTGCACAATTTATTTACAGAATTTAAATCGCATTTTTCATCCTCACAACAGTTTCTTCCAAGCTTTAACGGCAATGCTTGTTTCTGCCCTTTTAAAGTGATAACCCAAAGGTCATGCTTCCTCCAAATGCTATTAACTGAAACCACAATTAGTGAAATATTGAAATATGGAACAAGAAAACATTTCAATTCTGTTAAATTAGAAAATCCCACAAGCTACTACTTACAGCTTAAGAGGATTAGCAACAACAGTCAGCGTGGGCTCTATAAATCTTCTATTTAAAATCTGCTCTGAACAATAAATAATCCCCATTAAACAATTTTTAATGTTGTTAAGCCCAATAGAATAAGAATCCTTCGTTTGGCCCTAAACTGATTAAAAAAAATTGACTTCTAGCACCTCGGCTGACTGGCGATTGTACTAACTGGTCTACTGTTACATGCATTGTCATTGCTTGAGAACTTTATTTCAGTCAGATCGAATAAACACACAAATGTCTTGAAACATTAATTCATTCAAAACAGAGCACAGTTTACAGAAAAATAATAAGCTGTTACATGAACCAGGAAGTATCTGGTGTGCGTTGCCCTGCCACGAGGGCAACAAAAAGAAATTTCTTTGTTCATGTTTTAGACCATGTGCTTAATGTTTATATCTTGTCAATTTTTTTCCTGTCCATGTGTCATGTTTTCATTGGTTTGTTTTGGTCATGTGGTCCTCATTGTTTTCAGGTATGTCTTGTTTAGTTGATTGTTTACCCCCGTTAGGTTCTACTATTAATACCCTGTTTTTCAGTCTGTCTTTGTCTTGCTTTGTTGCATGTCACAATTAATGTTTAAGTCATGGTCATGATCCAGTTTTATGTCATGTCAGGTCAGGTTAGGTCAGGGTCTGTTAAGTTTTGTTTTATGTTTTTTTCAAGTTCTTAAGTTTGATTGCTTTGTCTTTTGTTATTTTGCATTTGCATGTAACCTCAACCCTCAACTTGTGACAGATATCCTGTGTAAGGAAATAAAAAAAAAGTGTTTTTGCTGATGTGTCTATGTTTAGCAGGGGAATGATGTGAAACAAAAAGGTGAGGCTCTAGAATATCACCTAACAGTGATGAAATATAAAAAATAAATAAATAAATAATATATATATATATATATATATATATATATATATTATATATATATATATATATATATTTATTGTATGCCTATTTGTGATGTAGTCTGACTGCAAATGAACCAGGGTTTGTTAGAATTGGCTGTGGGAAAACTGGGAAAAATTGCAATTCCGAGATTCAAATTGAGCCACAAGTGCAAAGTGTGAGAACATCTTCTTTGATTAGTTAGTAATTTGATTAGTACCAGTACTTTTAGATAATTAAGAAAGCACATGATGGTTGGTATAAACTGAGGATAATTATAACCAGACTGCTTGAAAGAGTATCTAAACCAGTTTATCTCATGATTCTGCTGGTTTGCCACTGTACTGGTGTTATATGAGTCACCATTAATTTATCCATAACTTATCAACTGGTATTTAACCTTGTCTCTTTATTATAACTTGCAACTATTACAGCCTATTGCCACGTACCCATATCTAGGTCAAAAAGTGTGAACCATTGCCAGTTCTCTGCTCCAGGCTACCTGGTTTGCACCTGAGCTTAGGTCACTGTCTATGTGAGGATTTTTCCATGTTGCCCCAATGTCCAAGTGTGGGTTTACTTTGGGTTAGCTGGATGCTATCGAATGGATTGGCTAAACTAGATTGCCCTAGGTGTAAATAAGTGTGTGAATACAGGTAGATGGTGATCTATACTGTATTGATCATGCATAATTATGATCATTATGGTTATACCACTGATCACTGGTATAGCAATTGGACTAGTAATGCTGATTAGATATACCTAAGAACTCTTCATCACTTCGAGTTATAATATTCAGCCAAAGGTATTGGGACACCTGACGGCTGGAGTGCTGCTAGAAATTTTTGGCCTTATGAGAGAATATGAGAATACCACACTAATAATAAAACATCTTTGGTGGGTCCTCAAAGTTCATTCATAAATTACTTCTACTTGGTAGCACTATGGCCATATTGTGTACCTGAAAAATATGAAATCTATTTCTATGAATAATTCAAAAATGTAAATAAATTCATAATAATATCAAATAATCTCTGGAAAATAATAGTCCGGAGCTGGCAAAACCCATAACGCATGCAGCCATAGGTTTGTTTATATTTGTTTTTTTATGAACACATGCAGAATAAATCTCTTTTTTTTTCATTTACAACCTTATATAAAAATAAAAAGGATACAAAATTATAGCTTAGCTTCAGTTCAGTCCGCATGTCTACTTTCATTGGTCAACAGGCTCAGCTATAACTCAATTATGTGTGTGTGTGTGTGTGTGTGTGTGTGTGTGTGTGTGTGTGCGTTAAGCTGACATGATAAGTATCCTCCTCAGGTTGAGATTGATCCACCCACAGGGAGGCGGGGGGGCTGGACTCTCTCACCTGCGGATATAAAGATCTTTCTGTAGCGTTGTTGAGAAGAAATTATTGCGCTCAATTTAAGACTTACCCCATGAAATTAACACCCCAAGCTCTCTTCCTTTTTTTGCTCCTAAGAGTGATTTTCTGCCTTTTTAAAAAGATTCTGAAGTAAAACCACTTTTTGACTTTATTGTGAGGTTAACGTCAAATGTCCAGTGTGGAAAACTGTATAGAAACTCGAGGACATTTGGAACATGAAGGACATTAAACTATTTACACTAATGAGCAAATGTACTATTTAACCACAGCAGTTATCAACCACGCAGAGGTCTATTATAGTTTAAAAGAAATGAATTCTTTATTTAAAGCCGCTTTATTTAAGCAGCATTACACAGTATATGATGCATTTGCTGTTATTACTGTTATACCACAGTCTTTCTATTGCTCAGCACAGCCTGTAGTTCTTAGAAGAAAGGAGAAAAACCACTGGAGGATAAAATCACCCTAATGTCTCGTTCTGTACATGCGGATGAATAGTAAGACCAGTTAGTGAACAGTCTATTAGAATGCGCATGGAGTGTGTGTGTGTGTGTGTGTGTGTGTGTGTGTGTGTGTAGCACTTTGCAGTGTCGGCACTTTTTTGCAAGTGCACTCGCAGATGAATTGCGGCTGCTTTATTCAACTTGTGCTTTTCTTATCCCACAGACTGACATCCAACTTTTAATAATTTTTTTGTTAAACGTTGGCATAAACACAAAATGCCCATCGTTTTCAAAACAATTCTCTGAAAATACAGCAGTTAAAAGGGAAGAGAATGTGAGGCTGAAAATGATCAGACTTCTGCTTTTCTGTCCCAAACATACTATCAGTAATAAAAGGGTCATTTGGCGTTCCTGAAGGCACAGTGGTATATATTTTGGGGGAGGGTGCGGGGTGTCACTCATTTTACACAGTGGGTGAAGCTGTAATTTGCTGATTGGTCAGTTTGAATGTCTCACATTCATATCCTAGTAACATGATTAAGGAATAAAGACTGTAACGAGTGATCTGGTGCTTTTACGTTTTGGGGCTTTTGCTCTTCTTTTTTCTATGGCTCTTCTACTCTTTCTTTGCTCTGAGGCTCTTCTTCCTTAATCTTTCCATCTTTTCTGGGGCTCTCTCCTTGAGGCTCTGCTTTCTCTCTCACTCTTTTCTCCTTTTCATTATCTCCCATTCTCTTTTCCTCTCTCTCTCCCTCTCTCTCTCGTGCTCTCTCTCACTCTCTTTTTAGGTAACATTTATACATACATGCTGGGTACATTGAACTGTCTATATTTTACCATTCTTAATCTTTTTTTCTTGACTCAACCTTAACAGTGATGTGCTACCTATAGCGATACAATATAATCACTCCATAGCAACGTTTTTCCACATATTTAGCTATTCTAACTGTGCTATTTTCCGCTGTTGGTATTAGTAGCAGTGGGTAGTAATAGACAAGAAATGTACAGTTTTATACCATCATGCGGTTAATTTTTCTTTAGTCCTTCGGCAATCCTACAGCTTGAACCACTTTAGGCAAACCACCTTTACAAGAGTGTACAATAATTTGTGTTGAGATGAATTTTCTATATTAGCAGTTCATCCAGGATGTCCTCTTCTTGTGCAAGAACAAATTAGCTGTTAAAGCGGATCAAATTAGGCACCGAAATGTGCTTTTAATAGGTCTTGCCTATGGAAAGATACATGGACTGTCCAATTACTATAACAATGGCATCATTAACATCATTGTCCAGCTTGAAACAGTGACTGAGTCTAAATAAAGAAACGAATTTGGCCTTCACCAAGGCTCATATTGTCAACCGCTTTGTGTTATGCCAATCAGAGCCTCATCATTCTTGCACGTGAGGATGGTCTCTCACATACACACACACACACAGGAGTGGAGACCAGATGACTCCTCATTATCCCCACAGCTGTAAATTGCGACTGTCCCCGGACAGAATTTCAATTATGTACTCCTTAAAACACTCATTGGATTAAAAACCACAAAAGGCCACTCGCAGCAATCAGGCTGCCTGATTAGGTTTTCACATGCTAGATAAAAGGACTGCTGCCAAATCGGGGTTGATCATTTGGTAACTCAGAGGCAGTACTCTTTTGTCAGTTTCTTGTCTGTGTATGCTGCCAGGTTCATCTTTATTTGTTACTTTGTTTTTTAAAGATGTCTGCATGCGCTACAGTTTGAGAAGGTTAATGTAGAGGTCAGAAAAGATGTTGGGTAAATCCATGATCAGTCTTGAGTTTAAACAACAGCAAATTAAAAAAAAATGTTTATTTTACAAGCCAATTAAAAATAATGATTTTGCTTCACCTTACTGGAGACTGAGCTATAAAACCTGATTAGAACAAAGAGACATCCCAACTAATTGGAAAATATATATATTTATTTTCTTAGATCTTTAAATATTTCATATTTGGATAGGTGCACTTTGACCATTTGTAAAAAAAAAAAGATGGTTGATGGGTCACCAAAGTCTGCCATGCTTAAAAACACTCATATATGTTCAGTTTGGTTTAATCTGTTGACTTAAACAGTGAGATCATATTTACAAGCAGGTCATCAAGGGGAAAAAAACACGTCCATGTATCCAGCCCAGCTGGCAGATAGACAAAGAGACAATAAGCCCTTAGTGGCAGTTTCCCTGTGATGACCTTGTCTTCTAGATGGCCATCCAGACAAGATCACAAAAAAAAATATACTGCAGCATGGAAAAATCTGCCGGTTTGTCTGATTAGAGGACGAACTGACTCCTCGACTGAGCCTGGTTTCTCTCAAGGTTTTTATTCCAATAGAGT
Source organism: Bagarius yarrelli (assembly GCA_005784505.1). Lineage (NCBI taxonomy): Eukaryota > Metazoa > Chordata > Actinopteri > Siluriformes > Sisoridae > Bagarius > Bagarius yarrelli. The sequence continues at coordinate 7,666,623 of VCAZ01000008.1, read as the reverse complement.
TTTGGTTCCTTGCTGCTTGCTTAGCTGAGGACTCTTAATTTACAGATATTAGTTAGAGTGTTTTTCATTCTGTCTTTTTTTATTTAATTTTGTATGGTATATATTGTGCTATATAAATAAAGGTGACTTGACCTGACACACAGAGGAGTTTCACCCCAAATGGATGCCTTTATTGAGGACAATAGCAAGAAAGTGAAAAGGAATGAGAGACGGGAAATAAAAGACGACTGTGTCTACATTCCTGAGCTGCAGGAAGGAAGACATACAGCTGGTGTCGACGCGCTGGAGGGAGGTATGAGCAGATTGCTGAAAAAAGGTGTCAATGAATATCGCAAGAAAAGAGTCTAGTATATCTTATGCCAGGGGTGGGCAATCCAGGTCCTGGAGGACTTGCCTCAACACACCTACCTGTAAGTTTCAAGTTTACCTAGCAAGATCTTGATTAGTTGGTTTGAGCTAAACTCTGCATGAGACCGCCCCTCCAGGACCGAGATTGACACCCCCCCCCCACGGTTGTCAGACCAGACAGTAATAGAGTGCACGGTGTGGTCCGTATATAGGTGTTTTAAAAGATTACCAACAGTGACTGGTGGTACCGTCACTATATCACTATATTGTCTAAATAATTATCTGGAATTGTTTGCTGCAAAATAAATAGTTCAAAACCACAAAAATGTTATTTATCTAGTTTTGTATGAATTAAATATTAAAGTGCAACAAACCTGTATTACAGATTGTGTTAATGTGAAAAATCTATAAACTGACAATTTTTTAGGCATAACTTCTCTCCGAGTCAGTGTCTTTTTCTTTTTTCTCTTTTTTCTCAGATACTTATTGTCTTAAAGGAAGCCCATGCTGGGTTGTAAATAAGTCCACTGGTGTGAGTACGAGCAAGAGCAAATGGCCTCAGTCATCACGGGCTGTTCATTTTTTCCGAGACTGCTCAGGGACAGCAACTGCTCCAAAACATAAGGCATTTTTTATAGAGCTTTATGGTTGAATAGTTCTCCATGACCTCTTACTGGCCTCTAACTTTGTTTGATTACAGCCTATGATATCTAAAACTACAAGAGCGGAAATAAGCAAGAGTCTTTATGGAGCATTGAATTATGCTATTTTTGGTTTTATCCTACCAGTTCTTACTGATTGCATGTGGCAGCCATGTCTTCCAGGAATTGTAATGAAGATGAGGTCTGTGATTGACATCAGTGGTGTTTAGATTTAATATTAATGAAATTATTTAATTATCAAGTATCGTGAGTGACTACAAAAAAGAAATGCGGTATTTATCACTTCTGCCAGTCAACACTGATATCTCAAGCACTGAATTATGATATTTTTTCATTTTTATCCTACCAGTTCTTACTAATTGCATGTGTTGGATGAGTTTCCAAAGCATGAAAAGTATTGCTATTTAAGAAATAATTAATTTGAGTAGAAGTAGTAGTACTGAACAATTATATGACTAGTAGGATAAAATAAGTATTTTCTTTAAAAAAAAAATGATTTGTAAACTATTCATATAAAATTGATCCCAATTTAGGACTTATGGGTTGTTTTCTGTGCTGAACATGCAAAGTGCAACCTATCATAGTGCATAAACTCTGAAAACATTTGTCGTTCATGTTTTTTTTCTTGAACAGATCATAAATATATGCAAAATTATTAAAATATCCTTAGAAACACAGTCAGGTTTGTCTAAACAGTTTGGATAGAAAATTCACTTATTTCTTATTTTCTTGAGTTCTTGTTTTAATACCATTTATTCATCTTTATTAATGTTTAATGAAAGTTATACTATTTAGTCTGGTTATTTTTGCTGTAGTATTTTTGGAAAAAAGTTTCTCATGTAAGTGTTCTATTGGCTGTTAATTTCTGTTCATGGTAATCATCTGCAACTGTATGAATAGGTTTTATATCTAAAAGATTTTGGGCCTTATTTACATCAAAACCTCAAAACAATTCTAAAGAGAACAGAAACAGAATCTTTCTAATTAAAACGATACCCAAGTGTCAGATAGTAAAAAAAAGTACCAAACTGTACTTAGCTCTTGAAAAGGCATTAGCACAGTATTTAACCTATAAATACAAAATTTAAAAACAACACACAAGTGTTTTAAAAAAAATTAAAAAAAGAAAATAAATAAAAGTAGAAGGATGTGTTTACCCTTATTGCTTCTGAAACTATATAGCAGAGAAACATGAATCCAGGGATGCTTATCGATGTTATCATCATAACAGGGTCGGTTGGTATCCTCTACAGACGTTAAGATCTTTAGGGTTATTTCTCTGAATGTAAAATGACACAAACTGGCACAAGATCTTTTTTTAATTTTTGTTATTAATTTATTACTTGCAAAGCTGCACCTTATCATTGGTTAGCATCTTAATTGGCTCATAAATCTTGCAAAGAAATTGAAAGATTTTTTTAGGTACTTTGCATTTCTTGTAAAAAAACAAAGGTAGCGAAGTTAAATAATTAATTTTTAGCAACTCAAGTAACTCAAAAAAGTAGAAAAAATTGGAAAAATCTATTTAAATGCTGGCTTTATGCTTGGCTGTCAGCTACACTGGTTGCGACTTGTGAGGTGTAAAATGGGCACAAGATCATCTCTAAACACTGGTACAACAGCCAGTATTGTTCATCAGCTGTTTATGTCCTGTGGTTATTCGGATGGGAATAAAGATGAGGTCTGTGATTGACATCAGTGGTGTTCAGATTTAATATTAATGAAATAATTTAATCATCCATGCTCAATTTGCAGAGCAGAGCAGAGGTAATTGCTGTAACTATGACTTTACTGCATTTGTATAACACTTATATTGTGAGTGACTCTACAAAAAAAAAACGGTCTTTCTCACTTCTGCCAGTCAACACTGATATCTCAGGCAAATCTTTGTCCAATCATCGCTAGCAGGTGGAAAAGGACTGATATAACTGGGAAATATTTTATCAAGACTCTTTCCCTCTCTCACTGCCATCTAGTAATTTACCTCTGCTCTCAGCAGCTTTTTATTTGCACCGGAGGATGTTAGATGCAATGTTTTATTGATCGTATCATGCGGTTACTGGAATTTGTCTATGGTTATTTCTATCACTTTGTGTAAACACAAACAGTCATGGCTTTCTCACTATAGCTTTCCTGATCGTGATGATGGTGATGGTGGTGGTGGTGATGATAGTCTCCGGCATCTGTACTTCTCAATACAAATAAACAGCAGTATTTTATTTCGAAATATATGTTAAGGATGGCTTACAGATCAATGATAGGACATCGGGGCTGGCGTGGCCCAATAAAAAAAAAAAATTTGGGTGACAAATTTTACTTTTAATTATTTAGTTATTGTTTTCATTAGTTTATTGTCACAAAATTAGTTTTGTTCTCGAACTGGATATTCTACAATTTACGTGGTGGCTCAGTGGTTAAGGTCTTGGACTGATACCTGAAAGATAAATGTAAGTCGTTCTTGATAAGTGCGTCTGCCAAATGTTGTAAATGTAAATGTAGTATCAACATCAGACACCATGCCCACCAATGGCACACAAAAACCTGACTACATTCATCTCTCTCCTATTCTACCCCCTAAAAAGGTGATGGATTTTGTGTCTCATCCAAACCAACCAAAGCCAACCAGCTGCATCACAGGGAAGGTAAGCACTAGCTGCGCTCTGTACATACTTTACACGAGCTAACAGTTACCCATGATCGGCTGGCATTACTGTAATCAGCAGGGAAGAGAGAGAATAATAGAGTCTCTGTCTCCCAGAAAGCACAATCACTGTCCAGATTTAAAACCACAATCTCCAAAAAAACGCACTTCAGTTACAGCACTTGGTAGCCAGTTTTATTATAGATTTTTAAAATTAAAGTGGCCATTATAGTCATTTAATCTGATAACCAGGCCGCGGTTTGTTTATACCATTATTAATACATTTGTCTAATGGTACGGCAACACTTCCTGTCTCTCCCTCTTTCTCTCAAACATGCACACAAGTGCTTTTTTTAGCCCTGATAAATGCATAGCACTTCTCTATGTTAAGGCAAGTGGCACAGCCGAGAGCAAAGATAATAGGGTTCTTTCTCGCCTTTAATAAAAAGAAAGGACTTTTCAAGTTTGCTCATCTTAAAGAGGCTGATGTGGCTCATGTTTGCTCTCCTCCAGCCGCTTCCTCTTCCAGGACATCCAAGCAGATTTAGTGCACCTTATCTCCAAAGGGCCAGGATGGGCTTTAGTTACAGAGCAAAACAATTACTCACAGCTACTCCCTGTCTGCCCTGCCGTATTTCCACTTTTCTCTCTCTCTCTCTTTTCTCCCCCCCCCACACTTGTCCAGTCCTTACAAAGAAAAATAACCTACAAGACATTTAATTTGGGTTTTTTTTATTGTGTCAGATCATTGGGTGAAATTAATTTAACACTCGGCTGTTTTCAGAGACACAATGCTGTAAAACAACAATAAAGCCAAGCCAGTGTCCCTACAGTGCTGTAAAAATCTCTCTAGCTTTGAGTTGAATCACACACCCATTTGGACAGTGGTAACTTTAGTAGTAACCTCTTTACTGGAGACCTGGAGACCTGGATAGATATATATATATATATATATATATATATATATATATATATATATATAGGGTGTGTGTATACTTTTGTTTCAGGAAAGAGTGTATTTTAAAGATTGTACTCATGAGTGTGCTTTGAAATGAATAAAATGTATTCCTAATTTCCTAATTTGCAGGGGAAGTGGTATCTTGAATGGTGGTGGTGAGGGTGTTGGACTACTTATCAGGAGATTGTTGGCTCAATGCCCTGGAATTGAACATTATTTATACCTGATAAACATGGCTGCATTCTTTCGTTGTGTTGACGTATTGCAGTAAAAAAAAAGCGCAGTTGGATAAACAAAGGTCTTAAGTGATGTGACTTTATGGGTTGACTTTTCGGGTGAAGTTTAACACACGAACCTGATGTGTATCTGTATGATGTTTCCTTTCACATGATTAACATTACTTTATATTTCTGGCAGACCTCCTTATCCAGAGTAACTTATACAGCTAATTAGGGGTTAAAGGCCTAGGCTTAGGGGCCTACCATTGGTGACCTGGTGGGGCTGGGAATCAAACCAACAATCTTCTGGTTAGGAATCTAACACCTTTAACCACCGAGTTATCACCTCTTCACTAAAAAAGATAATTGTATAAACCAGCATGGTTAAAGCAGGCGTACTTATTGAAGGGCCAAGTTATTCATTTTAAAAAGATTTGCATATTAACACAAAGGCTTAGGTGAAGGACAAAAAGACCAAAAAGACAAATGTCACTTCAGTGACATGAAACTTCTTCAAACTATTTATTAATGCAAACAATTGATTCATGCAATACAGGCGAGTGATGAAGACCTGATTGTCAAAAAGTTTCATTAAAGGTACAACAGGCAATTATTTTCAAAAACATTTTTTGTTCTGCTGGTTGAAAGTCTCGTCACATCCCGATAACAATTAATACATTAAGTGGTCTAAATATGAAAGGCATAGGACCAAGAAATGTTCTGCTAATCAAAATATTCGATCCGAACATTATGATAGGCTTTCCTACCTGCTTATAAACATATATATGTGAAAAACCTCTGCGCTTCCTGTTTACACAGACAGGATACGCATTCATAATGTACTTTGAAGTACAAATCTGAATTAATATCGTTGTTGGTGAGTTTCTTTGCTGGAATCGACTACAGGAGTCAACGGGTCTGGAAAATGATGTCATGGTTGCAGTATTTCTTTTGGACAGGTAGGAATATAGTGTAATTGTATTTTGGTGTTTGGATAGTATTGTAGAGCTTATGAAGTTTGTGTAATTTTACAAATTAGCTCATCTACAGCAGCAGCATGTAATCGGGTACTATTTTTATGTTTAGTACTGTTATTAACTGCAATATAAGTTGAATGACGGTGAATGACACATAATGTATTGTAGTATTGTCTTCTCTGGTCATCTAGTCTGTGTGTATTTATAAGTTCAGGAGGTGTGGCTTAGCATTTTCCAGGATATCCTAAAGCATCTAATAATATTTGTCCAGGACATTCAAAAAGGATGAGGTGCTGTAGCAAAAAACTTTTTTTTTTAATATCTTCTTTTAGAATTCAAAGTTGCAGAAATAACATAAATAAGTATACACCTAGATGTGTATACTGTACATTATGTCAAGCAATAACAAAGCTAGATAGGGTGCAGGTGAATACTGTGTATGACTCCAGCGTATGTTTTCACTCTGAAAGCAGAGAAGCGTCAGTCATCTGATAAAGATCACAATGATGAGTGCTTTAAACTTCAAGGTAAACAAAATGCTGTGATATCACAGAAGCTAACAGAAATGCAATTTAAATAAAATGCCTTTTTTATCCAATACTGTTCTGAAAAACAAGTCAATATGTGAAAAAAATGTGTGGTGTATATCACATTGACTCTGAGCAGGAAGTAGCTTTTCATAAGGACTGAATAAACCAATAAATGCAGCAAAAAATGATTTAATAAATAAATAGATCACAGCATACCTACAATATCCTGATCCTATACAGTCCTCAACTCTACCACACTAAGCAAAATAAGCAATTGATAAGGGATGACAAACGTAGAGGAACCTGGAGGCTCCCTGATAGCCCGAATTATACCATAAGGGATAATTATTTTAACCCAATTTAAAATTCTTTACTGTTCTTACATTTATCTCTTTCTTGCTGTCTAGAGCTATAAATAAAAGGCAGCATTTTTTTGGTAAAGACAATAAAAACCTCGCTCCATCTGTTCAATCACAAGAGAGATTTAACAGATTATAATTGCATTATTGGTGCCTGCTGCTCTCCAGCATTGCCCCACAACAAAGTCAGAGGTAAATCCCTGATACTGCCTTATGAACACAAGTCAAAAACAATGACACCATCCACCAAAACTGCATTTTTATTCATTTAGTATAACGCACGAAACAGGTCTCAGCAGGTTATAACTCTTGCACCTATTGTGTCCATCAGGGGAATTTTTTTGAAGTAACTTGCGAAGAAAAGAAACGTGGGGAGAGGGGGGTGTTGTGTGGTGGGAAAGACACTCTCCCATAGGGTTTCGAGCAGCATGTGAAGGCAGCACAGATTCTCCAGAGCCCAAAGGAGTTTTCCTTAATCCTGCCACATTCTGCCACATGGAGAGAGAGGGCGAGAGAGGCAAAGACTGTTTCGCAAGCTGAAGTAGGCCCAGAGGTAAAGTTAAGGAGTGTAAACACAAGAAAAATTAATGAAAGTATTTTGGCGCTCTATGTTGCTTTGAATTTACTGAACGTGTTATACTGCTTTTGATCTGACAGTCTAACTGTGTAGCAGATCTAACTGCTATCTGCTAAAACCTTAAAAATCTGTTGTATTTATCATCGACTGTGTATTTTATGATTTGCAAACAATTGATTAAAGGTGCTAACTGTAGCCACACCTCCTGAACGCATAAATTGCGCACAGACTAAACAACTAGAGACGACATTACTACAATACATCATGTGTCATTTACCGGTGAGAAAACTTAGAGAAAACAGTAAGTAACAGTACTAAAATAAGTCACTGATTTACATACTATTGCTGTAGTTTAACTAATTTGTAAAGTTACACAAACTACATAAACTGTTTTACTATCAAATCACACCTATCTGTCCAAAAGGAATACTGCAACCAAGACATCATCTTTTAGACCCTTTGACTCCTTTGGTTGACTTCAGCATAAAAATTCAACATCAATATTAATTTTTTGCTCTGTTTTTATTCAGACGTTTCCAGAGGATTTGCACACACATATGTTAACAGGCAGGCAGGAAAGCCTATCATAATGTTTGGACCGAACATTTTGATTGGATGAACATTTCTTGATTCTATTCATTCTACAGAATATATAAATACATCTACACCACTTAACTTAATAATTGCTGTCCAGATGTGAAGAGACATCAAAATATTTCTTAGGCCAATCCCCTATTGTACCTTTAATGTTATTAATTAAAGCATCATATTTAAAGCTTTTAAAAAGGATATTTATGTCCTGTGTTTAAAGGATGTCCTTCTATCTTGGCCACAGTTTGCATAAAATGTGATTTTATCATTAAATGGTTATCTTAGCAAATCAGCTAGAATCAAGGGATAAGTGTACAAGACAGTGGTGAGACCAGCTATGATGTATGGTTTAGAGACAGTGGTGAGACCAACTATGTTGTATAGTTTAGAGACAGTGGTGGCAGAACTGAAAGTAGCAGAGCTGAAGATGTTGAGGTTTTCTTTGGGAGTGACAAGGTTGGACAGGATTAGGAACGAGTTCATCAGGGGGACGGCTCATGTTAGATGTTTTGGGGAGAAAGTCAGCGAAGCCAGATTGATGTGGTTTGGACATGTACACAGGAGGGATAGTAAATATATTGTTAGGAGGATGTTAGTAATAAAGCTACAAGGCAGAAGGCATAGAGGAACACCAAAAAGGAGGTATATGTTTGCGTGAATGAAGAGGATGTAGAGAATAGGGTTCGATAGAAATAGATGATTCACTGTGGTGACCCCTAAAAGGAAACCGGCCGAGGAGAGGAAGAAGAGTATCTTGGTCCAATTAAAGTTAAATAAAAATAAGTGTAAGGCTATATTTGTTTTAATAAACACAGATTTATGTGTAGATCAAGATAGTTAGATAATGGATGATAAGCCTGATGATGTTCCCCCGTGGCTACAATAAGACCTATAACATGTTCCAATATAGTGACAATCATTTCCTGTCTGTCTCTTAGAATAAGACAGCTGTGTGATCTGAGTGGGCAGAATTTGCCTCATGTGTGGAGAGTTGATATAATATCTTTTGTATGTAACATGAAAAACTGCCTAAAAACCATCCAAATCCAATTAAAATTTATTTATATCGTACAGCTTATTGGAACCGAAGAATTTTTTGTAAAAGAAGTTCAGTCCACGTCTGTATGTTTAAATGTTTGCTATCTTAGAAGACCAGACCTACTGTCCATGTGTGTTCCTGGACGACGTAGAGACAAATATGAATGCAGAACTTTTTAAATAAGAAGAATGTGTAAAAACATGCTCTGATGAACGCTGGCAAGTAAATGAAGCCTTTGAACCCATGCAGTATAAACGGGCTGAATGCTTAATCAACGAAGAGCTTGTGGAAAAAAAATATAGCATGCAACAGGCCTGGGATTAAAGATAAACACATGCGAGCCACTGTCCGCTGTCAGTACTTGCTTTTATGCGAATACAATAGCCCTCTGATCAGAACAATGATTACTCTGGAACAGCTCGCTCTCTCCACTGACAGCTGAAGCTCCCTATTCCTATCATTTTAATTAATCCTGTAATATTTCCAGAGCTGTGATCTGTATAGGCCTCTAATGAGAAATCTCATCAAAAGATGGCTGAAACAGGCAATTTAGGGCCCCGGCTGGCATTACGTACTGGCTGTCCGTTCTTTCTCTCCTTTCACTAGCCACCCATTCATTACATTTCTTTAATTTGAGCAGTATGTGATCTCACACGGTGTAAAGAGATGGACCACGGTTTTTCCGGGCTACGTTAGAAGAACGGCGTGATATTTTGTCGAGTGCAAAAATCTTTCCAGTGGTGTTGCCGTTATGTACTGATAGCCATCTCATTGGCTTTAATCAGCCATCCATCAATGTGACAGCCCGCTAAGAATAAAGGATTTCAAGCGCGAGTTAATTAGTCTGCTTTCTTCTGTCTGCCTGCACTGCTCAATCATGGAGCAAATAAAAGCACTCATGAATGTAATTGTTTGTTTTCCGCACAGTTTTGGAGTAATTGCAAACCTGTTTTTTTTTTTCCCCAAGATTCCGTTCTTTGCTTGCATTCACCCAAAACATTCCCTTGAACCAAATAATGCGTTTTCATCCTGATCAGTTTCCATCAGTGCTCGGTGTTTTCGTCTAATTTGACAATAATACTCAATGCAATGCACAATTGTTGTAGTAAATAAATTCTAATTAAAACAACCGTATCTACATATCCCAATGTCATTGTCAATGTACGCTGGCCCAGATGTGTGAATCGAATTAACCAACAAAAAACAAAACAATGCAAAAGCACGTTATTAAGCGTAAAACAGCAAGCAGAGTTTTTATTCAAGGTCACATGACATTCTTATGACTAATTGGATAAATAAATATAACACCAGGAAAAAGAATCGTGTAGATAATAAATTAACAAAAATTGATAATTCCTTTTTTAAAATAACCCACCCTTTTTGTATACTGTGTTATATATATATATATATATATGTCATCGTGTGTCATTGAATTGTTTGGTCTTCTAGTGTCCTGTTTGCTTTTGTATCTTTGGTTTTCTTCTGGTATTTTCACTACACACTTTTATTTAATATGTCTTGGTTTTTTTCAAAAGCTTTTACAATTTTTCACTCACTTTTTAGCCACCTAAACATCTGCAAGGTTAGTAAATTACCATAACAATGTACGTTTTAAATATTTGCAGTATTAAGCAATTAAATATGTTAAAATATAAATACACACTTAATGTAGTATTGAAATTTTACATTAAAAAATGATTTATTTCCTTTTTAGTGCCTTTAATTAAATGTGCGTTTTTAAATAAATAATTCTATATATTTTGGTGTTGTTGCATCTTTGTTTTTTCGCTATTGTCCTTGGTTTTGCTGTGCTGTTGCTGGGTTTGCGTTTATGTTTTTGGATTTGCTTAAGTCTCAGATTTTTTATTATTATTTTTTTTATCTTACTGTTTTGCTCTGATTGTTTTAATTTGTTGGTTCTGCAATTATAGGGCACAATATATGGATTAGGATATACATGATGCCTGGTGCTTTAATAGGTTTATTAATAATTTATTACATTTTACGGCATTTGCCAGACGCCCTTATCCAAAGCGACTTACATTTAACTTATTTATACAACTGAGCAATTCAAGGGTTAAGGGCCTTGCTCAGGGGCCCACAGTAGTGGCTTGGTGGAGCTGGGAATCGAAACAACGATCTTTGGGGTGGTAGTCCAACACCTTAACTATAAGCCACCACTTCCCTTTTATTAAGTGGTAACTGACTGCACCCCAAAACCACTTTACCCAACAGACACTGTACATGCACCCTGTACAATGTAGTAGAATTGTTTTTCAGAAATGTTGACTTTTATTGGCTGCATTTACAGCGCATATATCAAGTGACCCAATTTCGATTTTTTCCTGTGGCACAGATGGGATATGACCCACGATTGTGTATTCAGGATTAGATTAGATTCAGGCCTCATTCATATGTGGTAATAAATCTGGTATAAACTGGATTTCTGCTATGTAAGCAAACAGATCAGATTTTCACCTGTCAATGCGGGTCTTACATCACGGAATAAGTGATGGCGGCACACGAAATCAACTCAGGTGTACACCAGTAATGATCAAGGCTTCAACAAAAGCTCGTTTTTCTTCTCCTTAAAAGAGAATTGTTTTTCCAACCTTTAAATATGGTGTGAAATAAGCAAAAACAATAGATAATCATTTTTGTCTTCATCATCCGTTATGTCTATTGATTATTGCATCGTTTTTACTTCCTTTTCTGGTGAGTATGTCTACCTTGGGTTGTTTTGCCATGTATAGTCTAAACACAGATATTCCATATGGGTCAAGTTTTTAAAAGACGATTTAAGTGATTTTTGGAAGGAAGACATATAGCTGTCTCAGGTGTCTCAATACTTATATAATAATATTAATGTTTATATAGTGTATAATGTTTACTAATTGCATTAATGACTATATTTATTACATATTGCGTGTGACAACCCTTTATTGTACAGTTTACCATCTTTTTCATCACACCCTTATTTATAATGTTTATAGTTGGAAGAGTCCTTTGTGCTGGACTGAGAAAACTGTTGGACACAAAGACCAGTGAAGCTCTCCAAATGTCACCTCACAAGCGCAAAATCAACGATCACAAGGCCCACTGAGCTGCCCAGAGCATCATCTGTATACTGGAACTAGCATGCCTACTAGCATGGTTCCTCCACGTCCCACTCCAACTTCGTATTAAATCAATCATCAGCTTAGCGCAGCAGACAGCTGAACAGATGTGATCTCTAAATGCGTTTTAAATAGCATGTATCGTAAATAGAATGGCCAGACTCGACCATGTGAAAAATGTGAAGATAAAACTTTTGCTGAGAAGGAAGGAGCCGATGTTTGTATATTCAGATGAATTCAGGTGTGAAAAATGAAATTAAATTTCCTTTTCTTTCCATCCCTTTCAGGTTGTGTGTCGTCTTTCTTTCAAGACTGCAAATCTGATTCAGTCAGTGTGTTAAATGAATAAATGAACTGAATTGTATAAATGTTCAATTAATTATTAATCTCCAAGTCAGTTAATTAAACCTGATTAGCTAATTTGCCAATGTTTTATTCTTTAAGCGGTGCACCATCACTGCTTTAATTAAAGTTTATGTAAAGATTATCACTTTTAATAGAACAGTTTGGTTCATATTTTAGTGTACATGTCTTAATTTATATTCCAAAGCACCAGTGTGGCTACAGGATTCCATTCCAACAAAATCGGAGGTATGTTTGATAGTTGATTGGATATCAGGAAGAATTGATTAAACAAAATTTGATTAAGCTAAAGCCTGAAGTCACATATATTTTGCATAAATATAGGTTTACATGTACACTGTTATCTGTTTATATATGTAAAAAGGGGAAGTGGTAGCTTAAGGTGTTGAACTGCTAATTGGAAGATTTAGATTCGATTCGCAGCACCACCAAGTTGCCACTGCTGGGCTGCTGATAAAAAATCGGCTTTAACTTAACTCACTTTCTTACTTCTATGGTCTTCTAGGAGGCTGATGGTCCTTTAGGGGAGGGTCTTTGTTTCCTCAGGTGTAAATCATATCAATATTCATGTCCATTAAGACCCCTAATACAAAAAGCGTCTTACAAAAGGTGAATAAATCTATTGTTTTATGTGATTAAGTGTAAAAACAAATATTTTTACACTATTGTGTAGTAAAATCTTCAAAATTCAAGAGGAAGACTATGAAATGAAGAGAACAAACTGCTGGAAATCAATTAATACAATTTTATAGAACAAATATAAGAACAGTGTTTAGGCTATGCTGGCCCGGACCGCACACCACTGACAAACTGTAATTTAAAAAAAAATTCACACAGAAACACCGATTACGATTATATCGTTATGTGTAACATGGATTGAATTGTTGTTGTCAATTTGTTTATTTGTCATTAAGAACAAATAGAATCTTTTCTTATATAAATGAATGCGAAATCATAACAGGAAAGACTGAAAAGTAAAAAAGGTGATATGAGAGCATAAAAGATCAAATGCGTCGACAAGCTCTTTATGTTTGAATTTTTTTACTTGGTGCTAAGACAGTGATGTGATCAATGCAGCAAAATCCCAGAACAGAGACTGTGCACATCCTTGGGAAGCAGATTCAAGGGGACCACCTACCATATTACTTACTTACCATTGTTTACTTCTTTCCTGTAACGGCCATTTCACTCATTACATTTTATTTACATTTACAGCATTTGGCAGAGCGACTTACATTTATCTCTTTTCTACAAAATTATACAAAAATCTTTTTATACAAGCAATTAGGGGTTAAGGGGCTCAGGGGTGGAAACATTGGTGGTGCTGAGAATTTAACCCAATTACCAGTCCAACAACTTAACATTGCACTAGGGTTTAGGGTTTAGGGTTTAGGGTTAGGGTTAGGGTTAGGGTTATAGGTTAGGGTTAGGGTTTAGGGCAGACTTGTTCAAACTCGGTCCTGGAGGGTTGGTGTCCTGCAGAGTTTAGCTCCAACCCTAATCAAACTAATCAAGGTAATCAAGGTATTACTGGGTTTAGTTAAAACTTACAGGTTGGTGTTTTAAGGAAAGTTGGAGCCAAACTATGCAGGACACCTCTGGTTTGGGGTTGGGACACCTCTGGTTTGGGGTTATTAACATCAAAATGTTAGTAACAAATGTGATATTTGTCACTGTTCTCTAATATGGCCAATAACATCACTGGCCACAGGATGGAGTTACCAGGGACGATTGTCATTGTTCCAAAACCACATGGATTTATACACACAGCAATGAGTGTTTTATTCATCTGTTATCATTAAATGTGAGAATTCTGAATTCCTGAAAGTCCCAAACAGTTAAAAACAGTTAAAAACCTATTTCCAAACGTTGTGATATGAGACAACACTGGTTGGTTTAAGTAGGTTTGTTATTTTTTAGGCAAAATGTTTTATATTTCAGCAACCCATCGGGTTTAATAATTACAATCTTTTGTTAATAATCATGTATAGATTATTGAATAAAACTGAATACAGAAATACACACACACACACACACACATACACACACACACTTCAGTGTTTTTCGAGTCTTTACATGTACAAACCCAGAAGAAATCCATTAAGGCCTTACACTCCTGTCCCAGCCATAACAGTGGGTGTGAGTCGGATGGAACTGGCAGCTACACTCACCATCTGTGCTTTTTTTTTTGTTTGTTTAGTTTTGTCTTCCAAACACGGTGACACTCAGGTCCCAACACTCTGGGCTTTACTACAGCATGTCTGGCAAACTGGTGGAGTTTCACATGAGTGCTGTGGATAAACGGGATTGGTGGTTGGTTGCATGTTCCCATACATCATTTTCCTACATTAAGAAAAGGTGTGTAGTTATAATTGACACGAGAGATTGCATGGCATGTTAGTACAATATAAATAAATGTTTGTTTATGGTGATTGAAAGTAATAGGGCTGATAAGCAATGTTGGGCATGTTACTAAAAAAAAAGTTAGTTAATTAGTTATTGATTTATTATTATATACAATAGTTTCTCCTCACAAAAAGTAAATGAGTTAACATCATAACAGTTACTTATTACCAGGGATAATTACTGTGTTACTACTGTGTTACTTTTATATCAAAATGTTCAAATATTTTAAATAAAGTCCCCAATATTAAATAGGTTAAATGAATAAAATGGACACTAAATAAAATTATTTTTATTATTAAACATTTTACAATAATCTACACTATTTTAATGTTGTGATGTCATGTGACAATGTGAGGTGATTTATTAGATTAGATTTACTCTGACATGGAGAGACTCATTCTTCCTGGTCATAAGTTACAGGTTACAGTCTTGTCTTTTATATTAACGAGGGAAACGTAGTGTTTATACTTCCTGTTTGTGAAAGCTATCTTGGAACTCCTTGAATTTCATTTATACTACTTACATTTATACTACTATATAGAACATACTGTGGGGCAGTGGTGGCTTAAATAATTAAGGTGCTGAGTTGCTTATCTGAAGACCAGGAAGACCTGGATTCAAGCCCCACCACCACCAGCTTTCCTTACCCTAACCCTTCCTGCTCCAGGGGCGCTGTATCATATCTGACTCTGCGCTCTAACTTACTAAGATGGTAATAAAAATGCTATAAAAAACTTAATGCAGTACCTAAAAAGTAGTATGCGATTCTGGATGGCGCTATTGTCAGTATGTGCGACTGTACATGCTTCTGTGTTAACACCTGCACTCTGCCTCTAACTAAGCCAATCATCATCAGTCTTCCCTCCCAACACACATACACACCAATCATCATCAATTATGTGTCTTGTCCCACCCCACACACACCAAAGAAAAAATCTTTGCAGGGCTGATATCCGAGAGTCTACTCGAATAGAAACGGCTTCTGTGAGCTTAATTATAGTAATGCTGCATTTTATTATCAGTAACGGTAATGACTTTAAAACGGGGAAAACACTAATTTGTCTAATTACTTATTACAGAAAAATTTAAAAATGCTGTTTTTTATAATGCTGCTTATAAGTGAAAATGCCTATACTTTAGCTACTTTAGCTACCATTTAAGGTCTCTCTACCTCCTGTAATGTTTCTTTCATCTGCAAATGCTGTATATTTGAACTTGACACCCATATCAAGCTTGTGTAACAGTCTGACATGAAACTAAATGCAGGTTTCTATGGTCAGATTTTGTGCTTCAATAAAATTTAGGATTAAAGGTTTCAGTCTAAATACCAGATGTTCTGTCGGCAGGAGACTAGACACTGCCCATCAACTGATTAATTTATCTCTACAATGAAGCATGGTAATGGCAGAGTCATGCTGTGGAAATATTTTTCAGCATTATATAAGGCTTTCCAGAACTCAGGAGAAAATATGCAAGTCTTTGAACTTGATCGAGAGTACAGAATAAAAATATACCGTACCTCCTAACACAAAGACAATGCAGTGGTGGCTGATCTAATAGCTGAATTGAGGATTGCGTGTTTAATTCCCAAGACAATCAAGCTGCCATTGCTAGGCTCCTGAACAAATTCTCAACTGCTCAGTTATACTGTTTATAAGATAGCAGAATATTAATGTAAGTTGCTTTAAATAACCTAACCAAAAAAATCATGATTTCAGTTTTCAGCACCACCAGACTGAAACTGCTTAATAAATGAGATAAATGTAAGTTGTTCTGGATTAGAGCAAATGGCAAAAATGTAAATGTGAACCATTTTGAAGAACTTTGGGAGAAATTGGAGGAAATGTATATTCCAAATCCGGAGTTGCATCATCATATTAAAAATTAAAGATATTAAATTTAAACGCTCATACTAGCTACACAAAGAATAAGCCAGTAGAAAAACTTTAATTTTGGTTTATATAAGAAGTCTCAGATTTTTAATAACTTGAAGTTTTATGTGTATAACTGAAAGTAGATAATTGAACAAAATGTACATTTACTTTAAATTTGTAGCACTTGGCAGATGCCCTTATTTTTATATATATAATTTTCAAGCAATTGGGGGTTAAGGTCCTTGCTCAGGGGCCCAGCAGTGGTAACTTGGTAACCTTAACCGTTAGACTACCCCTTCCGCAAAATAGTACACTAAGGACAGGTTAAGGGAATATCTGCAATTCGGTTTGCAATTTTGATTTATTTACATATTGTTTTAGTAATGATGTAATGCTCAGTAGTCAACCTGAAAGGCTTCACTATAGAACTCCACACCGATTTTCCCAATGTGCACCCACAGACTATACCTGCAGCCAAAGAAAGTGGAACTGTGTGTCTCTATCAGTTTCATTCTTAGACATCTTGTTTAGTGTTTAGGCATGTGCGTGTGTGTGTGTGTGTGTGTGTGTGTGTGTGTAAGTGCATTAAATGACATAGCGAAAGTGGGCTCAGGTCTTCAGGATGAGACAGATCGTCTTGTTGAATTGGCTGCACCTATTCTGTGCTCTTTTTGGCCCACTTTAATCCACAAGATCACTCTTTATCCACTGAGGTACAGGTGCAATATGGTAGGACATATCGGGCCATCTGATTGGATTAGCCACTCTGTTTTGTAGTGGAAACAAGTGACAGAAGGAGAACGAAAATCTCAAGTGGATTGGGGGAAATCCATAGTCTTGTTCATTCTAGCCTGGATTTCTAAATCTGTTGCAGTCTGGTGCAATTCTTGTTTTCAGGCTCCGTAAGAAATAAAGCAGCACTTTTGTGTCTAACACAATTAATTTAGACTATTAATAAGGATGAGCTGGATTGAAACCAAGGCTATCACTAGAAGGATGAAAGGTGGTGACAATTATGGGGGCCCTACTGTCCAATGGGCCCTACAAAATCCAGCATATATCCAGCCCTAAATTTCCAAACAGAAAAATAGCTAGAATATACAGTGCCTTGAAAAGTATTCATAACACTTGAACTTTTCCAAATTTTGTTACCTTAAACCTTAAACTTAAATGTTTTTAAAAAACTGAAAAGTTTACTTTGCATTTGTACTCAGTCCCTCTGCATCAATACTTTGTAGAGCCACCAGCTTTGCACATCTAGAGAATTTAATTTTGCCAATTCTTCTTTGCAAAATAGCTCAATCTCAGCTAGATTAAATGGGGAGCGTCTGTGATGCTTAATGGGATTTAAGTCTGGGCTTTGGCTGGACCATTTCAACACATGGATATTATTTGATCCAAACCATTCCATTGTAACTCTTGCTGTATGTTTAGGGTCATTATCCTGCTGAAAGGTGAATCTCCTTCCCAGTTTCAAGTCTTTTGCAGCCTTCCAGAATTGCCCTGTATTTAGCTCCATCCATCTTCCCATCAACTCTGATCAGCTTCCCTGTCCCTGCTGAGGAAAAGCATCCGCACAGCATGATGCTCCCACCACCATGTTTCACAGTGGGGAGGGTGTGTTGAGGGTGATGAGCAGTGTTACTTTTCTGCCACGCATAGCCTTTTGCATTTAGGCCTCAAAATTCAACTTTGGTCTCTTCTCACCAGAGCATCTTCTTCCATATATTTGCTGTGTTCCCTACATGGCTTGTGGCAAACTGCAAACAGGACTTCTTATGTCTTTTTTTCAACAATGGCTTTTCTTTCTGCCACTCTCCCATAAAGGCCATATTTGTGGAGTACACAACTTATAGTTGTCCTGTGAACAGATTTTTGTGGTTGTAAGGTGACAAAAGGCACTGTAAGCTATCCACTTTCACTTTATTTGTTAGTGTATTCATTTAGATTGATAAAAGAAATGTATATGCAACAACCGAATCAACGCTTGTTTGAGTTTGAACGTTTGAAGTTTTAAACTCAACGGTATTCAACATTTCTTTGCACATTTAAATAAAGTCTCTATTTATATTTATATTATATATGTATATATGTCAATTTTACTCTCTTTTTCTAACAAAAAAAGCTTTGTTTCCTACATATGTATATTGCCACTAGATAAATTGAGTCTTGTTAGTTTTCACATGCCTAGGATACACTAAATGTTGCATAGCTTCTGTCACTAACCTGACAGAATTTCTGTTTCTAAACCCTGAGGACGATGTGAGTGACAACCAGGAGACTGGGTGAAACAGGGCTTTCTCAATGGAAATCATAGTGTATTTGTCAGATTGCTAGTAGTTTGTCAGGACAGAGTGTGTGTACCCGCCCTGCAACACAAATGTCTATTTATTAGCGCACCGTTTGCCATTCAATAACAAATGTTCCACTGTTGGGTTTTGATGCAACTGAAATTCTCCTGAATGGATATGTATAAAATGTTGCCGCTACAGCGTCAGACAATATTGCAGAGACAGTTAACAAGCAGCTACATTGAATGTGTGGGGCAACATGACACGATGTCTGTATTTAAGGTAAAAAAAAAAAAAAGAAAGGCAGTTTGTCATTTTTTAGAATCAGGGCTACGGAAACCGAATGCTGGATTTTAGTGACAGACAAAAAAAAATTTTTTTTGCTGAATTAAGAAAACAGTGCACAGTATCTGTGTGCGAGAATAATACTTAACATAAAATAACTTAAATCTAGAAGAAATTATGTTTCTCATTGGGAACTCGAGCTGCATCGAAACACTGTGGGAACGCCCTTTTATAACCTTTGCCCTGAAGCTCCCAGGCCTCAGGCTCCGCTGCTGCTGAATACACAGTGTAGGCTGATTTCCAGGTAGATCTAGCAGAGGTGTATGAGTCAGGCCAAGCCGTATCTCACTTGCCAACTACTTGGTCTGCAGTCATCGATGTGGCCCAGTGTGCAGACTCCCGTATGAGGAGCTGGTTAAAAGTATAACCTGGGCTGCCAGTAAGCTAAAAATAGTAGCTGAAAAGGGGATGTTTGTCCCCATAGTAAGTTAGACTAGCATTTCCTTAAATCTAAAGTGCAGCCTTCACCAAGGGGCTTACCTTTCTTTTACAGGGTTTGAGATGTGGAGACTCTGGAATAAACTGTATTCAGCCAGGCTGTTTAACTTGTCATACTCCATTATAGATAAGTTTAAGTCAGGGGTTGCCCAATCTCAGCCCTGGAGGGCGGTGTCCTGCAGAGTTTAGCTCCAACCCTAATCAAACACACCTGAACCAACTAATCAAGATCTTGCTAGGTATATTAAAACTTATAGGTAGGTGTGTTGAGGCAAGTTGGAGCTAATCTCTGCAGGACACCGGCCCTTCAGGACAGAGATTGCCCACCCCTGGTTTAAGTAGTGTGGTTACCAGTTGATACCACGGGTTAAACAGACGCAAGTAGGCTATCTTTCCCTGACTGCTGCATCAGCTTTGGTCAAGACTCTAAAAATTACATCCATCTTGGTATGTAAAGTCTCAGCAGGTCAGGCAGGAGCATGTTTGCATACTATGGCCATGCTACAGGCCTACCAGTCAGATCTGCCGAAAGATCTGGACGAAGAAGCAATAGGGGTCTGCTGAAAGGCACCTATAGTTACATGCCAGTAAAAGGACAGTTGATTGTCCATGAGTACCAGAAGGTTGCAAGCAGTGGTCAAAGTGGAGATCAGCAAGTTGTCTATGGTGATTGCAAGATCCTGACATGGGGATGAATCAGCTGGTTCTGTTTTGCTGGGGTTAAGTTTCAGCTGATGAGCTGCTATCATGAGATGTCATGATTTTTCATAAAATCGCACCTTAAAAGAGCTTGAAAAGTCATAGAATTTGAAGTAGGAAAAGGTGTAAGAACCATGCAAATAAAAGTAAGGAGAAACAAAAAAGCAATGCATACTACCCTGAGTTTTTATTCAGTGACATTTTTTCCACAGATTTGTTTATGGGTAATGTTAAATTGTAAAAGCAGGGAAATGTTTCTGAATTTTCTTTTTTTAGCAAATGAAGCAAAAAAATGTTCAAAAACATTTGTTGTAAATAATAATAATAACTAATAATAATTCACTTGTAAACAATAAATTAAAAGTTTTGAAAAATGTTTACTGGAAGTATCAGAATAATGACAATGTGTGATCTTTCGTGACTTTGACTATTAAAATTGCAAAGGGTTACTTGAGTTAGTGTCAACTCGAATGTTTATGACCATGCTTCTCCAAAGTCTAGTATTAAGATATTTGTGAATGCAAAACTGACACTAAAAGTTTTTGTTGCTGTTCTAGTGCCAGGACTCGGTCAGGCTTGCCGGGTGCGTTGCTCTGCTCTGCCCGGCCACCAGAGGGCAACAGACAGACTTTCTTTGTTTATTTTCTAGTCCATGTGCTCAATGTTTGTGAGTCTCCCTGTCTTGTCATTGGACGATTGTTTTGTAATTGTGTTCAGGTGTGTCTTGTTTCGTTATTATTCCCCTGTTTAGTTCAGTGCATATATAGCCCTTTTGTTTCAGTCTGTCTTTGTCTTGCTTTGTCTCTTGGCACGGTCGGTGTCTATGTAATGTTATAAAGCTTTAGATTTAGATTCAAGTTCTAGTTATGTCACTTCATGTTCTGTTAGCTTAGTTTTATGTGCTTGTTTTTTGATAAATTGTTGTTCTTTCTCTTTGGTATTTTGTTAATAAACTGCATTTGCATCCTTAACCTCATCTTACGACTCATGACATCTGGTTTATAATACTATTATAATCTCGAGGATCAGCAGTTTCTAAAATAGCCCAAACTAGTCATAAAAAGTAATAAATAAGTTGTAAAAAAAAAAACTAAAGAAAAATATTAACTATTATATTTACATAAATATATAGAATATAATTTAATATATTTTATATTCTAAGCTAAAATAGATTTCACTTTTTTTGTTTCAAAGTAAATGTAATTCCTTCATTAAAACTTTATATCTTTTTCAGATAATGCACAAAAATGTAACCAGAATTGTCAAAAAATAAAATATGGCACAATATCAGCACTTATACATTGCCTACTCCCATGTCTATTTCAGAGCAGAAGTCCATGGCAAACTAAAATTCCTATATAAATTGTTGTCTCGGAGGTTGATTACAATCCGAGTCCTGCACATGCTGAGGTCACTCATATTTCCCTTGAGGTTTATGGTGGAAAATTGTGTAATGTTAGGATTTTTTACAGAATAAATCTATCTATTCCTGCAATCACTTTTTCCCAAACAGAATTGCAACCTAGAAAATCCAGACAAACCCGAGTCCACTTGTAAAATTAATGAGCCAAAAAATGCTGCATTAGCTATAAAAGGTTGCAATTAATTGCATTACCAAGCCTGTCAATGTCAATTAACACGCATATAAAGTCAGAAAAGGAAAGAAGAAAACAGCGTAATCGTTTGCTAAATTATTATGAGCTTTTTGGTGTCATACAATTTGGTTTAGGTTCCTATAAAAAGACCCCTCCTTTAACCCTCACTGTAACCTTCATACTCATTAATATGCAAGTGTAAGACGGTGCTGGATAATTAAATACTGAACACTGAGTAAAAGATAATCACCTAATGTCGATTTTGTGACTATATCCATTTTTTTGATTAATTTATTACATCTTCTTGAAAAATTGACCTGTATTTGATATTTGCATTTACACTATACACGGCAAAACAACCCAAGGTAGACGTACTGACCAGATACGCACTGACTGTACTGACGTAAAACGTGCGGTAATTAATAGACGCAATAGACAAAGATGAAATGATTCTTCAGTTGTTTTTCACCCCATATTTAAATGTTGGCAAAACAATGTCGTCTTTAGGTGAAGAAAAAAGAAGAGAGGCCTTGTTGCAATCTGGGTAAATATGGCATTGATCACCACATATGTTTCTATATTTAGAGCTGTTGGTGTCCATGAACGTCCCTTTTTCAACATCCTCCTACTGATATTTCTGTTTTTTCACTTCTCTGTAGGTATAAGTGTGTTTAGTCATTTAAAAAATTGGACTACTACTAAATATTTCTACTGCCCTTGTTGAAATCTGTTTGGACTTCAATCCTCGAAGCAGACCTCACCTTTCTTTGACTTTTTCATTTTTGTGATGAGCAATGCATAGTTAGGAAAGATATCTCGGAGGCTACTCTGCCAGGCCAGATGCAGTGATGCCAGATGGAGAAGCTAATCACTGGAGCAGCAGGCAGAGCATCGTGCCTCATCCGACTGTGTTCAGACAGCCTGTGGGACTAAGTTCAATCCACAATTTCTCCGTTTTCTTCCGACTAATACTTCTGACTAATATTTGGTCCTGCATTTGAACTTGACCACTTGGAGCAAAGCAATGTATAAAAATTGTTTGAAACATGACAGGTTTGGTAAGATGCCATGGTAATAAAAAGTATGATATTGGATTGTGTACATTATTTATTATATATGTGTATATTTTACCTGAAAACACTGGCAATTGTATAAGGTTGATCCAAAATCTATCCTGGAAACCTCATTCACCGACTGAGGCTTTTATTAAATAAAATTTTGAAAAGTTTCCTCAGATTTCACATCTCTGTCTGGAAAAAACGGTCAGTTTCCCCTAATCCCAGGCTTGTACTAGCCAAACCCAGTATATTCAGATCTTAAGACCATAAGATTCCTTTTCAAAACTTACATCAGGATATTAGTAAATTTTAGAAAGACCTGAATTTGCATTTACAGTAAGTGAGTGAGATAAAATGCGAAAAATATCATTAACAGCTTTTCTGTTCTATGTGTAATAAAGTTTTATAAGTCAAGAACATTATTATCATACCCAGTTATCATTCTAACTGTTTAATAATGACTAGAAATATGGTGTAATGGAGGTTATGCTAACAGCATGATGAGCATCACTTGGGATGAAGTCATACATAATATGATTAGTTACAAAATTTATGGTACATATTACGGCATGATAAGAAACCCCGATGAATTGCTTAGACTAATATTGCCTGGCTAATAAGCATCATGGGCTGTTAAGTGAAGAACATACATAGAAACCTTGTAAATCATTGTCAGAAATGAATGCTTAAATGGTTTTTCACCATATGCATCCTCTACGTGATCTACTAAATGAGCAGTTTGGATAGAAATTGCAAAATTGTCTTTTGGAAAATCATGTTTCCTTGCTTAGGAGCAATAGCAACATTAGTAAATTATGAACATTAGCATAACTTTAAATAGGATTTTAAAGTTTTCCATCTCTTAAATTTTTTCCTTCATAAATTTAACCCCATTTTGGCCAATTAGAAAAAATGTGGCTGAATTTAAGGCTCTCTTTTCCACCATCACGAACATTTACACCACATGCTGCATCCACAACTATGACAGCATTGTGGATGACCCCACAAACCCTTCGCACACACACTTCATTCTTTTGCCATCTGGAAAAAGGTACTGAAGCATTTGGACACTTACAAACAGCCTGTGTTACTTTTCCCCCCAAGCCATCAGACTCCTTAATACCTAGAACTAAGTGGCACACCAGTATTTTGCTGACCAAAATCTGGACTAAATTGCATCCTGTTGCACTAATGGCACAATATGTTTACACTACAACATTTGCACACTTTCTTGCTTTTGTGCTATTTTGTGTTATCTAGAAAATTGTTGTGTAGTGTATTTATGTAAAATACTATCTTGTTGTGTATCCTGCACACTTGAATAGTTTTTTTCTCTTATGTAGCTCTGTGTCTGAAAGAAAGACGGTTGTTTTATTTCACTACGTAGTGCACTGCTATATATTAGGGCTGCACGATATATCGAAATGATCAAAATACCGCAAATGTGCATATCGCAATATGCAGGTCTCTATGGTTTGCATAGGCAATCAACTAGCCGCGAGGGTTTTATAGCAAGCTGATGAGCCCAAGGCACCCGCAGCTACAGATAATTTAGTGCAAAAACTAAGAAGCACCTCAAAGATATGGCAGTATTTCAGGTTTTAAAAGAGACGAACACATGCAGACTGAAGTTCTACTACTACACCACAAATCTTTACACTCAACTTAAAACGAAGCACAGTTTGCATCAGCTATGCTTGGCAAAAAATTTAACGCATGTAAATTTGTTTAAAAAACATCTTGGTTTTAAAAAATATCCTATCGCATAACAAATATAGTCACGGAGGCTTAGTGGTTAGCATTGTTGCCTTATAGCAAGAAGGTCCCAGGTTTGTATCCCCAGCATACAACCATGTTCTTTCTGCACTTGCATGGGTTTACTTTTGGGGGGTTTTCTACAGTACAAAAACAAGTATGTTAGGTTAATTGGTCATTTTAGGTGTGAGTGTATGGTTGTTTGTGTGAATATGGCCTGTGATGGACTGATGACTTTTCCAGGGTGACCCCTGCCTTTCACCCATTGACAACTGCAATAGACTCCTACTACCGTACCGTTATACCGCCCAGCCCTACAATAAACCTTACTGACTTGACTTGACAAGACTTATAATCATATAATAAAATCAATGATATGCAGGTCAACCTCTTGTTTACACCACCAATTTATTTAATGGTTATTTCAAAATTGGGCCTACCCATATGTGTCAGAGTTACAACTATCCTACACTTCCCATTACACTCTGTAAGGATTGACATATACATTGTCAGGGATGCATGTAATTATGCAACCTATACATGACTCCCTCAAAGCAGCAGGGCTCCATAGGCGTGCTTGACACTCGTGTGTTTAGTCGAATTAGCCCTCCTGTACTCCACCTCCACCTTCTTACCACATTGACTGACACGAGGTCATCAGAATTAGACATGGGTGTAGGGAGGTATGGTTTAATTCTGCATTTGCATTCCGTCTGTCATGACCATCATGACCTACAATTGGCTAAATGAGCACATTCTTCAGGTGGAAAGAGCCATCAGTGCATTTGTCTTGTATGAAGTAGTTTGTAATGTATGTATGTAATCAGCCCAGGAGCAAAACCTTATATTGAAAAAAATACATTTCAGAATATTTGACACATCTGTAGGTGGGTAATTCTGACTCTACAGGGAAATGCAGTTTATATTAATATCCCTATGATAAAGCTGACAACAGGCTAATTTGCCTTTCAGAAGATAGACCCCTGCCTCCGCATTCTGTCTTTACCACCAACTGGGAGTGTGGACCAACAACTGTGAGTCTGTGCACACATCCAGAGCTGTCTATTACCCAGATAAAATTGCCTTGAAATATGACTAGAACCTAGGTTTGTTATAGTTTTCTAGGAACTTCATAATTTGTTATTTTTTTGAAGAAGCCAATTTGGAGAGTGGAAATTTGGTGGTGTTGAGAATTAAACCCCAGTCTTCCAATTAGCAGTCCAACACCTTAACCACTGCCCTACTACTTCCGCCTTCAACTTTACGCTGCCAAGTTTATCTACCATTCAAACTTGGAAAATGGGGACCTCTGTGTGAGAACATGCAAAGATTCGCATAGAAGGTAACCTGAGCTCAGGATCGTACAGACCCACAAATAAATTATACAGGCAAATTGCATATGTTTTTTGGGGGGGAAGTGGTAGTGCAGTGGTTAAGGTGTTGGACTGCTAATTGGAAGATCTGGGATTGTTTTCCAGCATCACCAAGTTACCACTGCTGGGCTGCTGAGCAGGGCCCTTCAGCACCAATTGCTCAATTGTATCAAAGAGATAAATGTCAGTCGCTCTGAATAAGGAAGTCTGCCAAATAATGTAAATGTTTTTAATTATTTTTTTTCATTATTCATTATTATTAGTGGTTGTTGTTGTCTTGCTATTTCGATGCATGAAAAAAAAAACATTCAAATAAAGCAAGTACGATTCTTCACTGGTGGAAGACCTGACACAGCTATTCTTTCTGGCTCTTGACAGAAACTCATTAACGATTTCGGGAAAGCCAGGCATCAGAAAGTCTTTGCAGTCCGATGCCCACCACCTTTTCCTGCTTGAGCTGAAAAAAAAAAATCATTAGAGGCTGTTTAACACTGCCTGCGTGTTCTCCTCATTATGGTGAGAAATCCAGCTCACCCTTCCACTGTCACAGCCCATTGTGGCACGGAGAGGAGAGGAGAAGAGATGGATGGGAGGGAGATATCTGATTCGATGACCTTTGCTTGACATTGCACAGTCCCTGTGCTCTGATTGCTGATTGTTTGGACTGTGTGGAGCAAACATGTGAAATCAGACTGTGGAGACTGACAGAATTTGAAATTGTATCCACTTGCGCTGACACCTGAGTCTGGAATCTTTTTATTCGGAGAAGATCTTATCTCAGAATATATTTACATATTATTCTCTTAAATACTTTATTTAACATATGTTACATATTGGTGTACTGTTACAAATATTTCTTTGTATTAGACAAGATATAAAGCTTCTTATAATAATTAGAATTATAATTAATAACAGAAATAGCTATTTCTTTCTGGAAAGGTGTATAAAGAAATGTATGAATTTGTCTGAACGCTGACAGGTTCCAAAAAAAAAAAAGCGCATGTTCTTTAGAAGTATATTTTGACAGTTATGACCTGATCTCTCGGTGTAATAGTGTTGTATTACATCCAGTTCCAGTTTAGTGAGTCTTCAGATGGAGCCCTCTTGCAGTTCAGACTGCTGTAACATTCTGTTGAGTTTTGTTCTTAGGCACAAATCGCATGTCATCA
The DNA here is from genome assembly GCA_005784505.1 of Bagarius yarrelli. Lineage (NCBI taxonomy): Eukaryota > Metazoa > Chordata > Actinopteri > Siluriformes > Sisoridae > Bagarius > Bagarius yarrelli. The sequence continues at coordinate 7,639,241 of VCAZ01000008.1, read as the reverse complement.
CATTGTCAAGGAATTAATTGAAATGAAACACATTTTTTTAAATGTCAGCCTATTTGTGGTGTTAGTAAAAAGGATTTTTGAAAAATAGTGCCCTCATCTGGTGTGTTTTTCACCTCAATGAAAATCCAGCTTTTGTTTGTCAGACATTTACACAGGTACTACTTCAAAATTAATAGTATCTCATAAAACATCCAAGCATCCAAACATCTCATAAAACATCCAAACATAAAACCACACAAATACATTTATTCTAATTCATAATTAGTTTTAATCATTTAAAATCTTTCGTGCTGTGCTATTATTATTTATACAAGCACAACCAACTACTAGGACAGCTTAGTGATTTTTTCTGATTCATGCAATAATTCAATCAGCCAATCATGTTTCGGTATCAGTGCAAGGTATAAACCCATACAAAACCAGATGAAGAAGTCTGGAGCTTCAGTTAAGGTTCACTCATATTTAACATCAGATTAGAGTGAATCTAATGGGTTTAGTGGAGATTAGAGAAAATGCTAATGTTTGGGAATCTATGGATCTAACCTGTTTTAAAAATACAGACTGGCAATGGTGATGTAATGGTGTGTGGAATGTTTCCTGGAAAGCATCAAACTTCTTAATAGGAATTATGCACTGGTCAAACGCCACAGGCTAGCTGAGTATGTTAGTGACAATTTATTTTTTACTTCTTAGAGAAATTAACATAAAAACAAGCAAACTTAGCATTTTAAATAGCAAAAATACCAAAGATTTTAGGGAGATATGGGCCAAGGCATGTTTTGTGACATCATCACAGCATGCATTTACCCAAAGTCTTTTTCAAATGTGTCAAACATCCGTCCATCCATTAATCCATCCATCCATTTTCTGCCAGGTTGAGAGAAGAAGTCTAAAAAGAGACGTCCAGACTTCCCTCTACCCAGACACCTCCTCCAGCTCATCAGGGGGAACGGAGAGGCATCCCCAGGCCAGTTAAGAGATTTAGTCCCTTCCACCTGTCCTGGGTCTTTCCCGGGGTCTTCTCCCGGTGGGATATGTCCGGCGCCCCAGAGGCATTTGTAATAGATGCCGGAGCCACCTCAACTGGTTCCTCTCGATGTGAAGGAGCAGCGGCTCCACTCCAAACTCCAATTACTAAGGGTGTGCTTGGCCACTCTGCGAACGAAACTCACTCCTATGGGCAATTTAATCACCAATTAACCTATCAAACATGTTTTTGGGCTGTGGGAGGAAACCGAAGTATCCGGAGTTATCTGCGGAAGAATACCTCTAAGCCATCATGCTGCCCTATTCTGAAATATTGATTACATAAAATTGTAATATTTAAAATAATTTTTGTTACATTTTTAAAGAAGCAGTTTTATAACATAAGAAACAAATAATATAACCACAAAACCAAATGTTTCAGCAGAACAAAATGTAATGCAATAGCTTGTTGTTGAATCAAATTTTTTTCAACGCATCGCTAAGCACGGCAGGGTGACTGAGACACGGGTTTCTGACACGCTCATTGTTCATCTCCGCACACGAGCTATGAGGTCTCACTTGACACAGCAATTGAAACCGATCTCCTGTTTAATCGACATCAAATAGGTTCAACTGGACCGTTTCTTTTCAACCAATCCAGCTCGTTGATTTGGTTTCTCCTCTGACTCCCTGTGGTGGGTAAAAACTCTCCCTGGGGTTCTGTGATGTATCATTATGCATTTTTTTGGTGTGTAATGAAGACATTTGCAGCTGCTTACAAAAAGGAATTGCTATGTCCGAGCTCTAGCTCTTAAAAATATGTTTGATAGTTGCATGAAATCTTCTCCGCCTTCCCTGTTTTATTTTTTACAAATTCATCCAAGCATGGATAAAAATGGTTCACTTACTGCAAAATATAGCAGCTTAGCAGCTTAGATTACACGTGTCCTCATGGCCTCAGGCTTTTGGCTCCATTCGCATCATTTGTGATCATGTCTGGCTTTTCTCAGGCCTCACTGCCTTTGGCTTTGCAGATCTTTATCTCTACCAAATATGATCATTTAACTCTTCTTTTTGGCCATCTGCTAGCTTTGGCTTTTCTAAAACTTTTTCGAATTATACGTAGCTTTCATTAAGTTTGCAAATAAATAAAGATGAAAGACGAGGTGCATACATAGTCTTATGTAGCATACAAGTCATTCTCTTATGTAGCTAATTGTATGTCATTTACAATTTTATTGTTACACATACAGTTTAAATAAGACAACATTTTGATTAGGTGTTAAATGTTATATTTATTTGTGGTACAACAAAAAATGTCTTTTGAAAGGACACAAGTGTGTCCTTTCACAAGACATGACACAAGTGTGTCCTTTCCAAGTGTGTCGCATATATAGATTGTATAATAATCATAAATGATATACAAGGCATGAAATATAATTAAGATGACAAGGCAATTAAAAAAAACTGCATAAAACGTACATGCTTATGCAAATTTGTCTAAATTAAAGGAATTGTTTCATTTCTGGGGATTTTTTTGGATTATTCTTAGAAAACTTTATTTAAACTATTTAAGCATTTAAAGCTCATTTTACCGGTACGTCCTACCATTCCCCTTTTTGCAAACCCATCAGAAAACCTAATGAGGACTTTCCAAAGACACTATAATGTAATAATGGGATTTTTTTTTTCCTCATATAAAACTCTGTAAGGTAATTGCAATGGCAAACTCAATGGAGTGTGTTTATCTTACCTTTCCACCCTGGGATTTGTGAGGAAAAAAATTCTCTGCATGCTTAATCTTGTGTGCACCAGTGCATAGAGGAATAGGGAAAAATATTAAGAGGCAATATTTCAATACATTTTTTTTAACGCAACGAAGGAACAGATATGGATGCTGCTGTAGAAAGAGCTCCTTTCTCAAATACTGTATAGAAAACACACATCTAACACAGTCACTCAGTCAGTCACTTAAGAAACCATTTCTTTTTCAAGGGGCATGTAGCATTGGTAGAAATGGAGCCTGAATCATTCATTTTAAAATTTGTAGATTTATATTTAACATAGTATAACATAATAGAGGATTGTGACCCGATAAAACTGGTTATACTTTGCAAATTGTGATTTCTGTTACAATACAACAACATTTACATTTCTGGCATTAAGCAGTCAACCTTATCCACATAAAAATATGTTTATCTCATTTATACAATTAAGCCCTTAAGGGTTAAGGACCATGCTCAGGGGCCAACAAATAGTAGCCTGGTTGTGCTAAGAATCAAACACAAGATCCTCTGTACACCTCTTGTACTACCCCTAGCCCCCCACCCCAAACAGGAAACTATTCTAGATTTATATTTTAAGCATTAGACAGATTCCTTTAGTTGTTGGCTCAAATGGTTAAGGTGCTGAGTTGTTGTTTAGAAGACCAGGAAGACCTGAGTTCAAGTCCCACCACTGCCAAGTCTGCCACTGTTGGGTTTTTGAGCAAGACCCTTAACCCTCCCTGCTCCAGGGGCGCTGTATCAAAGCTGACTCTGCGCTCTGACTCTAACTTTCCAAGTTTAACAAATTTGTATCCATCGGTGGCAGCCTGTAGTGCTGGGAATTGCTTGAACCATGCTTTTTGGATCAACAGGTAAACCACGGAACTACCACTTCGCCCACAGAATTATACAGTGTTGGGAGGAAGAACCTGCTATATGGTATAATAGTGGTGTGTATTAATCCTCCATTTTCATGCTAGCTAAAGGATACCATTTTTCCTTTAAAACTTGTATGATACGTATCTATTATATCTTGCTTTTAATTCAAATTTCAATTCAGATTTTTTTAATTAGATTTAATTAGTCATTAAAACGCTGCTTCTAGATTTTTTTCAAAATAGTCGCAAATGTGACCACATCACTTCTATTAAATTGAGGGCCCTCCTTTGGATGCCAATTTAATTTGGAATCGATTTCAAAGTTCTTTTACTATTGTATAAATCTTTACATAATCAGGCTCCTTTTCAAACCTATACATAACCAGGTTATTTCTTGGAGCTGTTGTATTTTTATACTCCTATTAAAAGTCTTCAGTAATCAGAATCTTCTATTAGTTCCTAACTCCAGACTTAAACGTAGAGGGGATCGTGCATTTTCTCTGGTCGGGCCTTGGTCATGGAACTATCTGCCGCTTGAGATTAGAACCTATGTATTTCCAAATCAATTTTAAAAACACAATTGTTCAATCTGGCCCACTAATATGCCTTTTTAATACAGTCCACTATAGTCTTGAATATTACATTCAGTCATTCATTCATTCATTCATTCATTTATTCATTCATGTTCTTTACCCGCTTATTCCCTAAATCGGGGTCACAGGTCACAGAGTCTATCCCAGCTGTGTCTAAGGAGTGAAAAGCAAGAGAGGTACACCCTGGACAGGTCGCCAGTCAATCAGAGGGCCACACACACACACACACACACACACACACACATACTCACTCGTATGGGCAATTTGAAATCACCAATCAACCTAACATGCATGTTTTTGAACTGTGGGAGAAAATCGGAGTACCCTGAGTAAACCCACACAAGCACGGGGAGAACAGATTGAACCCTGGACCTTCTTGCTGTGAGGCAACAGTGCTAAGCACTGTGTTTAAGGTTTGATTTTTAATGTACAGCACTTTGATCAGTCTAGTGGCTTAATAAATAAATGAACTTGAACATACAACATATAAATCTAGAGAAAGGGATAAAAAGTATTTTTTATTTAATTAAATTAAAATATCCTGAAAAAAATAGAATAAAATAAAATAAAAATATACTGTGTGTATCAAAGTAAGCAGATAATACAAAGTGACTTTTAATACACTCAAGGTTCAATTTTTTTTTTTGTTATTGCCCTGTTTTATATGTCATAGTCTTCTATTCATTTTACTTCTAATTTTTTTTTATTATTTTGTTAGATACATTTACATTAGATTGTATGTATTAGATACAATTTATATCTATTATATATTCAACTTCATTGTCATTGTGCAAGGCACCTTAACCATTTGAGCCACCACTGCCCCATGTCGTGTCTTGTACTCCAAAAATGTCCTTAAAAGTCTAAAATGCACATATACATGCTAGGTGATCGGGTCCATAATGGTATTTTTATAGTCCAGCTCCAAGTTTAACAGTTTCTGATAAGTATCTATTGATTTTATTTTATTTTTTTTTAATTTTTCACACCTTTCTGCTCCAAACAACATTGAGAACATCTTACTGAAACCAGATGTGACATTTTAGCTCACTCTGTGCAATTACATATCCAATAAATCCAACATATCCAGCACGAGTCAGGTAATGGCCTGGTTTCACGTAATTCACTATCGATCCTTGCGCTTGCATAATATTCTGCTCTGATCAATAGCGGCGCTGCGGTACGTTATTATGTGTAAAAAGAACAGCTTCAAAATACATTAAACTGGAAGAATTGAAATAAATCATCGACGGGCATTAATGCTGATTCTGCGATAGTTATTATATAATAATAGTTAATGGTTATTAAAGTTAATAAAGAGTGTTTTATCACAATATTCCTAATTAACAAGGTATTACCTTTTAAATGTTTTTTTTTCTTCTACCGCTGTACATCTGAAGAATGTCTGAAAAGCATTGGTGGTTTAATTGGTGAAGCTTCAGCTTTAACTGATTTCCTAAGCAAAATGTTTTATAATGTTCTATAACGTATATGGGACACATAGAGGTTTCCTATTCTCGTTGGGCATGTGATGGTGTTGCAGATGTTCCATGGCATTATGTGTTGCTAAAAAACAATACAAAAGCACAATAAAAACACTTTTAATTATTAATGAATGTAAAAAAAATAAATAAATAATGACCGGATGTGCTGTTGAACCCTATAACACAGAACATTATAGATCAGAAATACATAATTGTTTTAATTTTTTTTTCAACAAAAATAAATAAAGAAAAACTAAAATAATAAACAAAAATAAATTTTTACTATATATAATATTTACATTTACGCCATTTGGCAAATGGCCTTATCCAGAGCGACTTACTATGCCTAGTGTGTGTGTGTGTGTGTGTGTGTGTGTTTAATCGTGGATTTTTAAAACTGCCTCTGCCCTTGCCTCTGATCTGGGTTTTGTAACATTTGTTACAGTGAGCAAAATTAATACATATCAAAATTCACGGGACCCAATACTATTTTATTTTATGTCACTGGTGTTCACCTGAGGCCAGAGTCCAATCTGAAAATATTGAAAACCATGTGCTTTTTTCCTGCTTACACTGTCATGAGTCAAATCCGATCTGCGCCACACTGGAGGAAATCGGAATTGAGTTATTTGATACGTGCAGTGTAAATGCAGCCATTTTGGTTTCCCGGTGAAAATAAGAAAAGAATGATAGACAAGACAGAGCCAATATGCAAACACTGTAAGAAACCTACAATGCTAATACGATCTGCATCGCTATTGTAACAGACAATAAGCGTAATATGGATGTGGCTGTGCGTGAGGTAGGATTTAAGACACACACCAAATGCTTTGCACACACAATAAACTAAACAGGTTGGACTTGCTGTTGCGCATGTCGCTCGTTTGCTCAGCTGGGTGAGACGCGTGGCTATTTTTTTTTCACTGAAGTTCAACAGCTGCCAATACACAAATTAATAATGAACGTAGCAAAAAGAATTTTGTGGTAAAACATTTTGCACAGTGTTTATATGTTGTTAATTACCGCATATAATATTAAAATAGAATTTTAATTTCATTAAGTTCAAAATGATTTTAAAAAGCATTTTGTGCATTTGCATTTTGTGTTTTTCAGTTTTTCATCATTTGGTGATTTCTTTAAAAAAGTCTTATGAACCCAGTCTTGTGTCTCGTCTCGTGTCATTGGATAAGTGTCTCGTTACACACATAAACCCCTAATATATATATATATATATATATATATATATATATATATATATATACATATATATATACATATATATATATATATATATATATATATATATATGCTAATATATATATTTATATATATATATATATATATATATAATACACCAAATTTTGATTTCAACGCTTACGTCCTCAAAAAGAGCATTCATTTTCGAGCATTCATCCATTCAAGCAGATGATAGTATTCTCACACTTTATGTTTAGATTCTGCAAGGATCATTTATTGTTTACCGTGTGTCCCGGTGATCTGACTTGTGGGGATTGATGCATTGTGTCTGCTGTATTATGGGAATACCTTGGTGCAAATAAAACGATATGGCATGAGCTTATCGCTCGACATGAGAAATGGCACAGCGTGTTTAGCATATCGACGGATTTCTTTCAAATTATGACCTTACGGAAAGCATAGATAGGAAATGTCAGAAACGGTAAGGGGAAAATCTGGAGGAAATTTGCAATTCCCTTGTCCTCGGGTGCAAAGGGACAAAAGCATAGGAAATGACACTCAAAGTAAAAGAGGAGGACGATACATTACTGGCCCTCACCACCTGTGCATGTTTGTGCACATGCATGAACTATGTGTGTGTGCAAGAGTATGTGCACATGTTTACTGTTCTCTGTATAGATTTATGTATGTGTGTGTGTATGTGTGCGTAATTACAGATACTGGGCATTTGTGCAAGCACTGTACGGTTGCCAGGCCACTAATTGCTGATATTTACTTCCTATTCCAATAGAGGGCTGTGTGCAGCTGAGGCTCTTTGGATGATGCAACTTCCTCCTCTTCTGACACACACCTGCACTTTTTTGACTGATGCCACATCCAAGATTTTATATATATACCAAAACGAATACCAGTTAAACAAGCAGAATTAAACCTTTCAGGAAAGCATAATAAGAATAAAATATACAGAACTGTAAAAATTAGATCACTATCACATTTTATCGCACATCTGTGTTTAATACTCAATTTTTTACTTCCAATACATTGTTGTTTTTATAGTAACAGTGAATTTTTTTAGGTGTCTGCATTATGTAGTTTGGCGCTACTAGAAGAATTTGTTTATTTAATTGCATCTAGTAACCAGTAACAGCAGCAGTCCGTATTTATACTGCATGTATCATGTCATCCAATGCTAATTCTTTTTCTCTAGTGTGGCACATATAGGATATAACCCTAACCCTATGTGGAAAGAAGTCGAATATAAATCGGATACATGCATTAGCATGTACCTCTCAGTGCAATAAAAGGTGTGTTATTGAATAAGTGACGTTGGTGTATAATGTTAATCATGTAAACACCAACAGTGACCTAAATATATATTATGATCAATGTTACATTTGCTTAGGCTGCAACAAGCAAATGTTTTTCCCGCCGAATTGGGCAACAGGACCTGCAGTGTAAAAATGGCCTTAGTGTGAATGCATCCTGAATAGAACACAGTACATCTCGAGACACTAAGCACATACTAACATACACATAAATGAAATCAGGGACATTTTCAGACCTGCCCTTATGTTCCAAAATTGGAGATATGTGTTTTTCTCCCAGGTTCCTCAATCACATGGTGAAATTTCAACACATTATGTAATAATTAACATTACACAACATGAGCTCATCAAACACACTAGGTAGCATGTGTACCTAGCATATTTTTTTAGTCATGCTCTGCTTTATAACTTGGTTTGTTGGGTTTCATTGTGTTCTCTAATTTAATATGGGTGAATCTTTCCGGAGTTGGTTTGAGATTGCATAGTAATCTCAAAACACATAAAAGTATTAAATCACATAAAAATAAAGCATAACCGCATAACCAAACTATAACATAACCAAGTCTGGATGAAGCTCATGGTCTTTTTGTGCTGTGAAAGAGACAGGATAAATTCACTGGCTCAAAGGGGACAATGGACGGGGATATGTACCTGTCAAATCTTGGGTGAGAACCTGCTTCTATCAGCCAGGACATTGAAAATGGGTCCTAGATGACATTGACCCAAAATAAACGACCAAGGCAACAAAGGAGTAACCCACGAACAAGCACATTAAGGTCCTGGAGTGGTCTATCCAGTCCCGAGTTCTATAGAAAGTCTTAAGAGGGAGCTGAAGGTTCGAGTTGGCAAACGTCAGCCTCAAAACCTTTATGATCTGGAGAGGATTTGCAAAAAGGAGTTGGACGAAATCCCTCCTGAGATGCATGCAAACCTGGTGGATAAATTACAGGAAACGTCTGACCTCTGAGATTGTCATCGAGGGTTGTACCACTAAGTACTAAGTCTTGTTTTGTGAAACGATCAAATATTCATTTCCCTCAATAAACTGCGAATTAATTAGTAACTTATTTTTAAATGTGTGTTCTGGATGTTTCTGTTGTTATTTGTCTCGTACTGTTCGAATAAACAAACCATTAACAATTTTAGACTGATAATTTCTTTGTCAGTAGGCAAATATACAAAATCAGTAGGGTTTAAAAAATATTATTCCTTGCTGTAGACAAGTGTGCTTCCAAATTTGTGCCAACAGATGCGTGAGATGTGTTGGTAAGGTGTCCAAAAAACTTCGACCATAGAAATACAGATGGGGAAGTGGTCAAGGTATTGGACTGCTAATTGGAAGATCAGAGTTCAATTTCCAGGACCACCAAGTTACCACTGCTGGTCCCCTGAGCAAGGCCCTTAACCCCCATTTGTTGTATAAAAGAGATAAATGTAAGTCCCTCTGGATTGAGGGCGTCTGCCAAATGCCACAAATGTAAATAAGCCAGATCTCCTAGTCACCTACTGGCTTGTTTTTGGAAGTCAGGAGAAAGGTTGATTACCTAAAGAAATCAACACATGTTGAACAGAGAACATGCAAGCATGATTCTCACCTGTAAAAATTGCATTCCGACTCTTTAAGCATTGATTTTTTTTGTGTGTGTTCTTGCCATGTTTAGTGTTTGTACGTTCCAAGCCTTGATTGTTTCTGATTGCTTTACCCGCTGTTTGTTGATTTTGCTCTTCGAATTATCCTTCAGCATCGTTTGCACTATCGACTGTCTTTATGACCCTTACCTGCTTACGGGCCTTGATTTTTGATTGCAATATTGGAAACTATTTATTTGCGTTTGTTGAAATCTTTATTTGAGTCCTTGTTTTACGTAGCTGCTAACTCCGCCTGCTGTAATGTGAAAATTAGCATGAATATTATCATCATCATCCATTTATTCGTATTACACAGAATTTGTTTCTCTTGTGTGACAGCTTTAAAGTCATGCAAACAGCTGGTCTTCGGTGGGCAGGCTGTTTTTTGGGCCTCTAAAGTTCATTGAGCTGATGATCCTTTTTTCGCCTGTTCTGTCTTCAAAACATGTCCTCTCTTTTGTAAAAAAAAAAAAGCCACTTTTAAAATAATGAAATGTAAGAAGCAATCAGTGCGAACTCGAGTAGAATGCAATCTGACACCTAGTATATTTACTAGCTGGGGACCAGGCTAATGCACTTTATATTCACATCCGCTCACAAACCATGTAAATAGAAGCAGGCGAAGCATGCAGATGATACCCAGACGCGCCACTTATTTTAGTAAAAAACACACACAATTCAAGCATCACACTGGCTTTCAGATAAACCAGATATTTATTCGATTATATTTTGTTTTATGTTTAAGATTTTATTTTTTTATGTCATATTCAATGATCCCCATATCCAAATATAATATTTCAGGGGTAATGCTACTTGTCAGGGTCCTAAAAAAACTAGAATATTATTAGACAGACTCATTATCAAACTACTAACGAAACTGTGCGTAAATTAAGTAGTAAAATCCCAAGGTTTAGATGAAGACCCGGTTAACAGCTTCTTAACAAGCTTTGCTAAATGAGCTTGATACAGCATCATGTTGTGTTCTAAAAGAAGTTTTTATGACTTGTCTGTAAACTGCCACGATGAAAAAGACATCTGTCCTTTTTAAACAAAAATCTTGTCCATTTCCTGTACTACTTCTGGCACAGTGCTGGTGTTAGCACCCGTTCTCTCAAGGCACACGGGCACAAATTGAAGCTGCCACTCAGAGCTGCATGGGGCGGGCGAGCAGTAGGAGATGAACCGGGTGCTGTGTAATTTAATCCGGGGGATATTAACGCCCCCTTCTGTAATTATCCCCCTAAGTTGTGTGTTATTTCCAATGACAAAAATGGACTTTATTAACCCTTGCCATTTTGGGGCTGCTTTCCACCCCATCTCTCTTTCTCGCTCTTGCTTTCTTTTCTTCCTCTCTGAGAGGCCTCTCGGAGGAAGCATGTGAAATAGCTGCATCTGCCGGCCTTTTCACAGAGAATGGGCTCCCTTTTAACAGCCAAAAAATAGAGCACAATTTTTCATCCTGTCATGTAATGAGTGAGAAATGTGCCTAAATTGATTACCGGGGTAGGAAGGACTCAGTGACATTTTCGCAGTAGGGGTTTTTTCCCCCCGTTTCTTGTTTTGTAGTTGAATGTCAGTCCAGTGCATCACAGCTTCCAGTTCTGTAAAGTACAAACCACTTTCCAGGTCTCCCTCTCTCTCTATCTCCCTCTCTCCCTATGTCTCTCTCTCTCTCTCTCTTGCTCTTTCTCTCTCTCACTAACACTTTCTTTCTGTCTGTCTGTCTCTCTTTCTGTCTCTGTCTCTCTCTCGCTTTCGCTCTCACATCCACATCCACACACACTGTCCTTTTGCAAACTCTCCAGCATAAGCAAAATGTGTAGTTCATTTGCATCCAGCAACTACTTTATAAAGCCTGGATATGCATGGTAGCTTTTTTTGCACTTTTTTTTGCACTTTTCTCTCTCTCTCTCTCTCACATACACACACACACACACACACACCATACCCCCTTGCTGTGCTGACGTTCACTGCGATTAATTTCCAGCTTCGGTGAGGATGAAGAAAGATACAGGGGTGAAAATTGGAAGTTTGGTTTAAAATGCAGACAGGCCCTGGGTTTCTGCTTGATGTCCCGCGACATCTCTGCGCGTCACACCTTTTGCATGGCAGAATAGGTGCTTGTAATAGAATTCTCCCTGCAGAGGAGGTTAATTACATTTCTTTCTCTTTCTTTCTCTCTCACTTTCTTATTCCTTTAGTTAAGGAGAAAAAAATACTAGTCAGCAACAGCAATACCTTGACATCGGTGTTGAGGTGACAGATTGAATTCCATGCTAATCTGTAATAGGTTTATCTGGCTATTTCTTCAGCGTTGAAATATATATTAAGACAGAATGTGTTGTGTCGCATGTTTTAAGTTGTCTGGGTAAATTTGGCTTAAGGATTTTATAACAATATTTATTTCAGAGCATTCTTTAGGGACGGGCGATATGACCAGTATTCTATTTCATTGTTTTAATTATTAATATATTTTAATAATTGTAAAATTTGAGTAATTTTATTTCACTTTTACAAAAAAGGCTTACTATTATAACTAAAATTTAGTCCTTTTTTGTTTTAGTCGAGGGTTAATGGTCTTGCTCAAGGGCCCAGCATTGGCAGCTTGGTGGTGCTAGGAAATCAATCTTCAGAACTCAGCTTAACGACTGAGCTACCACTTCCCATATTCCTTCTATAGATAATCTTTCAAAAAATTTCTAGAAAATTAAAAATTTCATTATGACGTCAAAATATTGAGTCCTCGTCTTTACACATTTGCGCTGCCTAGTCCATCCTGTTATTCTGTTGCGAAATGTGTAATTACACTTATTGTAGCTATAATTTATCTTACACATATCTATTTTCTTTAACGTTTTACCTGACCAAAGCCTTTCTATATTCATCCCTAGTGTACACTACAGGTCTACATGAACAATAGCACAATAAACACTGACCTGACAAGAAAAATGAAAAACATCTTCTGATGTTTCAAACAGGTTGGATAAAGCATTTTATCCCATCCAGTCTCTTTGATTGAGCCTTTTTGAACTCTGGCATCCATAATCACAGTCCTACAGTCTCTCTTTGATCTTCTGTGCTTTTTCTCCATCGGTGGGATTCCCACAAAAAAAAAAAAAAAAAAAAAAAAACGAGGACTAGCTGGTCAGGCTTCCTCGGCGAGGAAATTTACTTCCCTTGAGATATGGACATGTGGGTAGACATCCCTCTGAAAGCTACCCCTTAGCTAGCAGCTCTCTAAAATCCATGGAGAAGCAAATTTCTTCGCGTTATGAGAGTATAGCTGCCTGGTCAGACATGTTCTTTCTGTTTTGCTTTCCTTCTTGCATCATCGAGTATATAAGACAGAGTCATACAACAAAAAATAGTAAGTCAGGAAATTGTTGATGTACTTGTAATAGACCAAAACCCTATTATGAGCTGTTATTATTGCCCAAGAAAATAAAAAAAGTCCTACGACATTTTAATTTTCATGTGCAATTTGCTTAAGTGCAACAATCAATCAGTCAGTTATTGCAATAGTAATTAAGGGCCTTTTATACACATCACTTGTGAAATTACAAGTCACTTTTTGTAGAGTAAATTTATTTATATTATTTATTCTTGTTACTGTTTTTTTCGCTACTTGTTTTTGTTTGGTTTGTTTTTTTTCTACTTGGTAATATTCTTCTTTCTTTCTACCTTTCTACTTTCATGAGAGCAATTGTAATAGAGCAAAGCAATTTCCCCCTGGGATTAATAAAGTTTTTTTGAATCTTGAATCTTAAATTTTATTTTTTTATAAATCAAATCCTGAGGCAGCACAGTGGCTTAGTGGTTAGCACTGTTGCCTCACAGCCGGGGTTCGATTCCCAGGCAGGGGCCTTTCTGTGTGGAGCCATGTTTGCATGGCTTTACTCCCGGGTTTTCTCCCACAGTCCAAAAACATGTATGTTAGGTTGATTGGTAATTCTAAATTGCCCATAGGAGTGAGTGTTAGTGTGTGTGTGGCCCTGTGACTCCAGCAGATCCCTGCGACCCCGAATTAGAGAATAAGCATGTATAGAAGATAAATGAATTAATGAAAGAATGAATGAATAAATGATTTAATGAATGAATGAAATCGAATCCTGACACACCAGGAAGTGCAGCCAAAATGCTGTGAATCCAGTCAGAGCATTAAAAAAAAGGTCATTGGATGCAGCTTTGTATATTATAATATTTCTGGCTACAGAAAAGAAGAAAACAATAGATAAACTAATCCATTGCTGTTAGTCCTAACCAGCATACTGTACAAGAGGATTACATCCTAAGTATTAGAAAATTAAATGGATCAGCCTGAAGATTATTCCTAGTTCAATCATTCCACCGAATCTCCAATCGACAAGTAAATAAAAAAAACATACGATTTCTACAGAAATGTAAAACTAACATCTGGAGTAAGTTATTTTGCCTACAGTTGTTTTAAGTGAACATTTCTAATTCTGTTGTTAGAAGCTTATTTGTGATAAAGTGTTATAAAATAAAGAACCACAACAAGAAAAAAAGGGGTTTTGGTGTATTTCTTCCAAAACTTAATTATACTTTTGAATGCTTCAGTGAGGTTCCTTAAGAGCAGCTATCTGTGATATTTCATTTTTTTTTTTACATTTAGGAAGCATCTGCATTATACAGATAAGGTATTCAATTAAGCCGGTTATGAAAAGTCTGTGCTATTAAATATTAATCATTCCACATATTGCTTTGATTGCTTAATTACAAACATAATGGTGCAGGATAGCTAGATGCCTCTGTCCTGTTTTTTTAAACAAGCACACACATACACACACGCGCGCACACACACACACACACACACCACACACATAGGCAAGCTAGGTGTCTGATTTATATCCAGTTCTTATTGAAATGCCAGCAGTGAATGTAGTGTAACTGATGTATAGAAGCACTGCTTTTATTCCACTCTGCCTCATGTCACAGAGTTTATGAAAAACACTCTGGTACAGCTGGACATGTCTAAAGATGAGGAATCGATGATAGTCTGGTGCATTTTTTTTTAATGAGCTGAAATTGAAGGACATGCCGGACAGATGTGAAAAGTATATAGCAATTGAACTAGTTTAAGAATGGTACAATATGCCAATACAATAAATGAAGTGGTAGCACAGTGGTTATGGTGTTGGACTTCAAACTGGAAGATCAGGGTTCGATTTAAAGTTGCCACTATTGGACCCCTAAGCAAGGCCCTTAACCCTTGATTGCTTAGTTGTATAAATGAGATAAATGTAAGTCACTCTGGATAATGGCGTCTGCCAAATGATATACTTGTAAATGTATTGTCATTCGTGAAAGGTCTAAAAAGCATCAATTTAATTGTCTACTCGTGACCAGATTTTCAAGCAGTACCAGTTTAGGATCTTTGACGCACCATATATAAGCAAGACATCTGCAAGTGAGTTTCTGGTCATAGGGTTGGCCACCTAACCCCAGTGGCTTACTTTAAAATATTCTAATGTGGGCTCACCAGGTAACAGATCGCTTGGCCTTGATTATGTAACTGATAACATTCTTTACTAGTAGTTTTTGTTTCATACCAGAATGACCCTTGGTTGGCTTCCACCTAATGTCCTACAGGATAGGGACCCTGGGACCCTGAAGAAATTATACCAGACTTTACTTTAGGGTGTTAATGGATGTACATAATGGCATAATGGATCTCCAGGGTCTCCAGTTCTAGCCTAACCTCATGTAACTTCTTGTTTGGAATAAGTGTGTTTTTCCCATGCACATGTCAGTGTCCTTTGGGTTCTCTGGTCCTATACCTCTGGTCCTATAACTCTGGTCCTAAGATGCAATTTATGGCTTTTACCAGGATGAAGCTCTTACTGAGGACTGAATATAAATTCTATAAGAGGTTATAGAATCCTGCTAGCTGCTAATATGGGTAGGGTGTTAAATAAAAAAACAGGAGAAATCTTGTGAAGTATAACAAAGACATTTAAATTTTAACAAATTAATCAGTGTATGTGCCTAGAAATGCAAAATCAATCCAGTTAGAAGCAGAAGCCATTCATGGGTTTAAATAGGTTTCTTGGGGCTTTAACTTTTACTTCATCTAATTACCTTTTCTTTTTTACAAGGTTCAAAATTAATATCAACATCCTTTTACAAGTCTTTTTTGTTGTTTATTGCCAAACCCATGAGAAAATTATATCAGGGTGTGATACCCTTAGGTTCTGCATCATCTTCTTTTGTTTTTTTTTTATTTTGCTGCCGATCTTGTTAGTGTGAAAGCATGTTAGTGTGAGGGTGCAGTGCAGATCAGAACCCAGCAGCAGCAGAGGAGGGCATGCGAGAAGGGATGAAAGTAGGTGTGTTTATGTGAGTAAGGGTTTTTTTCCTTGACTGACCATCATCTTAGCCCCCTTCTTATCTGCTTCTGCACAATAGGTGCTGCACTAACCTGCCTATGCATAAGCAATATTGCTGCAAAGTCCTGCAAGCCGTCCCTGGAGATTTATTTGTCCGCTGAAGTAGAAAATTAATATTTTACAGTTGGCTCGTCTGATCAATTACCTACAAGCTGTTGCAGTAGTTTGTGGCTAGTGGGAGACAGGGGCTGATAGAGACTGATAGATAAACCCAAAGAGAATCAGAATTAGGGCAACAGAGGAAACACTGCTCCTAGTTGAGAGTGACTCAAGCAAAGCAGTTTGTTATTTTCTAATTTGGCATTTGGTATTTAAAGCTCACTCAATCTTACGCGAAACAAATGAATCTTTTGGGATAATTAGTATGCATCTTATTTATTAACAAGTACAAACGGGGCTGATTAATTAGAATAATTAGTTCTACTGTAGGCATAAACAAAGGTCTTGGTTGCAAGCAGGTAGTAACGTAATTATTCCGTTCCATTTCTATTAAATGTGTCAATAATCACTATTGTGATGTAGACTTGTACTAATATTTTATAAGACAGAAATATATGTAAATTTCTATCATACATTATTTTTATATTTAGATTTATGCCTATAATTGGATAAAACAATAAATGATAGCATAACGGTGGAAATTAGGATGATGCAGTATCATTTTACAAAGCTTTATAGGCCCTGTCCCAATATCCACACTGGACTTTCACAAAGTGTGCAAAGGAACAAGTGAGCTGACGTGGAGAATTGGGACGGTTTAAGGCCTGTCACCAATCTGCATCAAAAACCATTGATACGTCATCGTTGTAACAAAAAATAGTGGTTCCGGCGGTCGAGCTGTACACAATATTGCTGTTAAGAATAAAGAAAAGAAAAGAAAAGAAACTTTTTGATTTTGTTTGTAAGAAGCATTTTGGTTGTCTTTATTGTTTTAAAAGGGCAGAAAAAATATAAGTTCAGTGAAGTTTTGTGCTTCACCACTGTAAAAACGATTCCCCAGCCCAAGTAACAAGCACACATTGCTTCCCTGTCTACCATCGTTCCCATCTAGATATACCTCTCTCCTCCTTGGTCCTGCAGAAGGGTTCTAGAATAACCTCTTGTGTGCTCCCAGTGAGAGCGTACATAACACAGGTCCATAGAAAATGTAAAAATTGGTAGCATCAAGACAATTACAATTACAAGGTCAGGCTTTAGGTTAATGAATAGAAGTGTTATTTGTAATATTACTAGTATCTGCTAAGAGGAAGTTCGTAGAATTACAGTATGTATCACTTACTGATGCCTTTTTTACATGACATTCTGTTACTATAGTATATATGACTTTATTTGGTTTTAAGCATTTCTGGAGTTTATAACGTTTACATTTGCAGTATTTGGCAGGCGCCCTTATCCAGAGCGACTTACAATATTCCTTGTTATACAACTGAGCAATTAGGGGTTAAGGGCCTTGCTTAGGGGCCCAGCAGTGTTGGCTTCGTGGGTCTGGGAATCAAACCCGGGTCCTCAAGTTGGTAGTCCAACAACTTAACCACTGAGCTACCGCTTCCCCACATTAAAACTGCTAGGTTAAATTATACCTTATATCTATCTGTCTATACATTTATGCATAGAGTATATTTTTTCACTTTATACATTATATAGCCAAAAGTGTAAGGACATCGTACCAGCACACCCATAACGGTGTCCTACCCAAACTGATGCCACAAGGTTACAATCACAAAATTTTACTTTATCAAAATTGACTTAAACACTGTTTGGGAATTTGGTGTGTTATGGTTGGGAGAAAAAAATTATTTTAACCCACTAAAAACTTTTGGGACAAACTGGAACCCTGACTATACCAGCATTCATCATCATCCAACATTAGCACCTAAACACATGAATAACATTGTGAATGTATGAACAAATTCACACAATCTAATAAAAAGCCTTTGTAGAAGTGTGGAGGTTATTGTAGGTGTATAAATGTATCTAAATGTGAAAAATGTTTTATATAAAAATGTCCTGCTCCGTTGTCCATATACTTTTGGCCATATAGTTTATACCAGCTTAAAACCCGAAAATTATAGATTTTTTTCCCTCTGCATTGACTTAAAGATATTGTGTCCTTAATATCATGTGAGAGGACATTGATTAAAGCTAACCAGAGCTCATTCGCTGCTATCTCCTATTGATTGCTCATTGAAGGAACATTAATGAAGTGTCTTAATCACAGAGCCCGCAGCCAATCAAAACCTATCCACTGTCCTTGCAATCAGTGCTGTGATTCCGGTCAGCACAAAGACGAGTTAGAAACAGAGTGCGAGTCGAAATTTTATTGCAGCACTTTTTTAATGACTGTAAAAGTTAAAATCCAGTTAATAATGCAGTTAATCTGATTTTAACATCATGCAATAAAGTGAAGAACAAACATGGACTTAAAGTAAAGAACCGACAGTTTGAAATACAGGTTTCTTCCATAAGAAAATTCTTACTGAAAGCAATTAAGGAAGCGATTAGTTTTTGATTTGAATAGTATAATTCCAATCTGCAATGGTTTTTGGAGGAACCAATTCAACAACAAAATGGAAACAGTTGAAGAAATATAGCCTGATGTGACTGTAATCCGGATCATTGACAACTAAAATAATCATAGGATTTGGCATAGATGAAACGTTTTGTAAAAACACATTGTTTTGTGTGTGTGTGTGTGTGTGTGTGTGTAGACATAGTATTTGTAAGTGACATTACCTTATCTTTAATAAAGTGGTCACTGTTCACATGAGCATTACCTGACGCCGCTCCTCCCGACCACAGATGCCACAGTTTCTAGCCATTTTTATGTAAATTTATGAGCAACGATAAAAGCTTTTAATTTTTTTCTTGGTTTGTGCATCCGTATACAATGCAAAATATAGGAATCTATAAATTATACAGAATTTATACATTATTTACTAGGAGCCTATTGAACTAAGAATCTTGCTAATTGACTTTAAATGTAAAGAAGTAATAATACATCATCACCATCGGCTATTTATATTACTGACTTTTTGTAGCACCAAAAATGCAGCACCAAACAAATACTTAAACCAGCCTATGCACACCCATACCAGTTAGAACCATAATTTCTATATAAGATTTAATTATATATTCATTATTTTTTCTGCATTCTTTTCTATTGTATCCTTTTAACTTGTCTAGTATGTAGTCCAGTTGGGAATTGGGAATCTCCAGTGTTTCTATTAATGCTATTTCTGAAAAAAAAAACTTTTTTTCCTTAAAGGCTTAATTTCCTGTAACACTATTGAGAAAACAATTAAATGTGGCATCATGCAGTGAAACCAATTTATCTTCACCCTCTCGCTTTAAACAGAATTAACAAAACCACATAAGTTTTTGCGTATTAGATTAATATGGTTTGCCATCTAAGGCAAATCAGGACAAAATACAGGTTGAAAATGGCTTTATAGTTTGACTTGAAAAAGAAAAAATGATCTGGTTTTACTTTTTAACATATATTGCACAGATATTTACGGGACACTATCAGCTGCTTTAGAATCCTACAGATACATCAGTTTATGCAGGTATAAAACAACATATTTCTTTATTAAATCCCAACAAAAAACACCAATCACAAAAACAAGCAGCAAGATAACCACTGATGAAGCCCTTAAGTGGTGGTGCAGTCATTAAGGTGTTGGACTGCTAATTGGAAGACCAGGGTTCGATTCCCAGCACCACCACCTTGCCACCGCTGGGCCCCTAAGCCAGGCCCTTAACCCACAAATGTCCAGGTGTATAAAAAAACAAGACAAATGTAAGTCACTCTGTATAAAGGCGTCTGGTAAATGTAAATAGCTAATATTCTCTAATTGTTAGCTAAGCTACATATATGTTGGGTGATGGAAAGTAAGACCCAGTAAATTCAGTAACAAATTTACTCCCAGTAAAGTGCGTTACTTCTATTTTCTGCACTGTCAAAGGAGTGTGTGATGATGCTTAGCAAATGTGACAGTAATTCTAGCATTTGATTTATTCTTATTATTATTTCCAGTCAGCTGCAGCATCAGAGCAGACACATGCCGTATTATTCGTTAACGGCATGGATCCTGAATAATCAAAGTATCTATTTTCCTAACACCATAAATCCATACCATCTCTGAATGTCTGTACTGCAGAACAATTGGAAGCTTTTTGTTCATCTAGACTAAGTGGTTTCGGATGCGATCCATGATGAATGTCGGTTTGGATATTTATCTAACTGTAGAATATAGCAATACTGCTGAGTAGTCTTCATTGTAAAGTAGTCTAAGAAAGTATTGTCACAATAGGGTGTGACATGAGCAGCAGTGTGCATGGATGCAGATTTTTCTAGGGGGGAAAAAAAAGAATAAGCTCCTTTGCTGCACTTTTACCTGGAATAGAAAAATGTAAAGTCTCGGCTGCTTACTATGAATAATTCCTTTCAGGAAGCAATGTAGGTCTTGACAGTATAAAATGCCACACTATCGAAAAGAACAACAACATTTTCCATAGGTGCATTACTTATACTGGTGTAGATTGGCAGCATTCCCCCTGTCCCAGGGTTCTTCCTGCTGTAGATATACCAAAGCATTAAGACATCATTTCTAATGGCCATCACCGTCACTTAAGGAAAGAAGGAATTAAATTCCACCCAGTGGCTGCGTTAAAGACAGTTATAGTGCGACCAAACCCAGTCTTTCTGCCCAGTATTGGGTTTGAGTATAATAAAAATCCTATTACCATTTGCAACATATTGCACTGACTAACTGTATGTACATTTCTACATTAACGGTATTAAGTAGTAGGGAAGTCTTTATTCTGTGGTCAAGGTGTTGGACTTATAATTTGAAGATCATGGTTCGATTCCTAGCATCGCCAAGTTACCACTGCTGGGCCCCTAAGCAAGGCCCTTAACCCCTAATTTCTTTATTGTATAACAGAGATAAATGTAAGTCTCTCTAGATAAGGGCATCTGCCAAATGCCACAAATGTAGATGCCCTTATCGTTTCTCAGAGGGGTTCAGCTTGGTGGTAGAAACTGAACCCATGATCTTTTAATCAGCAGTCCAACACTGCTGTGTTGTCTGTATTTTAATGTGGAAATACACTATAATGATAGGTTAGTAGTTGATGGCATTCACATGTATTCATGTGGTGGTCTTTTAAATAGTAAAAGCAATCAAACAATACACTTACAGGGAAAAAGTAACAAAATCAAACCATTTAATGTTAAAAGATTTTTTTTTGCAGCTGGAGACTCTAAATTAATATCTACTGGCATGGATCTGTGATTACAAAAGTAAGCAGAATGCCTGCTAAAATTATTCTCTATATGCCATTTGGATCAAGGCCAGATAAACAGAGCAACTCGAGGTGTGTTAATAGGGGACAAAGCGTCATTTTCAGGCGGATCGCAGAGAGACACTTGCGGTTTTTCAGCTGTTTTCTTTAAAGATCAGTGTTATTTTATGCGTTTAACATCCGGTGTGCTGATGGCTCTCAGAATCCTTGTTAAACTCAACCTCACTGGTGCCATTATACATGCTATGAAAGTGGGTGTGTTATCTGTTTTATTGGTTTTGTGGGGACTGTATGGTGCAAACATTCCCAGGTGTTAATTAATGTTGGTTGGTTGTTTAAAAGGTTTGTAAATGAATCGATTAAAAAAAAAAAAAAAAATGCAGCTTTTTATAAAGTAAAAAAATTCGAGAAAACATTTAAGCGTAAGGATTATTTATATAAGTTAGCTATAATCATACAAAGGGAAAGTAAGACAAGGGTGGATGAGCAATCTCATAAGGAAATCTGCTATGTTACAGCGCCGGGTGGTTCGTCTCTATCTATCTATTTATGCAATATTTATATTAAAAAAAAATTCCTAGCCATGATAAAAAAGAAATAAATTCCAGTCCTCAGGGAAATGTTAAATGATGCTCTGTGCTTCATCTGCCTGTTTAATCTTTAAACTCATGTAGAAAAGAAAATAAGGAGTACATTTTTTGAACAGGGTCAGAAAAATCAAAGCGGTGAAATGAGGAATGGTTACCACCAAGCAAAAAATGTGCACATTTTATGTGCACAAGTTAATTATGCCACTTCAGAGGAGCTTGTGGAAGGATAAGGGGAGCTGCATAAATTTAGCTGTAATCCAGGCAGGCAGAACTCATTTGCAGGGACGGTCTTATCTGGGCACTGCAGCTTTCTCACAAAATTAACCTCGGATATTTGGGCCCAATTCAGAGAGTATTTGAATCTCTCTCTCTCTCTCTCTCTCTCTCTTGCTTTCTATATATTTGAGAAGCCATGAGGGGCACTGACAATCTGTGCAGCACTCTTTGAGCTCTGGTTGACAAAATAAATAAACAAGCCTCACTACTAAATCTACTTCCAAGATGTCCGTCCTGTGGGAATTATGAAAACTCCTCAAATCTAATGATTCATTTCAGCTGATAAGCCTGGTTTTTATCTGAAAAAATGTACATCAGGACATTTTGATCATCAAGAACACTACCACCATCATGTTTTAAATAAGGGTAGTTAAAAATAGAGTTAAAAAGACTTCTAAGAATAAAAGTAGTCCACTCCTATTTCCTGTGTTTACAAACATGCTTAAGATTTTGTAGATTTAAAATTAGGAACAGTACATAAAAAAAATAAAATAAAAAATAGAAAAAGCAAAGAATCCAATTTATAATGATTTTAACTGGTGTTCGTAAACAAGAACGCATTACGCCGATTTTAGAGACTTAATAAATTGGCAGAGATTGGCAGAGCGTTTCATATTTGAAACTAAAATGTTGCTGTTGTTTTTGCTGTTTGTCGTTTAACAGTCTGATTTTATTCCATCCTTTATCTTATTCTAACTTGCTTTGTTTTTTATTAATAATAATAATAATAATATTAAGAATCCATTCATTCATTTTCTATACCCGCTTATTTCCAAACTCGGGGTCACAGGGATCTGCTGGAGACTATCCCAGCCGTCTCTGAAAGGGGGAAAGGCAGGAGGGGTTACACCCTGTACAGGTCGCCAGTCCATCACAGGGCCACACACACACACACTCACACTCCGTCCTATGGGCAATTTAGAATCACCAATCAAACTAACACATGTTTTTGGACTGTGGGAGGAAACCGAAGAACCTGGAGTGAACCCATGCAAGCACGGATGGAACATGCAAACTCCACACATGAATCAAACCTGGGACCTTCTTGCTGTAGGGCAACAGTGCTAACCACTATGCCACCATGCTGCCCCATAAGAATAATAATTATAATAATAATTAATACAACAGTTATTATTATTATTATTTTCAATCAATTCAGTTATATTTTTTCCTCTTGTACAGCACAGTGGACAACTTTTGTTGTGTTTATTTGTGCTTTTATAAATAAATGAAATGAAATAAAATAATATTTGTCAGGCAGTAATTATTTAGGAACAGAATGGAACAGACACAAGGGCTAGGCAAAGTCAAGGTCAAAAACAAAAGAGGAAAAAAATTGAAAATCCAATCAATAATCAGAGTAAATAGGCTTAGTTCATGTTTACATTTACAGGTGTTGTGATACAGTTCCAGTGAAAACGAACGGAAATCTCGGCACCGCAGTTTACTTCCTAGTCCATGTGAAACATGGGCTTTATCCGTTGAATGCAAGCTACTTAAATTGCTCGAAAAGCTCACTTCCGTGTATGACAACTAGTCTTTCCTGTGGCTTTACTGGATAGTAAAGTGTACATCGTATGCATCCTTTAGAATCCAGGTGTGAGTAGTTTATCATCAGGGAACTTTCACATGCTGAATTTAACATACAAAATTCAGACTTACTACTGGTCTCACATACTCATTTTAGCTTAGGATTTATGAAAGTTTGCTTTGCTTTTTTGGCATTTGGATGACGGTCTTATCCAGAGCGACTTACATTTCTCTACTTTATACATCTGAGCTGGGGCTTCGTTCAGAGGTCCAACAGTGGCAACTTGGTGGTGATGATAAACTAATCAAACCCAGATCCTTCAATTAGCAGTCTAACACATTAACTACAATATAATTGTGCACTTTAAATAACTTAAATGTTTTAATTTTACTGTATTGTGTATTTGTTATTTAATTCATTTATTTTCTACACCCGCTTATTCCCTAATTCAGGGGCACAGGGATCCAGAAATCGAATCCGGGCCTTCTTGCTGTAAGGCAACAGTGCTAACCACTACCATGCGGCCCCTTTTAGTTATTTATTTTCTTTATGTTTTATTTTTATCTTATTTTTAATCATCACTTTTCATTGTACTCACTTGTGCAATGACAATAAAGTCTATATTATTATTATTATTATTATTATTAATATTATTATGAACACTTAAGCAATTTCTGATGAAGCAATGCTCTTTTTTAAACTAGGCATATTTCAAATACCTTAACATAAATATATCCTATATAACTTTCTAACAAAATGATGTCTAGCAATCACACATTATTATCAATAATTATATAACTGTTTCATTAATAAAACAAGGTAAAAGCAGGTAAAAACATTGGATTTGCTCATATTTGTTGCAGGTCTGACCCATCCAAACAGCAGGATGCTGCGCTCTCTGGTTCCCGGGTTTCTACCATGCATAAGTTTTCGTCTATCACAAAGAATTCACAAACAGCAGAGGAAACACAGATAAGCCCATTTCACATAACTGACAGCACTAGGAATATCATAGCTGATTAAGCTAATTCAGCTAAGGAGTCATGGCACCCTTCCTGCATGAGGCATTCATCTGAGAAATGTGATAGCTGGATGTTAATTAGTTTGAAATCCTTGCTTAACTACCAAGCCTGCAAACACAAGGTTTTATTCAAGGGGAAACAAACGGGAGTTTGGGCTTTTGAAAAAAAAAAAAACTTTATAAACACCAAAATTTTAGTAAAACAGTTGCATAGATCAGTGCCCTTAGGCCACCATGAAGACAGAGATTGTTCTGGAAATGCTGGACATCAGGCCGGGCAGAGGTACTTGGTACAAACGCTACAGTCACCACATTTTTTTATCAACTTAATGACATGACCAGTTTTTGATATAAAATTTTTTTTTATTATTATTTATACTAGCTTAGAGCTTTTATCATTTTGGAATCTAATTCTAAATAAACCTTTCTTTCTGTCTCCTTCCCCCATTTTTATAACATACATTTACAGCATTTAGCAGACACCCTGATCCAGAGCGACTTACATTTATCTCTTGTATACATCTGAGCAATTGAGGGTTAAGGGCCTTGCTTGGGGGCTCATTGGTGGAAACTTGGTGACTCAGAAACTCAGATGAATACCTCATGGAGGAAGGGTGCCATGACTCCTTAGCTGAATTAGCTTAATCGGCTATGGTATTCCTAGTGCTGGGAATCGAACCTCGATCTTCCAATTAGCAGTCCAACCCCTTAACCACTGCGCTATCACTTTCCTATACTATATTCCACTAAAAGTCACTCTCATTTAGTTATTTAGTCTGATAAATACTATATTTCCACAGAATAACTAAAAAAAATATGAAAACAAAACTATTTCCTGAACTATTGATCTGATTATTTGAAACAAATAAGACATAAAAAAGGAGACAAAAAAGATATTTACCCTGATCTAGTAAGGATTTTTACAGCTTAATTCACTGTTCTACATCTATAGACTAATGGGTGCCAGAGAAAGCTTGTGATCTTTCATTAGTTGAACTGAAATGAAGTAAAACAAAAAGCAAGACAATTAACTGGCTTGTTTTTATCTGGATGCTGCAGTCTGGAGTGGCTTCACTGGTAAACAGCGCCTGTGTCTGCCAGGCACAATCTTCCCCTTGCTATTTAGGAAGACTGTTTATCTCATTTTTCAATTAACCTCTACGACTTAACTCGGCATCAGTAAGGCATGCACATGTTTGCTCCACAGAACAAACAAAAACGCCTCTTCTCTGTTTCCCCACACACTGTGAAGAGATTTTGTAGAGAAAAAGCACACAGCTGTAGTAAGCACACAGCTGTAGTAAGCAGAGAATTCTTTGTAGATATTGTGCTTTTTCTGTGATTGTGCTTTGTCATATAACGTTACATGCATTTTTTTAATCTGCGATGGTCTTTTATCTGAAATGAGAAGGTTGAAGTGGACGGAAGTGCAGATTTATATTATTAACTATGCAAAATACAAAAAAAATAAGCATGAATACATAAGACCAATGTCGCTTAGGCAAGGAAAGAGAACAAAACAAGAAACTAGCACGAGCATTAGTAGTAACGACATAAATAACAACAAATGCATGAACAGGCAACAATTTAACATCAGCAAAGCATGACCAATGCTATGTCTGAAATCACATACAGTACATAAGTACATTAGTATGTACTAAGTTAGTAAGTATGTACTTTCTAACCATTAAAAAAGTATTTTGTATATAGTATGGCTATGGGTAGTATGAATGAAATTCGGATGTACAACATCCGCCATGTTGATATTGTCATGTGATATACAAAGTCACAGCAGCTCAAATTTAAAGTTAAATAATGTTTAACTTGAATTATTGTAAATGTCTGTAACAAGGAACAATGTCTCAACCAAAAGGGCTGCGTTGCCATTTTCCACCAATTCCACATATGACAAATCATATCCCAATGGGATAGTAAAGTATCTTATGCATGATTCAGAATATGGGCTGGAGTAGTAGGTCATCTTGGAACTTTTTGTTTACTTTATTTTGTATATTAAGGATTCTATTTGCCTCACATACTCAGTTTCACATATTAATCCTAGCCTGTAGCAACAGCAGGTGCTCCTTGCTTGTACCCAGGTGCTGGGGTTAAGAGTCAATGCTAAGAGAAGCGTTATTTGTTACCTATTTAGGGGTCGTCTGGGACTCTGCAACAATGCAGGCCCACCTGACACACGATTGGACACTCTAGGCTGTAAAGGATGAGAGAGAGACAGTAATTCTAATGGCAGCAGTGTCCAAAGTGATGCCTTTTAGCCTGCTGCATATGAGGCTGCTACATTTGTGGCTTAAAACGAAGGGGACCAATCCACTCCACAAAATCAGTGTCTCGTGGTGATGCCTTTTGAACGTTCAATATATGAAGAGAACCTTGGTTCCTAGTGCAGGGTCTGGAAGACATGCCTAATCCATGCCCCTTTCTAAATCAGTGTGCAGAGACCCACTCATAACACGATTTCTTCATGGCATGAGGAGATTAAGAACTGTGCAGCATTTGAGGTTCCTGTCATGGGAACTAGCTATGGTCTCCGGCCGGGGCATGTACCCTAGGTGTCCCCGACAGTGCCGAGTCCTATTGAACTGCAGACATTCTGTGCTTTGTTCCAGGATTTAGACCAAGAAAGGCTTCTGTACCCAGTGTGAGAACTGTGCATATACATCCACAGAGCTGCCCCTGTGCAGACGTTAAACCAACTATTTATCTGTTTCAGCACACCCAACAAAGAGGCGGTGGCCACTAAACAGACAATCAGCAAAAGATGGTTGACCATTTCTTTAGCTCATATGGCCTCTGACCTCCTTGTCCTGAAGGGATAACAGCGCAGAGTATGGCGGTCCTGGCTATAGAGGTATCTCTGGCGGTCATATTTGAGCTGGTAGGCTGGTCCTCTCCGCATACATTTGTCTGGGTTTAAAACCTGGAACTGGTAACCAACCACCCCAGGATCCAAGGTCCTTGTTAGAGACTTACACACTGAAAAGTGACTTGGCGCTATGACGACATTGAGTTCTTGTTCCCAAAGGTATCTCTACGCAGCTTTAGTTCTTGGAAGGGACCGGCATAAGGTCATCCATACCAGTGTCCCCCCTGCCTGCGCTAAATGCAAGCTTATTGCGGCGAGATGAAGCTTGCTTATATAGCATTACGCTCTAGTCGATAAAAGCCATTGCCTGTATCGTAAGGAACGTGCTTCATGCCAAAGGTTATAAAAGTGCATTCCCTAAAGTGGCTGGACCTAGCATCTTGTTTCCTTGGGGAACCCTGGTTACATACATAGCCTGAGACTTCCGTAAAGTTTTAAAATTGTTGCTTTTCCCCAAGACCAATTTCAAAATGCTCATCGCTCTCGTCAATTAATCAACACTAACGAGCCACAGACCTGTGAGAATGCAACAAGAATCAAAACAAATTAATTGAGAGCCGTGCAAGATTGTGAAGTACTCATTACAGCCACATACTTCCTCAGGATGGCAAGCTGCAGCTGGAGTTTAATGAAATCAACCTTGCTTTTCGTACATCTGCACTCATTTTCCACTGTTTCTTCACAATATCTGCCCTTTCTGTGCTTCCTGCTTGGGTAGTTTACAATAGGGTATGTTGAAAATTGTGAAAATTTTGGGATGTAACTACACCAAATGTTTTACATTTATTTATTTATGCTTTTAATTGTCTGCTGAATTGGGGAAAACATAAAATTTCTGTTTAAATATTGTATTGTATTCATTTTTGGGACTCTTAGAGGAAAGTGGTATCGCAGTGGTTAAGGTGTTGGACTGCTAATTGGAAGATCAGGGTTTGGTTCCCAGCACCACCAAGTTGCCAATGCAGGGCCACTCAGCAAGGCCCTTAACCCCAAATTTGCTCAGGATAAGAGCATCTGCCAAATGTTTTATATGTAAAAATGTAATGGGTCCCCCGCTGGTCAAATTGACTCGAAGACCATATGAAGGATCTAAATGTCTGGGTCATGTGTGGCAAAGATTTTTTTTGTTTGTACATATTTAACACAAAAAATTAGCTAATGCCATTGGGTTTCAGGGCAAATGGAAACTATTTTTTTTCTCTAAATATCTAAAACTAGTCAATTTGACACAAATACCATACAAGCGTTCATTTCTTTTTTCGTAACCAAACCAATCAGAACATTCACTGACAAACCAAACCTTAGAAAATGTACAAATGCATCAACATTAACTCAAAGCAGAGTTGTTTATTATAAAACCTCCCATTTTATTTATGTCTCTGTGTAATTTCTTTGCACTATGTATTTTTAAGATAGTCTAGCGAAAATGATTTCCTGTGAAGTTACTTATCTTATTATTATTGTTCGAGGGGGGAGTAATTCTTTCATCCAAATAGCTTGGCTTCCTTTAGGCGAGTTGTCTGCCCCACATACTCATATGAATACTGTGCAAAGTTAGACAGCCAACCTATCTAAAATAACAACATATAAATGCCTTTAAGAAGAATGAACAAATATAATAAAATAGTTTTTTTCACTTTTGGTGGACTCTCAGATTAATGTGTGTTGTGGGCAATTATTTGACTTTTTTTCTTTTTGGGCTAATGTTGCTTTGGTGTGTTGTGCTTAGATGCCAATGTATACCAGTCATATGACCAGGGTTGCCAGATTGTACAGTAACTCAAGCAATTGCTTGATTACATTTGCAGCATTTGGCAGACACCCTTATCCAGAGCGACTTACAATATTCCCTGTTATACAACTGAGCAATTGGGGGTTAGGTGCCCAGCAGTGGTGGCTTGGTGGGACTGGGAACGAACCCGGGTCCTCAAATTGGTAGTCCAACAACTTAACCACTGCACTACCACTTCCCCCTCAAGAACATGCAAACTCCACACAGTCCTCATCCGGCGACTTACATTTATCTTTCTTATACAACCGTGCAATTGGGGGTTGGGGGCCTTGCTCAGGGGCCCAGTGGTGGTAGTTTGATGGTGCTGGGAATCGAACCCTGATCTACCAGTTGACAGTCCAGCACATTAACCACTGCACTACCAAGTCCCCCTATCCCTGATTATCCCTGATTTTTACTCTTCTAACTTGTCTTCTAGTGACCAAATTAAATGTATTTTTTGAACTCTTTAGATTTACAAGTTTATTCTCTTACTTTATTTTTATTATAATTATTATAATAGTTATAAAAGTATTTATAATAAAAAAAGGCGTATACTCCTTTTTAGGATTGTCTATTTTATTAAACCAGGCATGACTTCTTTATGTCCCCAAGTAAAAGGTCGACATACCGCTAACTGCTTGCAAGTCATCCGGAGAACGGTGCTTCCAATTCAGTTCACGTAGACGAAATAGGCGAAAAAGCAGCAGCAAGAGAAAGTCTCTATGATTACCACTCAGCTGTAATCCCTTTTCTCTGATCTCTGCTGATTTTTAGTTTAATATTCCTGTGACTTTTAGTGGAAGGAATTATTCAAATACAAACGCTTGGTGGAAATCTCTTCTCCACCTGCAGGCATTTGGGAGGAAGTAGTGGAGGGAGGAAGGAGCGGAGAGGAGATAAATCACAGCAAAGTGCTTGAATAGCTTCAGAGGGTTTTTTTTTTTTTCTTCCCTCTTCTTTCTGTATTTCTTTTTTGCACAAGAGGTGGCGGTAGCCATTTTAAACATTTGAGGTCATTTCCACTCCTTTTTTATTTTATTTTTTTATTTTTACAGGTTGTCCTTGCCAAAAAAGACTGGAGAAAGAGTAATAAAGGCAGGGAGAAGATTACAACAGTATGCAAACTTTCAACAGTGATTGTTAAAACACTTTGTTAGTATAAAATTTTATTTTATTAAATATAAAATTTACTCAATGACCTTGAATGAATTTTATCCTGATTTTAGCATGATTTTATTCCATATTGTGTGTCATAGTACATGACAACAGATGGCATTTACGACGTCAATGCAGAAGGTCTAGCAGGTTCCATCACATGGGTGGCCAATGGAAGCACAGAACATTGCAAATTAATAAAAAAAAAATGGAAGAAAGCTTTGTGGATCTATTGCAACTCTATTCCCTTAAATAATGATGTGTCATTGAGGGACTACCATGACAAAATAAACAAAAGATAAATGGAGGCAATTGATAATGGAGGCTCTTTAGCATCCTGGTGAGCAGTGTTTCCAGATTCATCCCACCACCCAATTGGGCTTCTTCTGGTCACGTCATGCTAAAAAATTGATTGATGGTATTAGCATGTAAGCTAAAAAACCACTCATTGTGTTCTCATTTACAATAGCAACACAGGGTTTCCCATACATTGATTTATCTAATTCACCAGATAAAAAAACGGCAGAGAAAGAAAATATGATCCTGAGGCAGGAGTCACTGTGACTATTAATTCAATTCAATTTAGGTTTATTTCTATAACTATTTTAATAATGGATATTGTCTCAAACCAGCTTTATGTATTCTTACATAAGTACCCAAAAAGTTATGAAAAACATTCCTAAACACATGCCTAGTGCACACGTCCAGGGCAACTGTGGCAAAAAAAAAAATTTTAGATGGTACATTGGGTGAAACCCTGTGTGGAACCAGACTCTAAAGGGACCCCCCCTTTTATTTGGGTGACACTTCAGCAAAAAGTGTGTATATTATTGTAAACGTTATAACTTAAGTCCAAAAAATAGCTTAGCTGCAGTAAGCTACTGAGTGGTGGCTTAATGGTTAAGGGTGTTGGACCGATAGCAGAAAGACTGGGGTTCGATTCCCAGCACCACCAAGCCACTACTGTGAGCCCTTCAGTGAGGCCCTAAACCAGTTGTATAAAGAGATAAATGTAAGTCGCTCTGAATAAGGACGTCTGCTGAATGCTATAAATGTACTTTTGCAAAGTTGCTGTAGCAAATACCGTAATACCAATTACCTAATTTCAGGCAAATAAATAAAAATAAAACTACATTTCTAATATACTTTTTTTACCACAGGTCAAATGACCCAAGGGCAACAATGTTAACTGAGGCGAAATGCATAACAATTGCATTTTCCCCTAGGTTTCCTATAGGACCCTCGAGCTCTACTTATATTTGGTTTTGTTTGCAATTTAGGTCCAGTTTTTCCAAAACAGGTGCACTTTATTTATAACTTTATGTTGTGAAAGTGGGCTTACTTTTCCTACACAGTTAAAAAGGTTACTTGAAAAAGAAAAGAACATCCGGGTCGAATCCGCTTTCCTAGAATCTCGCACTTGTTTCCATACGGACATAGAGATGTTGTTTGACTTTTCTCCGTCTGGCGCTGTTGTGCGGTGTTGAATTTGTGCGAGGATCAGGTCCAGCATGGCTTTTATCCTTGCCAAGCTGTGCCGTACCGCCAACTTGAGGATTCAAAGCCTGTGCTGTCATCACACAAACCCAACACAATGTCCTGTGACAACGTGCAGCTTACAGCATTCTGCCAGCCGTTGGATTGGGCAGGTGCCAGTGCTAATGCCAGCTTGGAGGCTCTAAGAAGGTTTAATGTCAGTCTCTCTAAGTTTCGAAAGACTGCTGTGCAAATGAGGCTGTTGTTTAACTTGCAGTTCTTGAATCTATATATTTTAGATTCAGTGTCTAGTGGTTTATTGTGGTATGTGCAACAGATTGCACATAGAAACCTCATGCATATGCAACAAACATTAAGTAAAAGCTGATGTAATTTATTAATGCATTTTATGGACAAAAGTATTGGGAAACTTGCAATTCTGAAAAAGCTTTCTAGTGTGACTGTGGGAATTTACTCATTCATCCACACTAGCAATGAGATCATGCACTAATTTTGGGAAAATTTATATTTATATCTAATAAAATTCCTAGCATTATTTTTTCATGACTTATAGTATCATATTTTTTTATAAATTCGCCTCCGACAGGAAAGACCAGCTAACAATAATAGGTACTAAGAATGATTTTCGAATGTTGTATAAACTACCGTTATGACGTAACTAACGTTCTTCTAACGTTTCAATTACATGAATGGCTGCATTTACACTGCAGATCCTGATGCCAATTCTGATTTTGTGATTCTGTGATTTTGTGTCCGATTTTTTTAATGACTCGCTAACATCATCTTTTAAAACTGATCAATATCCGTATATTTTTACACTTTACACTTTTAATAACAAAATAAACCCAATCAGATGTACATTCAAAATAGAGAATTTTTTTTAAACGTTCCTTTTTTGGTTTTGGGAACTACCGTTCTAATGTAACTAACGTTCTACCGACATTTTAATATTTGGACATTTTAATATTTTGGAACAAATGTAGGTTTTAAGAATGTTTTTCAAAGCAGATTTTTTTTTACTTTACATTTTTAATAACAAAATAGACCAAGATAGACTTACTGACCGGAAAAGGAAGTAAAAACGGCACAATAATTATTATATAATTATTATTTATACGAAATAATTATTTTGCTTTTTGAGCCACATATCCGATTTATATCCGATTTATATCCGATTTATTTTCACATATGGACGAGGCCTGAAACCGATCTGAAACTACCGTTGTAGCACTTGGGAACTAACGTTCTAATGTAACTAATGTTCTACTAATGTTAAGCAAACTGAACATTTAAATGATTTGGAACAAATGTATGTTCTAAGAATGTCTTTTAAAAGTCTGTTTTGGTTTTTGGGACCACTGTTCTAAAGCAACTAAAGTTCTACCAACTTTAATGATTTGAAACAAATTTATGTTCATAGATCATTCTTCAAACGTTTAGTTTGAACTGCTGTTCTAATGTAACTAACGTTCTACCAACATTAAAGAGACTGAACATTTTAATTTTCTGGAACAAATGTATGTTTTGAGAATGTTTTTTAAACGTTCTGTTTTGGTTTTGGGAACTACCGTACTAATGTAACGACATCAAAGAAACTAGACATTTTAATGTTTTTGGAACATTCCAACATTAGAATGGTCGTTTCTAAAATCACAACAGAACGTTTAAAAAAAAATTATTTTATGATGTTGTTCTAAGCATTCAAAATCCAAAGATTCGTTTTTCTATAGTCGCAGTTCCCTACAGAGCTAAATCCATGCAGGGTACATTACATGTAGGTTTAACAAAAAAAACATATAATTCAGAACTTAACCCATATGGTCTTAAACACACATACACACACACAAATCGAGCAGCAAGAACCCGGATTGTTCTAGTCTACACATTTTAGCAGATGAACGCCAATTAATCACGCAAGCACACACAGCCAGACTCTCTGTTGAACAAATATGATCAAAACAAAACTAATGACATGTAAATTGTTTATGATGTTCTGTGCTAACCAAAGCCCAGCGCCCAGAGTTTCTGTGTGTGTGTGTGTGTGTGTGTGTGTGTGTGTGTGTACTGGAGACAGTAATCATTGCCATTGTCCTGACATAATCAGCGGAAATGAATACTAATATTTCACATCACACATCTCAGGGATGCTCGGACCTGCATTGCTTTAGCGTTAGCTCTGATTGGGCATTGAGTTATTGTCCCAGCAATGTCAATGTCTGGGGCCTGAAAATGCCTTTTCATGTGAACTGCAGGAGAAAGGAACTGCAATGCTTGACTGTATTGTTCTGCCTGTGATGGATGATATCATAATGTAAAGACAAAGGCAGAGCAGCTGTTTAACAAAGAACTTAAAATGATTATCTAAAGCTAAATCTAAATAATTCAGGATAAGCGTTTTATTTAATCTATAGTGGCTGAATATTATATTATAATATGTTAATGAAGTATTTGTAAAATAATGACAGGGACACATATGGAGTGCCTGATGCTGGTTCTAGGTTATTTTATCCTCAGGGATGATTAGCCGCCACTACTGTTACTAATAACACTCCCTAGTGTTGTAGATGTGTATTTCAGAAAGTTGAAAGTACAAATATAAATGCAATTACATAAAACAATGACATGATGCAGTGACAATATAGTTATAATATAGTTATTAAGGAAGCAATACTCAAGATCAAGACAAAATTCTTGCTCATAGCTAAATTAACATAGCTTGGATGATGAATGTTAATGACAATATGGAGAATTTGCGGCCTACAATTTAAATAAATAAAAACAATTATCACCTCGAAATTGGTGGCTTGTTTGCTAAGTTATCTTATATTTTGTCTGCATGTCCTGTGCCGGGCTCCACATATACTATTTTCTTATTATGTAAAACCCGAATTCTGGAAAAGTTGGGATGGTTTTTAAATTTTAATAAAATAAAAAAACAAAAGACTTTCAAATAACATGAGCCAATATTTTACCCCTAATAGAACATAGATAACATTACAAATGTTTAAACAGAGAAATTTGACATGTTTATCCAGTAAATAAGCTCATTTCAAATTTGATGCCTGTTATAGTTGCTAAATGTTGGAGAACATTAAGCAACTAATTAAGTTAATTGACATCAGATCTGAAACTTGATTAGCTATAAAAGGGATGTCTTAGAGAGGCAGAGGATCTTAAAAGATGGGTAGAGGCTCTCCAATCTGTGAAAAGTCAAAAGATTGTGAAATATGTGACGTTCTTCAATGTTGCTAAATTGCAAAGATTTGCAAATCTCATCATCTAACAAGAAACTGGAGAAATCTCTGCAGCTGGAGACCTTTTTTGAATACCTGTGGTCTTTAAGCCCTCAGACAACACTGCATCACTTATTGGCATGATTCTGTAATTGACATTATTAAATGGGCCCAGCAACACCTTCAGAAACCACTGTCACTAAACAGAATCCGCCGTGTCATCTGCAGATACCAACTAAAGCTCTATCATGCAAAATCAGCATTCAGTTTAAAAGCCAGAATATGTGTTAGTATGGACAGCTTGCATGTTTTAAAAGGCACAATGAATGCTGAAAGGTATATGAAGGTTTTAGATCAACATCTGCTCTCCTCCAGATGACATCTATTTCAGGGAAGACCTTGTGTATTTCAGCAGGACAAGGCAAAACTACATACTGCAGCTATAACAACAGGCTTTGTAGTAGAAGAGTCCGGGGGCGGAATTGCATTTTAGCATCTGGAAACCTGTAACAGGCAAGAATGGGACCAAATTCCAACACCACACCTCCAGAAACCCATAACCTCGATGCCCAGATATCTTCAGACTGTTTTTAAAAGAAAGATATGAGGTGTAAAATGGTGAAGATGATAAACCATGGTGTTTATCATGGTTTGTCATCTTCACCATTTTACACCATGATAAACAAGGCCTTCCCAACCTTTTAAGACCTGTAACAGGCATCAAATTTAAAATAAGCTCATTGTGTTATGATATCTTTGTTCTATTTTGAATAAAATATTGTCTTATGTGATTTGAAAGTATTTTCCTTTTTTTTTATTTGAAAAATGTCCCAAATTTTGGGGAATTCAGGTTGTATTTCAAATTATGCAAATGTGTGTTTTTGCATGGAGTTTATTTCTTCTGTCCTTTCGAGTTCACGGTTGGAATAGAATTTGACTTTTTGGGTTCTTTCACTCAGTATGAACAAATTAATAATTTTATTGTCACAAATTTGATATAAAATACATTTTTGGCATTGTTGGCATTCTGTATAAAATATTTTTTTTCCTCTGTTAATATAATAATCTTACACAGAATTTATGTGGTTATAATACTGCCTTTAAATTTTGCCTATGATCAATAATAATAATTATTGGCTAAGGTTGCCAGATCTTTTGTTTGCAAAACTGTTTTTTTTTTAATACTATTCAGTCTAGTCATTTTAGAGAACACTGTCATTTGGATTAAAGCTGAAAATGATATGGATGTAAGAATTAAAAAAAAGGATTTATGATGAAAATGGTTGTAATTCTTTCCTGTCAACGTAATAGAGTATAACAGCAAAAGGCACATTAAAATATGGGGATGAGGATGATACATGATTTTAA
Organism: Bagarius yarrelli; assembly: GCA_005784505.1. Classification (NCBI taxonomy): domain Eukaryota; kingdom Metazoa; phylum Chordata; class Actinopteri; order Siluriformes; family Sisoridae; genus Bagarius; species Bagarius yarrelli. Next base: position 7,602,360 of record VCAZ01000008.1, on the reverse strand, counting down.
ACATAGCAAGCCTTGAAATGATATGACTCTATTTCATAATTTTAGTAAAGAAAAAATAAATTAAATTCCTGTTAAAAGATAATTAAATGTCTTAAAGTATTCGTGCATTAGCATAAGAACTGTCAGACATCTACAGCTTCTTACTTTAGCTGAAATCTTTCCAGACACAAAACCGACTCATAATATGATTAAAAGTCATTAACGATTTATTTAGAGTTCATTATTACAGTGTTATAAGCGTTTATACAGTGGCAACAAGCAATTGTTAACAAACCATCGAGCACAATCAAAAAAGTGTAAATGGAAAAACTTGTGCATTTTCTTTCGATCTGGAATTTTCTTGACACTTGAAAAGGAAAATACCGTTTTTACTAAGATCAGGAAGAATAGACAAAGTGTGTTGCGTTCAATAAACCCACAGGGCACCCACAGGGTTTAACCTCCAACATATTTACAGCTCTTATATGAGGTTGATTCAGCTCGTGCCCGCAAGGCTGCAACACGTCGGCACAGCCAAGTGGCAGAATTATTGAGCCTAATCCCACAGCCTCAGGCAGGGTGTTCTAATGCTGGGAACAATAACTACACAACACACACACACACACACATACACACACATACATACACTCACACACTCGGTTGACTTCAGGAGGGATGTTTCGTCTCTGCTGGCAGGTAGTGATGGTAACCAAAATGGGATTTTTTTTGAAAGGGTTTAGAAATAAAAACACACCTGGCAACCTTTATATATTGGACTGGAGCATTACATTTTAACTTATTTTATCAAGTCTCTCTCAAAAATACGCCTCATTTTTTCACAGAAAAACAGCTGAGAAGCCGATCGGCATATGAATCAGAAATGACTGACAGTTGATTTGATTTTCAACCTTAGAGGAGAAGATGCTCTGATGTGTACGACAGAACTTTAATGCCAAACTGACAGGAAAAATAAGATTATGAGAATAAAGTCGAAATTGTGAGAATGAAGTGGTGGCTGAGGGTTAAGGTGTTGGACTACCAACCTGAAGATTGTAGGTTTGAATCCCAGCTCCACCAAGGCACCACTTCTGGGCCCCTGAGCAAGGCCCTTAACCCTCAGTTGTATGAAGAGATAATTGTAAATTGCATCTTCCAAATGCTGTAAATAAAGTCTAAATTGTGAGAATAAAGTTTGATGATCAACAAAAGCTGAAGATTAAATTTGTAGACGTATGTAAATCGATGAATGCTGATTGGCCGCCATCTGTCTTAAGAATAATGGCGTTATAAATAAACAACGTTACTTTTTTTTAGTAATGAGTAATGAAACGAATTACAGTTTTTCCCATTACAATGTTGTTAATGTTACTGACAATATAATGCAGCGTCACTATATTCAACTCACTGAAGCTTTTTTTTTTTTTTTTTATCCTACAAACTTTTTTTTTTTTTTTTGAGCTTTTTTTTTTTTTTTTTGATCCTAACGGACTTGAAGTCTTTAGCAGAAAGGAGACCCTGATTGCAGGGAATGTTCAGAAATTCCCAAAATTTTCAGGAAGTTCCCAAATTTCCAGTCAAAGTTCCCAGAAACGTCAAAGTTCCCAGAAACGTCAAAGTTCCCAGAAACGATCCACCAAACCCCGAAAGGGAGAAGATGAGAGAACGCTGGGTTGAAACAATGGAAAATGAAGAGACATGGAGCTAACTGGAATTATCATAAGAGCAAGCACTTTTCCACAAGAGAGACCAGACAAAAAGTCTGTGTGAGAAGTGTGTATATATAGTGCTGTGAGTGTGATTGTTGAATGAGTGTCAGGTGCGCATGATCAGTACTCATGGTGATTGTAAGCGGTGGAAGAGCCTTATGTGTCCGTGGGGTATTTCATTCTTGAAATATTTCGACTCTATTCTTGAAATTTCAACTTGAGTCACAAAGCATTTTTACTTTATTCTTGTAAACTTTAACACACACCAGCAGACAGTGACCATAAATAATCAGTACATCGCTGAGGCTGACCGTAAGGACACACAGTTAGACACACACACTGCAGTTAAAAGTTCAACTTTCTTTTTGTATTTTGGAGTTTATTCTCAAAGTATTACAACTTTAATGTTAAAATCTTGTTTCTAATTTTTAATACTTGAATAAGGCTCCATTGGACATTTATTTACATTTACAGCATTTGGCAGGTGCCCTTATCGAGAGCCACTTACATTCATCTCTTTCTTACGACTGAGCAATTGGGGGTTAAGGGCCGTCTCGGGGGCCCAGAGGCTGTAGTTTGGTGGTGTTGAAAATTGAATCCACAATCATCGGGTTAGCAGTCCAATGCCTTAACCACTGCGCTACCACTTACCTTCGGAGAATGTGGCAGGCTTCCTATCTGTCAAAGTAAATGTTTAAAATTTTGTTGTTTGTTGATGTGATTGATACATGCTTAAATTTGGAAAGAAAAATTTGGAAAATTGAAAATGGAAATAGGAAAATGTAGCACTCACAGAAAACTGTTTGGTTAGAAGGCCAGGCTCTGCATCAGCCACCAAATTTGATGTAAATTACAAAAAACCAATTGCATATGTGCATAAAAATAACTCTACTGGAATAAGTGTGTGTGTGTGTGAATACTTTACAGCAAATAAGCAGCATGGGTGAAAACAGTTTGTTTTAATTTACTACACATCACCGAACAGGATGTTAAATTTCTCACGACTCTTGCTTTACTATTAATGGAATTTGTTACAGCTAAAGCCAAAGTGAAAAAATAATAATAAAAACATGAAATTCTTTGACACGATCTTGCGGTGTGAGATGGATTTGCCCCTCCAGGAAGCGATTGAACAAAAGGAACATTCGATATGTAATTACCTGCCATAGATACAGTCACAGTGGCGCAGGGAATTCGATATGCACCCATGACGCTTCTAGTGTAATGTGAGAGAAATAAATGTCGATGAAAAAAGGGGTAAAAGATCAGGATAGAGAAAAGATCATAGTCATGTTGTTTTTCATGACAAAACGGAAGGAAAACGGGTAATTATTGGTCACAACATTTGCTTGCTGACACACAAGCTTTCCTGTTACGCTTCTCTGTGAAGTTTTATTCCCAAATTCCCCTCGTCCACTCTTCCGACCCCCTCCTCAACCTTTTTCTCTTCTTTTCTCTCTCACTCTCTCCAGATTTCTTATTCTTATTAACAACATGGGTGCAATTTATTTTGCTCTCTGGCGATAGAGGTGCCTGCGAGTGCAGGGAGACTCTGGCCGCCGCTGATAAGCCCACACTCGCGTTCAGGCCTGCAGGAGGTACCAGATTTACCAACAAGACAATGTCCACCGGGTCTTACGGCATCTTACACACACAACCCACACAGACAGACTCCTCCAGAAAACCTACCGCACACATAGATAAACTTTAACACATACCAGCAGACAGTGACCATGAAGAATCAGTGCATCGCTTAGGTAGACCTTAAGGACACACAATCAGACACACACACTTACACACATTGCAGTTAAAAGTCTGCGCAATACCATAACGCTGCTCCTCTCTGCTTGACTGTTTGTGTTTATGTCTGCAAGCCGAGAGGAGCAGGCGAACGATAAGAGAGAAAAATGACATAGGCGTGAGCCGAGACGTCTATAAACTAAAAGAGGTACCGCCGTGTCAGAATATGACAGCCGATCCATCAGGGAAATAAAAGCTCTGTCTCCTGCACCAAGGAGAGAGCAGCCCAAACTTTTATAAATAGCCCCGTCCATATATATATATCATATATATATATATATATATATATATATATATATATATATATATATATATATATATATATATATATATTGATGCATTTTTGTAATGCTATCTGCATTCCGAGCCGCAGCGCTTTAGCGTGATTGAAACATCAATGCTTCCAAAAATAGTGGGGTTACAGTGTTACACTTGTGTTATGCATTCAGATGATTTCAGTCACAGCTCCGTGGTGTAGGCAGTCTCATGCTTGGTGGAAAGCAGTGGCTTATGGTTAAGATGTTGGACAACCAACCTGAAGATTGTGAGTTTGATTCCCAGCTCCACCAAGCTACTAAGCTGTTGGGCCTCTAAGCAAGGCCCCTAATCACTAATTGCTCAGTTATATAACTGAGATAAATGTAAGTCGATCTTCTAATTGCTTTAAACGTGGCAAAATCAGAACCTTTAATTGACATGCACTATTTGGCCAAAAGGATTGAAGCACCTTTATAATAAATCTATAGGGTTTTTTGCACATCCTAGTCAATATTTAGTTTCACCTTTACTTCTATAATAACCTCTGGAAACATTTGGAAAGGCTTTTCACCAAACAGTGGAGTGTGGCTTTGGTGATTTTTCAATTTGGCTACAATAGTATAAGTGAGATCAGACATTAATGTTAAGTCGCAAGGTCTGGGATGCAGTTTATCCTGATTTAAAGTCAAGGCCCTCTGTAGGACATTTAAGTTCTTTCAGGTGTTGGACTACCAACCTGAAGATTGTGGGTTCGATTCCCAGCCCCATCAAGCCACCATTGCAGGGCCCCTGAGCAAGGCCCTTAACCCCTAATTGTTCACTTTTATAAATGATATAAAATGTAAGTCGCTCTGCCAAATGCTGTAAATGTAAATGTAACACATAGAGTTCAGGGGGGGTTGTGCACCAGGGCATTGTCATGCTGGAACGGTGTCATGCTAGACTACTGTGTGCATCCAACTTTTAAAAGAGACACAAAAGTATTATTGCACATGCTTACATTTACATTTGGGGCATTTGGCAGATGCCTTTATTCAGAGCTACTTACATTTATCTCTTTTATACAACTAAGAAATCGCCTTGCTTTGGGGCCCAGCAGTGGCAGCTTGGCGGTTCTGGGACTCTTCCGATTAGCAGTCGAACCTCTTACCACTTCCCCATGCTTACATCAATTCTCCTGATATTAAGGTGGTGCAAATTCTTGAACAAATTAAATTACCCAGGTTATAAAGCGACTACCACAACAAGGCAATAACCATGACTGATATGAGCATTTAATAGAATTCAGGAATAGCTTTACAGTAGCATTTAAAGCAGTCTGAGAACTTTTTCATACCTCCTTCATTCCAATAATTCTGGCATCATTTCTTAAGATTTGGTTTAATTTAACTCAACACAGTTTAAAGAATAACACTTGATCCAGCACTTTTGCCTTGCCTTGCATTGCCATTGCATCTGTGTAAATGTTAGTAAAAGGTAATGTGAAAGAATTCGGTCGATGACATTTACCAAAGAACATGGGTGCCATTCGACTGGTCAATGATACACTTCAAACAACAAGCCTCAAATTTATTCTCGGGTAGGAAAACTTGACTTTTTTACAGTTGGTCAATGATGAGACATACAAAAAAAAATCTACACTCAACTTCAAAGAGGCAACAGAGTAAATCTTATTTTAAGAATAGCAGGCTGAAACGGACACCGTGATTAAAGCTGAATATCCCTCCAGTGCGGAAATATCCAGAGAAAGGGTATCAGACCTCGCTATGTAACGGCAAGAACACTTTCATCTCTACATAGCAACAGAGGATAGGGGACAGAGGTAGCTACATTATTAACCTAGAGAAAACGAGCATGACCTCAGAGACATGGAAGAATATTCCATGATATTTTTATTAGGAATAGCAATGATTTTTTTTTTCAAATTCGAGCATTAACAAACATAGAAATTTGTTATCTTCATTGGAAATTGAAAGCCTTTAAGCGAGAGAGCTGCACAGATACGGCAGAAATGGGAATGAGGTGTGTGGTATTCACACAAGGTCTTATTTATTGTTGTCGATTTAGTGTCATATTGTCTGTGGTGTTTTTGGGTGTGTGTCTATTTAATGGGTTGGCACCTTACTTAGAGTGTACCCCGGCCTTGTGCCCTGTGTCACCTGTGTAGGATAAGCATTGCGGGAGATGGATGGATGGATGGATGGATGGATAAATGGATAGATGGATGGACAGATGTAAGGTCTGGGTTGCCGGGTGCATTGAACCTGCCGGGCCAACAGAGGGCAATGAAAAGACTTTTTGTGTTCATGTTTTAGACCGTGTGCTCAATGTTTCTCATTGTGTTTAGGTGTGTCTTGTTAAATGATTGTTTCCCCATTAGGTTAAAAATTACTACCCCTGTGTTTCAGTCTGTTTTTGTCTTGCTATGTTGCGTGTCAGAATCGGTTTCTAGGTCATGCTATGTTTGTAAATCAAGCTCTTGGTCATGGTCATGTTTATGTTTATGTTTTAATCATGTCAGGTCAGGTCAGAAGTTTTATGTTCTTGTTTGTAAATTGTTTGTCTTTTGTTATTTTGTTAATAATACTGCATTTGCATCCATACTTAACCCTACGACTCATAACAATGGATTCATGGATGGATGGATGGATACTTGATGGATAGTCAGGTTATGTAAGAGTGTGATTAAGTAATAATAAAAGTGTAATGACATGCCAGACTGAGACACAGATTCATTTAAACCCAAACAAGAGCTTTATTGAAAACAGTGATAAACCATAGTGAGGGTGGATAGTGTAGAGAAAGAAAGGATATGTCAACCTAAACGCAAACGAGACCAGACCCCAAGTGACGGTGAATGGGGCTCTTAAATAGGGAAGTAAATGTGATTGGGAAATGAATGGCAGGTGAGACTAATTCGTGTGGAATGCTAGAAGGATAGAGTGAGTGTATATGAGTGTAAAGTGACAATAAGGGGTATCAAAAAGTTTCGAGACACGCCAACAGATGGCACAAGGCTGCCATTCGATCCACCTATCCTTTCATCCATCTATCTGGAAATGTATATATTGATATTGTGTAATAACATATATTTGTGTAATTGGATGGCATCTAAGACATCCAAGGGATGTGGTAGCACAGTTGTTTAAGGTGTTGGAAGATCGGGGCTTCATTCCCAGCACCATCAAGCTGCCACTGTCGCTCTGGATAAGGGCCTTTTCCAAATACTGTAAATGTAAGCAAATGACAGCTTTGCCAACTTAATAAACCAATTTAGTATAAAAAGATATTACTGTTATAGCTGAGTTTGTAACCATGGCAGTCCTTTCATATTCAGGATCATTGTCATTTAATTAAGTATTCATTCACTTGAGTATTAGATCCTCTTTTCTGGATTCTAATCCTAATCTGTATTTACACATACCAGATTTTGGTCAATTCTAGTATTAGTAATTTTTTAGTTCCAACCTGCTATTTTCATCTGTTTATCTGCTCTTTACTCATTCTGTTAGACATTGTCAGGCATCTGAACACTCTAGACTCGCGGACCAAGATGCAAATAATCCTATCAAAAATGGCAATTACGAAGGAAGGCAGAAAGATAACATCTTCACACATGCACCGTAAGTGTGTATGTTATCGAATTCACTCGATTTCACCCTCCCGCTTTTGCATGCAGGAAAGCAGTGGAAGCCTCAGCGAAGATAAACATGGCCCGACACGTCCTCGTATGATTTACACCATATGAATAGAAGAATATTTCCATTTAAATGCAAAAAATATTAAAGTAGTGCAGGTAGAGATGGTGGTGAAGAAGGTGGTAGATCAATGCAAGCATTTCATTATGTGCCACTCTCCAGCCTCTATAAATAACACCCTATGCAATTATTTCTTCTCAAATGAGGTTTGTACAGCTGCCATGGCACACCACATCTTTATAGTAATGTTTTTATTTCCTAAACCGTGTATTATTCTTGTTTTTAATGTAATTGGTTCTGTCTTTCGGATCATCGGGTTGACAGATATCAGAAAGGAAGCTGTTGTTTACAATCTCACTGTATCCTCAGGACAGCAAAATGGTGTTTTTAAGGGTTGCATTTTAAGTAAGAGTAAATTTTATGTAATGTAAGACATAAGTGTGAATTTCACTCTTTTAGTGAACTTAATATATGTAGATCCGCCCACTTTACTTGATGTCATATATCCATTAAAACACATTATCTGATACACCATATAAGCAAAATTTAGACACCTTTTTAGCACAACAATATCTTTGTCTTTTTACCCAACCATTTTTATTGTAGATCAGCAACAAGATCTGGTTAGTGGTGTCTGTAACTGCGTTTTTTTTTTTTTGTTGAATTTCAATTCGTACCTTGGAAATTCCTGATAAATGATAAGGGTAACATTGGACATGTTGCTAAACCCAGAAGGTGTGCTGTCACTAAACGGCAAAACTTGATTCGCTGATGGTTCTGTTGCTAATACTATCTGTAGTGTTGCACCAGACCTTCTTGATGTAGGATATTAAAGTTTAGTAGGTTTAAGATTGTACTTGATTAAAACTAAGACACGCAAACATTATTCCAGCATGACACTGATCCTGGGCACAAACCTCTGAGCTCCATGAAGACATGCTGTGTTCTGGTTAGAGTGGAAAAACTTGAAAGACCTGCACTGAACATGTTTGTAATGAACTGGAAAGATGTACTGTAGTTAATTAGTTAAGTTGGACTGCTGACGGATGGATCGTAGGTCCTATTCCCAGCACCAACAAACTGCCAACACTGGACCCATAGGCTTTTTGACCCCTCAGTTAGATAAATGTACGTCTGACAAATGTAAAAAAAATATATTTACCAGACAAAGGTCAGTTCTGGTGTTTGAAGTGGGTTCATTTCCAGCACCAAGCTGCCTTCACTGCAAGGCCAGTAAACCTCAACCACTCCATTGATAAAAGGGACAAGAGAGTTTGCTGTAAATGTAAACATAACAAACTGGATAACTGAATGAGTACGTCACCCAGCATTGGTGTCTGATCTCACAACATCACTTGTGGTGGCTAAATACTATACACTTATCAAGTCAAGGGGGTCAGGTCTCCTCTAACCAGACAAACCAGCAGGTTATTCCATGCTGCAGTAAAGTTTCTGTGGTCTTGTCTGGATGGCTGTCTGGAGGACGAGGTCATCACTGGAACCTGCCACTAGGGCTTATTGTCTCTGCCGATCCGTCAACTGGACTGGATACGGGGCCTGGGCTGGATACAGAGACTAGGCTGGATACAGAGACTGGGCTGGATAAAAAGACTAAGCTGTATGCAGAGACTGGACTGGATACAGGGCCTGGACTGGATACAGAGACTAGACTGGATACAGAGACTGGGCTGGATACAGAGACTAAACTGGATACAGAGACTAGGCTAAATACAGAGACTAGACTGGATACAGAGACTGGACTGGATACAGAGACTAGGCTGGATACAGAGACTGGGCTGGATACAGAGACTGGGCTGGATACAGAGACTGGACTAGATACAGAGACTAGACTGTCGTAGAATAATCACAGAGTGTGTAAAGTGTGTAGTTTATAATAAGCCAACATTTACTGTAGAAATGAAAGCAAACCAAATCGTGCTATTAACAAATCCTTTAATTTCCAAACAGCTCAACTAATAACTAACTAACGTACAGAAGAACTACAGGCAACAAAGAAGAAGTGACAGCGATGATGACGTTGATGGCCACAATGATATCCCCAAAGTGTTTTTGATGCCAGCAGATAAAAAACGGCCTGCTTTCGAGCACAATGCGGTGCTATTTGTCATCGGCCAAGGACAGTCGTAATCATCCCTTTCTCTCGCCTCCCCCATCAGTCTTCTCCTGCTGTGTATCAGGATCAATCTAGCCTCATTTATTTTAATCGTCGCCTGTTTTTGCAAAACTGGCAAAGTCATCAGAGGACAACAGAAAACAAACCTGCTTCTGTACACAAGCCAAAGCAGTCATTTCCTCCAATCAGTCTAATATTCGTCTTATTACGCGTGTTTTTTGACTGTGTTCAGCCTCTGACATCTGCTTTAATTCATTATCAACATCACTCCCTTTGAGTTCAATAATGTTTGTGATTTTCTTTTCCAGTAACACATATGCCGCAATCTGTTGGAAATGCCACAATATGCAAATGGCAGAAAAATAACTGTTTAAAACTTGTTTAAACTGATAAAAGCCTAACTGGAGAACAGACCTTTCCTGTAACAATCACATCATCAAAATTCATGCCCAACGTTTACAGTGTGAGATTTAGAATTAGAATAAATATAGGGTTATTTTACATTTACAACATTTGGCAGACGCCCTTATCCAGAGCAGCTTAAAGAGAAAATATAATGTTACAGAATATAGAAACACCACAGACAATAGGATTATTTACAGAAGACAGTTGTAGGTTATATCAGAAAGTTTGTCACAAAGAACTATTTTGGCTGTTTAATTTGTATTAAAACTTCAGTTGAAGCACGGTGGTTTAGTAGTTCAGTCCAAAAACAGTCCAAAAACATGTATGTTAGATTGATTGGTGATTCTAAATTGGCCAAAGAAGCAAGTGTGAGTGTGTGTGTGTTTGGCCCTGTGATGGACTGGCGACCTGTCCAGGGTGTACCTCTCTTTCCTAATTTCAATTATTAATAGGAAGAAAATTGTTACTCTTAAAGCAGAAATTATTCAATCTCTTGTTTTGATTTTGGTTGACCTGAAATGATTTCCTGTATTTTTTCACTTCTACACTGTAATAAACTTTTTCTTTATTTAGATTCTTAATTTTTATATAATAAATATTTATTGTATAGAAGTCCTTTAAGTACATAGTCCATTAAAATGTGTAGCCTAGTAAAAAAATTGATCACACACACACACACACACACACACACACACACACACACACAATAATATATATATTTTTTATTTGGTATTCCTAAACAGTATATACAACTTTCTAATCACTGCATCTTATAGCCAGAATGACGCTATGAGCGTTGCCATGGTTCCAAAGTCCCGCCCCTTCAGATGCTGCGTGCGCGGTTAGAGCAGAGAAGCCACGCCCTCTGTGTTAAACGTAGGCACATTTCGTAGAATCAGGCGTTTGAATGGTTCTAAAATCTCCGCCTCATGTGTATTACGTAAGCACAAATCTGGCGCGTAGTACGCATGATATGAAAAGAGTCTTTTGTATCCTATTATTGTTCAAGCTACAAAATAAAGTAGGTGATGTTTTTTTGTTCGTTGTTGATGTTTGTGAGCGGTTTGGTCACGCATGCTGTAATAGGAGACGTGTGTAAATAAACGGTTTGTAAATCCCCGGAAAACGAAAAGGTTCCGGGCGTTTTTTTATAAGCATGCATGATGCTACCGCTAGCGTGATGCTAACTGCCAATGGAGCTAATGCGGCTGCATGAAATTAAATGGGAAATCTGTTCATTTTTCTGGCTCGCGCCATACGTTGCATTTGGTTATTTAGTTTTTTGTTTATGTCTAAAACCAGATATTTACTTTTAATAAATTTAATAAAAATAAAACCAAATCCACTTATGCTTTTAATTATGCATGTCTTTTTATGAAATAGATTTTTATACATATGCATTATTTTTCTCCCGGAAGTGACTCTGCTTTAGTAATAAATGTAAAAAAAAAAATCAGCTTTCTGTTTTATAAAAACAGGATATGGGATGCAAAATAACACATTATACCTGTTTGTTACATAGAAATGGCATGCTTGTGATACCTGCAGGTGATTTTGCTAAATAGGATGTGATCCTGGGTTATTACTATTTGTAAATCCTGGATCAACATTTTAATCAACCAATCATAATCATCTGATGTCATCAGTGTGTGTCGATGAAACCCGCCTCAATCCATTTTTGAAATCTTTTCCTCCTTGTAAATTAAAATGTAATATTATAAATTTCATTCATTCATCTTCTATACCTGCTTATTCCCTAATTCGGGGGTCACAGGGATCTGCTGGAGTCTATCCCAGCCGTCTCTGAAAGGGCAAAAGGCAGGAGGGGTAACACCCTGGACAGGTCGCCAGTCCATTACATCGACACACACACTTATGGGCAGTTTAAAATCACCCTAACAGACATGTTTTTGGACTGTGGGAGGAAACCGGAGGACCCAGAGTAAACCCACGCAAGCACGGGGAGAACATGCAAACTCCACACAGAAAGACCCCCTGCCCGGGAATCAAACCCGGGACCTTCTTGCTGTGAGGCAACCGTGCTAAACATTAAGCCACCGTGTTGCCCTATAAATATATTTATTAAGTAAACGTTAAATACTTAAATCACATATGTGATACATTACATGCTGTACCGAACAATTGCATACAACAGGTATGTGCAGTTAAGTTAATGTGTGAACATTTCCCTCGCCTTCAGGAGCAAAAATAGATGTTTGTGTAGTAAAATGTATTTTAATGAAATAATGATAAACCCTGTTTTATAGTATGAATGTTGCTCTGTTGCGGTTCTTCAGGTTCACCGTTTCAGAACATTTTACGTTCTATTGTTCATCAGCGATTATTCATGATTCAGTGTCCAAATTCATAAATGTTTATTTTGAATCATTATAATCAATACAGTCGAAATCCACTAATGTTGTTCCTGATTATTATCAATTATTTTAATAAAGTTTATGTAATTTCATGTTGTGATGCAGTGTCAATCCAGGAATCGTCATTTTTAGTAAACTGTTCCAGAATCAACGAGTTTCAAATCTCGGCCAATCAGATATTTTTTTAGCATTTACTAAGTTAAAGTTTTTTAAATTTGTTTGTGGACAAAAAAAGGGAAATTGTGATTGGTTGATTAAAATGTTGATCCAGGATCACATTCTACTTGGCGAAATCACCTCCGCTGTGATCCTTATTTCTGTGGTCTAATAGATATTACTAATATTAGTTTCACTCTCTTCTCTAGTTATTTGCCCAGTCCCAGTGTTTCCCCAATGGATCGAGCCTCCAAGCGCAGGCAGGTGAAGCCATTGGCTGCTTCGCTTCTAGACGTTCTGGACTATGACAGCTCAGATGACAGCGATTTTGAAGTGGGAGATGCAGATGCCTCGGGTAACCTATGCTTTAATCCATATGTTCCTATTGCCTTATTCCTATGGATTGCCAGTCATGACTTTTTAAATTATAACTATGATGCAATAAGAAAACATTTCAGGAAGTCAGGTTTTAGAAAACCAATCATGATTGACGCAATGATGCAATCAAATAGGGTCAAAAATATAAAAGCAATAATCATTCGCTAACAACAAAAGTGGAGGGTTTGGGTGCAAAACGGAGCGCTTGATGGGAATGTAGAAGCCAATTAGCACTCATCCTCAAATCACATGCTTTTCAAAGTTTACACACGTACAGTAGATAGTAGAGATGAAGAATTCTGGGAATTTTCAATCTTGGAACTTTCCTTGGTGAGTTAGCAGGAATCTCTGAAATTAAACTGGAAATGGGTAAAATTGCAGTAGAGCCTTTTACAGTTCAGGGGTGGGAAATCTCGGTCCTGAAGGGAGTTTAGCTCCAACTTGCCTCAACACACCTACCTGTAAGTTTCATGTATACCTATCAAGATCATGATCAGTTGGTTCAGGTGTGCCTGCAGGACATCGGCCCTCCAGGGCCGAGATTGCCCACCCCTGGCCTATAACATGGAATTAAATGCATATTTTAATGCAATTTTAGTGGAATTTCTACTCTGTATATTTCTCAGTCACATGCAGGCAGTACTTAAGGCCACACCTCCATGTTTAAAGTAACATTGCCCAACACTGTGTATTAGTTTGCTTCCATGTCAACCTGTCAACCTAGAATTTTTAATAATGAAAAAAAAAATCCATCTTGGAATATTTCCGATATTCCCAAGATAAAGGTCTGATGGAAAGTTTCGGGAAAAATTTCCCACCCTTTGGAACTACCACTTACACACTTGTATGCGGTACACACAAAAAAAATAGTTTTATATTTCAGTAAAATGTTGGATTTATTATGAAATTACGTGTGAGAAGTGGTGGCTTAGTAATAAAAGTGTTGGACTGATACCAGTAAGACTGGGGTGTGATTCCCAGCACCACCAATACGCCACCACTCTGGGCCCCTGAGCAAGGCCCTCAACTGCCCCAATTGCTCAGTTGTATATAAGAGATAAAGGTAAGTCTCTCTGGATAAGGGCGTCTGCCACTGGCTGTAAATGTAAATGACTTAAAGTGGAATAGTGTATTAAAATATATACATAGCTAACATGGTAGGTAGCCTTTGGGGGTGACACTCATATAACTTAGACACTTAATGCCTCATATATCCGATGTTTATTAATCTACAAAAAAAGTTCCCTGTTACTTCATGTGTCTCAGGGTCAGAGGGTACAGGGAACGGCAGTGACGACGAGGGCTCCAAAGACAGCGCCGGAGGTGCGGACAGTGACTCGGATGTTGGTGTATCTCCAGAGGATGAGGGCATCGATGATGAAGACTCAAAAGAGCTTAAAGAAGAGATGCAAGAAGACGAGAAAGCCAAAGACCAGCCTTGCTCTGATGAAAGCAGCAAAAAAGAAACAGTCTCTAAAAATCGCAAGAAAGCCGAAAAGAACTCCGAAACAGAGCCCAACGGGAGCAGCACAGTGGAAGAAAGTCCCAAAAAGTGGAACCTTCGGAGAAACCGCCCAATGCTGGACTTCACCACGATGGCAGCTAAACGAGATGGACGATTATGACAGCGAGGACGACAACGACTGGAGGCCAACGTCCGAAAAGAAGAGGAACAAAGCTGGTGGGAAGGAGAAAGGGGGCAGCGAGGATGAGGGAGAGGACGAAGGCAGCGTGGAGGAGGATGACGATATCGACGACAATGACGACAACGACGACGATGACGACAACGAAGATGACAACGAGGACGACGGTGACGAGAGCAGCAGCAGCAGTGACAGTGAAGTGGTGGTAAAGAAAGCCAGGAAGAAAGCCGGCAAGAACACCAGCACCTTTGACGAGGAGGAGACCAACGACAGCCACAGCACGTCTCAAGGAAAGGGAAATGAGGTAGGTCAGGTGATCACATCTGGATTCGTTATATTAGAAAAGATTGATAAAATTAAAGTTTTATCAGCCGATCAAATTCAGATCGACGACCATTAAACCAAGAACCGATAGAAGCGCCGAACCTGAAGATGCAATTAGCGCGATAATTTTAAATCTGTCACGGATACATGATGTAAAAACTCTGGGCCAGTTTTTAATGTGTTCCGACAGTCTGACATTATGACAACTGAGAGATCCTACAGTGTTTCTGGACCTGTGAAACATGTTATTACAAGCAACAATCGTATATAAAATGGCACGGTCTATGCCGGAGATTGTATTTAGTGAAATATTAAGGAACAAAAAAGCTCTGTTAGGAATTGGACTTTAGTGTGAGAAAATAAATAACTTTGTTTTCCTAATACTGATATAAAAAAGTCAGGACACTGTTGGCTTTCAGTGGCTGAAAATAACGTCTTCAAGTTTTAAATGCTTATAAACTCATCTGTGAGCAGAAATGAGATTAATATCACTATTAATGGTAGAAACATTTGTGTGTTTTTTTTATTACGATATATTTCACTCAGGCAGCTGCATTAAAACAGAAAAATGTATTAAAAAATGACTAAATCTTACATTTATCTTAAAAAATCGTAAAGACTTTTAGTGTCTATTTTAATATAGAGGGACAATCGTGCTGAGTTGTTTGACCTATGATTGGAAGACCTGGGTTTAAGCCTTAGAGTGGCCAGTCAGCCGTGTCCATAAGCAAGACCCTTAACCCTTTCCGCTCCAGGGGCGCTGTATCATAGCTAAACCCAGCACTCTGACCCCCAACTTACTAAGATGGGATATGCAAAGAAAGAAATGATATGTGTATATGTGACAAAATAAAGACATTTACATTAATAAGATATTAAACCATCAGTGTGGAGTGAAACATGTCAATACTGAACACAGACACAACAAAAAACAAGCACCAAGGGTCAGGGTTGCCAGATATTTTATCTAAATTATTGATTTTAACTGCAAATGTAAAAAAAAAAAAAAAAAAAAAAAAAGTAAAAGCTTTAAAAATAAATTATAGAGGCCCTAAAATAAATTATAGAGACCAGAGAGGCCCTGCGCTGGTATCGATATAATATCGAAATGTATATCGATATTATATCGATACCAGCGCAGGGCCTCTCTGGTCCCATATCTGCAGCCCACCTACTCTGCACCCCCCTCTTTTTTACCTCTGTCCCACCTTTTAAATAAACAAAAAAATATGTATAACTTGTTATATATGTTGTTATACATTTCATGTTATTTATCTATTAAAAATTTCATTTGACTTTAAAAGAATGCTGCTTTTAAGTGTTTAATATTATTTATGTACAAAAATCTGTGAGTGCAGAATAACCTAATAGTTGAAGCTCTGAGTTATTATTATTTTTTTTATAGGGGAACGGTGGCATGACAAAAAAGTAAAAAAAAAAAAAAAAAAAACTAAAACATTTTTGTTTCTTTAGTTTAAAAGTTGCACTTTTTTTTTATTTATTTATTTATTTTAAAGTTTATAGTTTTTTTTAAGGGCATTGACCCAAATTGCATTCAATTGAGCGTGCATACAACTTCCGAGCAAATCGTACAGTCACTTAATCCAATCAGTGGCTTTTGTGGTATCAGATTGAACTTTCGAAAGATTATGAGGTCTCGCTGATAACTGACTCAGCCGGAACATTTGAAGTCGGTTTATAGAACTGCCAAATCTTTCTTTCTTTCTCTCTCTGGGGAAATTACAGTGAAAAATAGCCACTAGCTTGTTTTTTTGTTTTTTTTTTTTCTTTTAATTCTAAGACCAGACTGTTATTTCAGTACAGCGGTTTATGAGTCGTGTCTGAGAGGATCGGTGTAAAGAAGGAAATCTCACACTGCTTTTAATGCATGAGACCTCCTAACATTTATCAACACTAATAATAAGAATAAAAAGAACATTTTTAGATGTACTGTGTACTTTTCTATGTCTAGTGCTTTTAAACCATGAAGACATCAGCCACATACCAACGTTTTAATCTATATTTATTACGTAATGATGTTGTTATTACTCTAAAATGATACAAAATAATCAGGACAAGACATAAATAAAGACGTTTTCCCAGTCGATGTTAAGAAGAATAATTTAGTATATTTCCTATATAGTTTTTATTGCTAAAACTGCATTGGCCAGGGTTTCACATACATAGGTCTCGATACGATATATTGCAATACTTAAAAAAATAGAAATGTTAGCTAAAAATTACGAAGAAGTCTGAGGTGCTCTTATTTTTTACACCATGGTTGCTTGTGAGACAGTGGCGGAAGACCAGTTTAACTGAGGGTTTTTTAATTAAATAAAAACTAAACTATTAATCGGTTTAAAACCATAATTAAAATGTCTATCGGTAGTGAAGGTTAGCATATCAATACGCTATCATGTAAAAAAAAATATTGTGATCGCTGACTGAATTCAATTACACTTTCATACTCAGGCTGCACCTGCCGAACTGAACTATGCTCAACCTTATGGGCAATATGCACACACACTCAAACATTTTTTGTTAAGCACAGTCTTTACAATGCTATAGTCACCTTACAATGCTATAGTCACCTTACAATGCTATAGTCACCTTACAATGCTATAGTCACCTTACAATGCTATAGTCACCTTACAATGCTATAGTCACTTTACAATGCTATAGTCACTTTACTATAGTCACTTTACAATGCTATAGTCACTTACAATGCTATAGTCACTTTACACTTTGCAATGCTTAGTCACTTTACTATAGTCCCACTTTACAATGCTATAGTCCCTTTACACTATATGCTTTTACTATGCCTATAGTCACCTTACAATGCTATAGTCTCTTTTACAATGCTATAGTCAGTCTCTCTTTACAATGCTATAGTCACTTTACAATTGCTTAGGACACTTTACTATAGTCACTTTACAATGCCATAGTCACCTTACAATGCTATAGTCACTTACAATGCTATAGTCTCCACCTTACAATGTCATACACTATAGTCACTTTACAATCAGCTTCAAGCTATAGTCACTTTACAATGCTATAGTCACTTTCATGCTATAGTACAATGCTCACCTTACAATGCTATAGTCATCTTACAATACTATAGTCATTTTACAATGCTATAGTCAACTTTGCAATGCTATAGTCCACTTGCAATGCATAGTCACTTATCAATTATGCACTTAGCTATCACTTTACAATGCTATAGTCACCTTACAATGCTTATAGTCAGTCACTTTACTATAGTCACCTTTCACAAGCAATGCTATAGTCACCTTACAATGCTATAGCTTATATGCTATAGGATAGTCACCTTACAATGCTATAGTCAACTTACAATAGCTATAGTCACTTTACAATGCTATAGTCACCTTACAATGCTATAGTCACTTTACAATGCTATAGTCACTTACATAGGCTATGTCACACTATAGTCACTTTACGATGCTATAGTACAATCTATAGTCACTTTACGATGCTATAGTCACTTACATCTATGCTATAGTCACTTTACAATGCTATAGTCACTTTCACTCACCTTACATGCTATAGTCAATGCTATAGTCTTACAATGCTTACAATGCTATAGTCACTTTATAGTCACTTTACAATGCTATAGTCACTACTATAGTCACACTTACAATGCTATAGCTATAGCCCCACCTTACAATGCTTACACTTTACATGCTATCAGTCACTTACAATGCTATAGTCACTTACAATGCTATAGTCACTTTACTACATGCTATAGTCACTTTACATGCTTTACAATGCTATAGTCACTTTACTATAGCACCTTACATGCTTAGTTCTTACAATGCTATAGTCACCTTAACAACAATACAAGTCACTTTACTATAGTCACTTTGCTATGCTATAGTCTTACCACTTTACAATGCTATAGTCACCTTACAATAGCTTTAGTCACTTTTATGCTAATGCTATTAGTCACTTACTATAGTCACTTTGCTATTACAATGCTATAGTCACCTTACAATACTATAGTCACTTTACAATGCTATAACTTTACTATAGTCACCTTACGATGCTATAGTCACTTTACAATGCTTTATATAGTCACTTACAATGATATAGTCACTTTACGATGCTATAGTACACTTTACAATTGCTATAGTCACCTTACAATGCTATAGTCACTAGTACAATGTCACTTACTATAGTCACTTATAGTCACAATGCTATAGTCACACAATGCTATAGTCAATGCTTTACAATGCTATAGTCACCTTACAATGCTATAGTCACTTTACTATAGTCACTTGCTATGCTATAGTCTACTAGTCACTTACTAATGTCATTACTTACAATGCTATAGTCATTTTACACTTTAGGTATTACAATGCTATAGTCACTTTACAATGCTATAGTCACTTACAATGTAGTACTTACAATGCTATAGTCACCTTAGTCCAATGCTATAGTTTACAAGCTATAGTCACCTTACAATGCTTAGTACTTACAATGTTATAGTCACTTACAATGCTATAGTCACCTTACTTTACAATGCTATAGTCACTTACACTTAGTTACAAGCTATAGTACCAACAATGCTATAGTCACTTTACAATGCTATAGTCACACTTACAATGCTATAGTCACTTTACAATACATGCCTATAGTAACTACTATAGTCACTTTACAAGCTATAGTCATCTTACAATGCTATAGTCACTTCACTTTACTATAGTCACTTATGAGTTTACTATAGTCACTTTACAATGCTATAGTCACCTTACAATGCTCACTTACGACTATGATATAGTCACTGTACGATGCTATAGTCACTTTACGATGCTATAGTCACTTTATGCTATAGTGCACTTTACGATGCTATAGTCACTTTACATGTCACTTACAATGCTATAGTCACACTTTACAATGCTATAGTCACTTACGATGCTATAGTCACCTTTACGAGCTATAGTGCTATACCTTACGATGCTATAGTCACTTTACGATGCTATAGTCACTTTACAATGCTATAACACTTACAATGCTATTTGCACAATATTGTTGTTAAATTGCATATTTCACGTCTACCTCATCTTACAATATGGTTGGCGCTATTGTGTTATGTTCCGTTCTCTATTGTCTTTTTTGCACTGTCTTTGTAATGTTTGTATTGTTTATTGCACTGTCTGTTCTGCACTGGCTGCACTGGGTTGCACATATGCACTTTATGTCTATCCTGTTTAGTGGCTCTTTGTTGTTTTGTGGAATTCTATGTTTTTCACTGTGTGCTGCATTCTGCTATATATGGTTGAAATGACAATAAAGCTCCTTGAACTTGAACTTTGAACTTTTATACAGCCCTAATAATACTACATTTTATTTTACATTACATTTATTATTATTAGAATATAGATTTATGTTAATAATAATAAAAGGATTAATAATAATATCAAGAGGGATAAAAGGAAGAAGATTTTGTATTACTATCACCACCAAAATACTTATAATGATATTAATAATACATTCATATATTAATGGCATTTGGCAGAAATATAAATGCATAAAATGTATATAGTTGTTTTAATCAATCTAGTTGTTAAGGGCCTTGTTTAGGGGCCTAACTTAACCACATTCAGTAATAATGATGGTAATGAATGAAAAACCTGAAGTGCCAAACGTAATCAACACCAGATTATTGGCTGATGCACTGGAAATAACAGGTAGTACTGTGTAAACAATAACATATAATTTATCCAGATGTGACTTTATTGATAAACTTGACCATGCTTCTAATTTCTAGCACAACTAATAACACGATTACTATACAATAATAATAATAATATGTGTGACCCAGCATGGGGACATATAATTGTTCTCCCAAACAGAATCTCACAAATCCTGAGGTTTTTGCATGTTGTTCTCAGGACTCTTTGGTAGAACGTACTCCATTGTGGACCTCACAGAGGATGGAGCACATTCTGATCTGCTGCGTCTGTCTGGGTGACAACAGCGAGGACACAGACGAGATCATCCAGTGCGACAACTGCGGCGTGACCGTCCACGAAGGTCAGTGCACACGCTTTCAAACAGCGTCCAGATATTTCAGGCTGCGTCTAAATCGGCTCCCCGGGAGGTCAATCAGTGTATCGTGCACATGAGCTATTCAACATTTAGCATTGACCTTTATTAAAAATTAATGGTCATTTAATTAAAACAAACCACATGCACTATGTCAAAGTTAAAAATTGCTTATCATTTGAGAGAAGTAAGCTAAGTGGTGGATTCATCCCTCTTTGTGTGTGTGTGTGTTTTTTTATTGAGGGAATGGAAGATTTTAATTAATTATGCTAATTTGCAAAAGTTTTATAAAGTCACACACTGACAACAAATAAGAAAACTCTCGTCCTCGAGCGAAGATTTCTCCACAGTCTGCTCTGCTTGGCTCGGCTCCTTGCAGTAGTTGCACTTGCTGGAACTTCATCCTCCTGCATTATTAGCTCATTGTGTCTGTGAGTTATTGGAAACAAAATCAATTACTCTTTAAATCGTCCTCTAGCCGCCGCCTTCACTTTCAGACAGGCCTAGTTAACGCCGGCCATGCCCTGCTGCATCGGGGTGATGCCGCTAATTTCCAATTACTCTTTTGTCATTTAATTATTTATTTATTAATTTATTATCCACTTTATTTGCCGATGCCTGACTGACTCTAGGTAGCCGCCCTCACACAGAGGCATTTTAAAATTCCACAGAGAATTTAAAAGCGGGTCTACCGAAACACAATTCCTACTGATGAAGAGACACGGGATTCATACTAAATCGTATACTACTTAACTTTGTACTACGTTTCAATAAGTACCTACTTCCCGACTGTTAGAAACTATGTTCTATATAGTATTGTAACGGGTATTACAAATAAAACTCGGACTTACTACATCCGCCATTTTGACACGTTTTGACACGTGACGTACACCGTCATGGTAGCGCGAATTTAAATTTGGATAATGTTTAACTTAATAATGTTAAACAAGTGCAGTTTAACTACAAGGAACAATGATTTTATTTTTCTTTAAGCACTTAAAACTATTTAAAGTGCCGCATCGCCGCTTTCTGGACACTTCTGCATATGCAAGTCGTCTCTCCTGTGGTCACATGGGATAGTAAAGTGTGCAGCCTTTGCATACTTAAAAAAGGAGATCATCCTAGGAACTTTTTGGGTATTGTAACTTTTACGCATTATAGATTAGGGAAGTATGCGATTTCGGACTGAGCCTAATACTAAAGATTGAGACAACATTAATTAATCTCTGTTTCCTTTCGATTTAAATTGTATAGTTCAATAGTCTGCCTGTCTGTCTGATTTTTTTTGTCTGTATTTCTGTCTGTGATGTTTGTCTGCTTGTCTGTCTGTTTTCATTGTTCTGTCTGTCCGTCTACCACATTTTTAATTTTCCCTTTTGTTACTATTTTACGTAGTAGTAATTTAGCCTTAAAGGCTGGAAAATGTGGCTCTGGGTGCCATTGACATATTGATTAATTAGAACAGTGATGATCAGTGATTGGCCCATGGGAGGAGTATTGTTGGTTCTGTGTCGGCGCGAAGGTTCCCCCTCACCTAACTGACTGCAGGTCCAGAGTTTGCACTAAAAGCATCTGCCATGGAGTCACGACAGAGATGAACAACATCTCACAGACACATTTCTTTCTCCGTGTCAGCTTGCTGTAAGGAGGCGTTTTATATCACTGTTGCAGTGAATCAGAATTTGACCTTGAAACAGTCAGGTTCCTCTGATGGACCAAGCGCAGTGTTGCAGAGTCAGCCTTCGACGCCACACACACACACACACACACACACACACACGTGCTCTGATTCATAGACACTCTTCCTGTGTATGTGTGACAAACCCTGAGATGGGAAAAGGAACTGAAGGAATGATTTTTAGACAGCATTGACAGTGTGTTATCTTGTCTCAGTTTAACCACAGGCCAAGAGTGGCCGAGTTCCTTAAAGCTGGTTTTAAAAATTGCAGTGTAAAAAAATCGCCCTCAAGGTCACTTGGAATCTTCCTCTCTTCGGTTCAATACTGTCTGTTTTTGCCTCGTACTTGATGAAACGACACCCGTGCATTTGCCACTTAAGTTTAATCCCAAGACCGTTTTCATTTAGACAAGTAGATCCGGTTATGCTGGGGTCCGGCGTGAAAATATTGAACTGAATATTTCCAGAGGATTTCTTTTCCTCCTGTCGTGTCCATCCTTGTGTACCAGGTGGAATTTGACATTGGGAGCATCACCCAGAGGGGACAGCTGCTTTGCTCCAGAAACTTTCTCCACATGCCAGATGCTGCCACCCTCATGTGCCAGCTGTGCCAGGCTGCTACCAATTCCATTTTCTCTCTCTCTCTCTTTCTGCACATGTCAGAACAGGTTTCTGAAAGAAAAGTACTGTTCTCAATTCACAAAAATTTAAATTGTCCTTTACGGTAATTTAGGGTTCAGCAATGCTTTGAAAATGTTCCTGGAATAAAAAAAGAGGGAGAAATCTAAAATGTGGCAGGGGTAATAACAGGATAGCATTGATTGGCCGCATCTTTAGGTGCACGCAAGTGTCTTCACTGCTTGATTGCTAAGAGTTGCGGCCTCAGAAAGATGTTTTAAGAGTCTGAGAAAGGAGAGAAAAAATAATAGCGGAGGATAGGAGAGAAGAAAAGAATGGTGGAGAAGAGAATAGTGAAGAAGAGAGGAGAAGAAAAGAGAAAAAGAATAGTGGAGAAGAGTAAAGAAGAGAAGAGAAAAAGAATGGTGACTCAGAGAAGAGCAAAAGAATAATGGAGAGGAGTAGAGAAAAAGAATAGTGGAGAGGAGAAGAGACGAGAAAAAGAATAGAAGAGAAAAAGAATAGTGGAGAGGAGAAGAGACGAGAAAAAGAATAGTGGAGAGGAGAAGAGACGAGAAAAAGAATAGAAGAGAAGAAGAGACGAGAAAAAGAATAGAAGAGAAGAAGAATAGTAGAGAAGAGAAGACAAAAAGAATAGTGGAGAGGAGAAGACAAAAAAATAGTGGAGAGGAGAAGAGAAAAAGAATAGTGGAGAAGAGAAGAGAAAAAGATAGAAGAGAAAAAGAATAGTGATGAAGAGAAGAGATAAAAAGAATAGAAGAGAAAAAGAATAGTGGAGAAGAAGAGAAGAGAAAAAGAATAGAAAAAAAGAAGAATAGTAGAAAAAAATAGTGGAGAAGAGAAGACAAAAAGAATAGTGGAGAAGACAAAAAGAATAGTGGAGAGGAGAAGACAAAAATAATAGTGGAGAGGAGAAGAGAAAAAGAATAGTGGAGAAGAGAAGACAAAAAGAATAGTGGAGAGGAGAAGAGAAAAAGAATAGTGGAGAAGAGAAGACAAAAATAATAGTGGAGAGGAGAAGAGAAAAAGAATAGTGGAGAGGAGAAGAGGAAGAGAATGAGAAGAGAGAAGAGAAGGAGAAGAGAAGAAGAGAGAGAGAAGAGAAGAGAAGAAGAAGAGAAGAGAGGAGAAGAGAAGAGAAGAGACGACTTCATGTAGAAGGCTATTAAAACCACACCCTAATAAACACCATCATGGTGTCCATTAACATCCTCTCACCCATCGGAACACTAATTAACATGCTGCTGGTATCGATTTCACAGAGACCTTAATAAGTTCTGGACCATAAAGTTAATTATGTCCCCAAAACATGCAACATTCTTTTTGGTTGTTTACTTGCCTAAAAAAATGTCCATTGAGAACAGGATTGTAATGTTCATATTTTTTGGAGTCACTTTTTGGTGTCATTATTATAAATATGCAATTATTTATGTGAAAATGTAATCGGCTTTAATGATCCAGTCATAAGTCATGTGATCATGTCATAACTCTGTGACAGAAATTTGAGTAGAACTGAAAAGAAAAACTAGAAATAAAAATCTTCTTTTAAAAAATGATGTTTATATCCGGTCTGCTAAACATTATTATAAGACTGGAACGACCCTACAAAGGGGGACCATGATGGGCCGCCCCACTATATCACATGGCTGGTCCACTTATCTAAAAAAAAAAGTAAGGGTAAAAAAAAATAAAAAATTATTACACATAATTTGTTTTAAAAATTATTTTTAATTTTTTGTAAATGTAGGTATCGGAACTAAAATTGATTTTTCCTCACTAAACACCTGCCCAGGGTGAGACATGCTTAAATCCGTACCCGTGTGTCGCTCATTTCTGTGTCCTGAAAGGCTTCTATAGATTTTTCCTTGTTCTAAACACAGCCTTTGTATAGGTGTTCTTTTTCACCATGGTGTGCTGTCGTTTTTCAGAAATCCTGCAAGTGGTTCTTCCATCAGTCTAAAAGAGGTGGTGTTTTTTTTTCTTTCTGTTTTATCTGTAATGGTCTCATGGTCATGGAATAGCTAATGGATGTGAGCGATGATACTTCTTTTTTTTTTTTGTTTGTTTTATGTGAAACCTAGCAGTCACTTCATCTATCTGTGGGTTTCTCTTTTCTTTTTTCTTTTTTTTTCCACCTGCCAGCATGTGGCTTCGTTACTTTTTTCTCTACAAGGACGTTCTAACAAGCAAAATCCTAAAAAGCTAAAAATTCAAACGCACGTCTTGCATGTTTTTATTTTTCTCTTTCTTTTCTTGACCCCCCCCCACCTTCTTTCGTTCTAATGAGCGATTCTTTTCATCCCTGGACCTGCTGGTTATAAAAATGATTGGATTGTTTTGGCGAGGGCCTGCACGGCTGTGTTAAAAGGATCGCCCTCTTTGTCTTTTTATTGAGCTTTGATTCACTACCGCTAATTCAGACAAAAGACAGCTACCGTTTGTGTTCCTTTTGAAGCTCGTCTAATTTTTTTTCCTCCACTCTTCCCCCACAGCTGGCTCCGAAAGAAAGGAAGCAAGTCCATCGGTTCTAATTGGCCGTGTTCATGCACTCGTTCATCCCCTACTTTATTCTGACATTTGTGTGCCTGTGGTTTTGTTAATAACGCTCAAGCGCTTCGAAGAGAACCTCGCCAGCTGAGTTTTATTGTATATAACCCTGAAACTATTACAGCTTTGAGATTGATTATTGATTTCTAAAACTATTGATTTCTTATTTAAAATCTTTCAGGTGTAATTTCTAAAACCTTATCTGTGATACAAGTTAGATTAAAACACTGATCTTAGGTGCAACACAAAGCAGCGTTCCAGCGTCCAGGACTTTAGTCTGTTCTGGTTCCAGAGGTGCCTTTAGCAATTTTGGGCCCCATGAAGGTATATGAGCTTGGGCTCCCTACCACACACATTTCACACTGTTTCTACCAAAAAAACAGACCTTTAGGGGCCATCTAAGTGCATAGGCCCTTAGAATCATCCTAAACCTCCCCGTCCCACCCCGTAGCGTCGTCCAGGTCTGGTCAGAGTGGTAGAACTTCAGAGCCCATTGATCCCCTCTGGGATGCACTCAAATGCCGACTGCACCACAGACCCAACTTAAGTATCTGTTTTCACTTATACTGTTGTGACTGAATGAAGACAAATCACAGCAGTCAATCTATGGGACTGGAACAATCTATTGGAAAGTCTTCACAGACGTGTGGAGGTTAATTAAGGAGTACACATGGGACTGTATCTGGATATACAGTGTACAGTACATCCCCCTTTCCTTTAAATTAATAAATTGTTTTATTCCACCAACTGATGGCCGTTGCATTGTGTTTCGTTCCTATGGATAAAAGATTGTGTTGAGTAAATTGCCTCTTTTACTCTCTGTCTTTCACCCATACACACCAACCTCCCAGTGTGCAGCCCTATCACCCGACTCTGAAACCTTTCCTGCCTCGTTTTCATCTAGATCCCATCCAAATCACTCGTCCTGATTCAGCCTCCACTCTGCCAAGCCTGTCATTTCCAGCAAGGCTAATCTCGACTCCAGGGATTACCAAGATGTCCCGTAGTCATCACTTTTTTCTCCTATCTCAGCTCATATTAGCCAGTGACCTGTGGCTTATCCCAGTTCAAAAGGGAACATCACAGATTTGCTCACTGGTTGAGTCAGTTGAAACCAGGCTCCGTTTTTCAAAGCCTCATCAGTGAGGAGACTTAATCGTGCCAGCAGCATTCCTGTAACGCCTGAGTCTCAAAGGACTCCAGATTAACGAGATTCAATAAAAGTCATGCATTCCAGGAGCATTGAATTCTGCTTTCAATGAAGCTGCCATCTTGTAGGTTTAGCTGTTTGACAGATTTTTACTTAAAAACTAATGAAATTTGTAGCTATGAGTTGTTTTTATCCTCCTTTAATCCAAGGGAAAAAGAACCATCATTTTTACTAAATGTGTGGTTTCCTTCTTCTGTTTGGTTTATTCAGTTTGGAGTTTTTCCATGAAAAATGGCGGACATAATGAATTCAGTGTACGAACTAGTTCCTAGCATCCCAACCCATCAAATTATATATCACTAAAAACCCAGGATGTCATCACGAAGGACACAAAGTAATGGGCGGGGATTTAGGATGCCATATTAACACATTAGATTTACAGCATTTGGCAGACATTCTTATCCAGAGTTGAGCAAGTGGCAGGTTGGTGGTGCTTGAAATCAAACCCTGATCTTCCAATAGCAAAGCAGTCCAACACCTTAACCACTAGGCTACCACTTTCCCGATTTTGATCTAACATTAACGCTCTTGCAACACATACCGCAGCTACTACACATACTACAGCTACTGCTACTGCCCCTGAGCAAGGCCCTTAACCCTCAACTGCTCAGTTGGATAACAAACATGTGTTGCGAAATATTTGTAAACAACAGAATATTTGTATAACCTCAATGTTATTTCTATCTTGTCCTCCTTGTCCAAACCAGAAACAACTTCAAACGCCACGTCTTCACTGTTATCTAGATTGGAGGTGTCCATTTTTGTACAGTTTTGGTACCGGTTTTTATTCTAACCAATCAGAAGCCATACCCAGGTCAAACAAAAGCCATTATTATCGGAATAAGCAGGTCTAATCAGATGTGGCTCTTGCATAATTAGTGTAAAATCCTACTCTTTGTCTATGAGATCGAACTCCGCTGATCTTTATCTTACAATGGCCTTGTTTTTCTCATTGCAAGTCCATTTTTAACACACTGATTGATGATGTAATAGAAACGGGAAACGGTAGACAGATTAACAATAGTCGGCTGTATAGTCGGCTCTAGAATTCAGCCAA
Organism: Bagarius yarrelli; assembly: GCA_005784505.1. Lineage (NCBI taxonomy): Eukaryota > Metazoa > Chordata > Actinopteri > Siluriformes > Sisoridae > Bagarius > Bagarius yarrelli. The sequence continues at coordinate 7,574,307 of VCAZ01000008.1, read as the reverse complement.
TTTACGTTATCATATGTTGTCATACAGTGTGACTTTAACTCGCAAAAAAACAGCTAAAACTATACACACTAGACTACACACAGCTTCAGTGGTCACAAATCAGGCATGTTTTAAGCATTCAGAACTGAAACCCCTTATTTACTATTCCTCCAGCTCCTCGTCTTTGCTCCCCAGAAGCAACTTTGTGAAATTATGAGCAGAAACGTTATCTCTGAAATGTGGAAGGGGCCTGATTGCAGTCCGTATTTGTAGCTCAGCGCACGCTTGCCCAGTTTAATAGGCACCATGGTAACCTGATCAACTCAATAATTGTTTTTCCAGCTCGGGCAAATGAAGAAGACAACATTGTAGAAAGCATTTATTGGCTTTGATTCTCTTCCCCCCTCTTTTTTCTTTTTATTTAGTTCTTGCACTAAACCCACAGTGGCTTTGTGGGTAAACATACAGCCGTTTATTTTCTAAATAATGGAAATGAAAAGAATACACAAAGAATACATAACATCAGATCACATCAAATAAGCCCAAAAATACAAGCATCACAACGATTTATAAATGTAACCAATGGTGCAATCTAACAAGGTGCAAATGTCACATTAAACGAATATACTTTCTCTCCTTTATTCTTTCTTTCCTTCCTTCCTTCCTTCCCTTCTTTCCTCCTTCTTTTATTCCTTTCTGTTGTTTCTTTCTTTCGTTCTTTTTTTTTTGTTCTTAATGTCCTTTTTTTCACTTCCTTTCTCTTTCTTTCTTTCTTTCTTTCTTTCTTTTTTCTTTTTCCTTCCTTTTTACTTCCTTTCTTTTTTCCTTCCTTCTTTCATTTTTTTCTTCCTTCCTTCCTTCCTTCCTTCCTTCCTTCCTTTCTTACCTCCTCCCTCCCTTCCTTTCCTCATTCTCTCCTTCTTTCCTTCTCTCCGTTTTCTTTCTTTCTTTCTTTCTTTCTTTTTTTATTTCTTTCTTCCTTCCTTCTATATCTTGCACCGATACCTAAAACAAAATGATGGGACATTTGTAATATTCAGAAAGGTTTTGCATGCCTTATGTTTGCTCCTGACATTTTTTCTCAGGTTGTTATGGGGTCGACGGTGAGAGCGACTCCATCATGAGCTCGGCCTCAGAGAATTCCACAGAACCCTGGTTCTGCGATGCCTGTAAAAACGGTGTCATGCCCAGTTGTGAGCTCTGCCCCAGCCAGGATGGCATCTTTAAAGAGACTGATGCTGGAAGGTATGATTTTAATACTCACTTATCTATAATAACAGTTAAATGGGTTAATAACATGCTATAATGCCTTTATACAGCTTTATACAGTTAGAACTGGTCAAAATTGTAATTGCAATAATGTTTTTTTTCCATATTATTAATTGATAACGATATGTATTTTGATAGATAAATTGTGATTGCAGCCAGCTTTTCAAGATTATCCTAATGATGAATTAATTTAGATTCATTAATTATGTTTTAAAGTACATGTTTAATAAATTAAAAACACCTTCCAAAATAAAGCAACACAATATGTGCTAATAGATGTAATTAATCTGTACTTTTATTTTAAAAACTGGCATGAGTCAAGTGCAGCGGCCATTTTGTTTATTTTGTGTAGTGTCTGCGTAATATTAGCACATCTGTCTCGATTCAGACTCGCATTCTAAGCTCAGCTTCTATTACATCTGGACAACATATTTCACTGAATTAGATTGCTTGGATCCTTTACTGTGTAACCCCATGATTTTTATTTAAACTTTATTAATAGCTTTATGGGTTGAATATACAGCTGGGAAGACTTATAGAAACAATTAAGTGTTAGATTAACAGTACAAAAGTACGTATAAAGGTAAGCTGTTCTAGAAAATAAATGTACTCTAACCAATTTTAGTATAATGCGATGTGGTATTACGCTCCTTGAACCGTGTCCACATAGATGCCACCACCACCATGCTTTGCTGTGCTAGTCTCAGACTGATAAGCAGTATCGCGTTCTTTCCACTTTGATTTGTTCTGTATCTGTAATTTATTCTGCAGCATTTTGCGCAGATTGATGATCTACAAGGTTCATCTTAATTCCCTATCGTTTTTATTCGGCGGTACTCTGTTATGTGGAAAAAGTTTGAGGAAGTGAGTTGAAAGTGTTTGTCGTAGACTTCCATGAATTGCAGTTATGTTTACAGCTTAGTTTGTAGCTCATAGCAAAACTTAATACGAGAGATAGCGTGCATTAGTGAGTACGTCCGCAAAAGCATGTTGGAATTGCATTTTAAAAGGGATAAGTCCGAATAAATGTAGCAGTTGTTTATTAGGGCGTGGTAGGGGGAAAAGAAGGAGGAGGAGAGATAAAGAGAGAGAGAGAGAGAGAGACAGAGAGAGTAAGTAAGTGAGTGAAGCGTTTAAGAGATGGGGGTTCAAAAAAAAAAAGGGTTATAAAAATACAGGAAAAGTGACTGAGAGAATGACAAAGTAAATAAGAAGGGATTTGAAGTGTATGAGTGAACGATAGAGAAAGAGAGAGGGAGAGACAGAGGGAATGCAAAGAAAGTAAGATAAAGTAAAAATGAATGTGTGAAAGAAGTTTGAGAGGCTGGAAAAAATTGGGTTGGGTTAGCGAACGAAAGAAGGAGAAAGAGTAAGTAAATGAAAAGGATGAGAGAGAAAGAGAATAAGTGAGTGAGTGAGTTAGTGAGTGAGTATCTGAGATAGTTAGTGAATAGGTGTGTGTGGTATGGTGAAGTGATGGGGTTTGAGTGTTAGAGAGAGAGAGAGAGAAATAGACAGAGAATATAAGTAAGTGATGGGGTGAGTGAGTAACATAGTTGAAGAGAGAGAGTGTGAGTGAGTGACTGATGGAGTGAAATGGTTTGAGTGATTTGATGGAGTGAGTGAGTAAGTGAGTGATAGAGTGGAAGGGTTGGGGAGAGAGAGAGAGAGCTAAAGTGGGAGGGTTCGAGTGAGTGAGTGAGTGAGTGATGGAGTGAGAGGGTTTGAGTGGGTGATGGGGTAAGTGTGTGGGTAAATGTGTGCGTGAGTGAGTGAGCGTAAGGGTTCTTGTGGTGTGAGGAGACCGGAGCTGTGTTATTACTGATAGCGCTTCTTCAGCTTCACCTGCACCTGAATTTGCTACTTCACTAGAGCATGAAAAACACAGCAAATTAAAGTGTGAAGCACACACGCCTGCCACAGATGGATATCTTTATATTTTGCTTCGGCTCCTGCATTTAAAATGTTGTCAGGAGAAACGGTCACGTTCCAGTATGTTTGTCTCTGCAACGGAGGATTTCCATCTCTGAAAAAGGGAAGGAATTAAACGTACACAAACTGATAAGAGTTCATTTATCACTTCTGTTTGAGTTTCGGTCCGGGCCGCATTCACACTGCGTTATTTTAAATAAATGCACATTTGCATCCAGGCTTGCCAAGCATGAAGCGAGTGCTGCTCTTTTATTTATTTTCTTTTAACTATTTTTTAGTGTTTTTAGGAATTAAAAATGTGAATAATAAAAGCGGTTTATCAGACTAACTATGGCCCATGTGACCACGTTCTTTCTAAAGGTGGGTGCATGTTGTGTGTGCGCTGTACGTTCCGGGAGTGGCGTTCGGAGACATCGACAAACTGCGGCCTGTAACGCTAACAGAAATGAACTATACAAAGTACGGTGCCAAGGTGAGTAGCGGCAAACTGGTGGCTTTTAGAAAAATACAAAGGTCAGTTTTTTGGCTTTAATTGTATTTTGTTTGATGGTAATTTTGTTTTCTTAGGAAGCAAGTTAATTATATTTCTTTAAAAAAGTTTTTTTTTTCCTATGTAACAATTCAGAATTGGGTCATTTTTTTTTATTTTATGCTTTAAAACAGGTCAATCAGGTGCACAAAATGTTAAACCAGAAAAAACTATTTCTGCATAATTTATAAAGAAGACAATAAAGGGTTAAAGCAGTTTCATAACATCGGTTAAATCAATTATTTAAACAATTCTTTTTTTACATTTATGTTTTTGGCATTTGGCAGAGAGTGAGAGAGAAAGAGAGACAGTGAGGGAGAGTGAGGAAGGGTGCGGGAGAGTGAGGGAGAGTGAGGGGGTGAGTGAGGGTGAGGGAGGAGGGTGCGGGAGAGGTGAGCGAGGAGGGAGTGTGAGCGAGCGAGTGTGAGCGAGAGTGTGAGAGCGAGCGAGAGTAGTGAGCGAGCGAGAGTGTGAGCGAGCGAGTGCGAGCAAATGAGTTAGCGAGTGTGCGAGTGCGAGTGTGTGAGCGAGTGCGAGTGTGTGAGCGAGTGCGAGTGTGTGAGCGAGTGCGAGTGTGTGAGTGAGCGAGTGTGTGAGCGAGTGCGAGTGCGAGTGCGAGCGTGTGTGTGAGCGAGTGCGAGTGCGAGTGTGTGAGCGAGTGCGCTTGCGAGGTGTGTGAGCGAGTGCGAGTGCGAGTGTGGTGTGAGCGAGTGTGACGAGTGAGTGCGAGTGTGTGAGCGAGTGAGCGAGTGCGAGATGCGTGTGTGAGCGAGTGCGAGTGCGAGTGGTGAGCGAGTGCGAGTGCGAGTGCGCGTGTGAGCGAGTGATGTGCGAGTGTGTGCTGCGGTGTTGCGAGTGTGAGCGAGTGCGAGTGTGTGAGCGAGTGCGAGTGTGTGAGCGAGTGCGAGAGAATATTCCAGATGTAACTGTTTTGCTGTTCTAGCGTGTTATGTGACTACGACAGCACACAACACAGCAACAGATTTTTAAACAGAATTCCGAGTGTGAACACAGATGATGGTGTTTGGGACAATTTTGACAAAAATTTAACAGAAAAAAAATAAAAGGGTTTGGGTGAAGTCCATTTAACTTTATGCTGCGCCATGACTGAGTTTGTTATGCTCTGTCTTTTGTCAACTCGATTCCTGATTTCTGATTGGATACTGTTATTTTTTATGTGATAATCTCCAGATCGTACACGCATTTGTCCTCGAGGTTTCCCCACACATCAGGATTACTGATATTCAACAGATTAGCGATGGTGACGCCTCTGACGTTCTTCCAAACAAATTCAGTTACTCCTAACACACCGCACACCCTAGGAAAATACTGATCCAATAGGATACTCCGATAGGTACCCAACATTAGTGTTCTAGGAGATTGTACTCATGACCTTCTGGTCCCCAAGACAACACCTTAACCTGCCGATCTTTCAATTTTTATCATTTATAGAACGTTTTATGTATTTTATAATGTTTATTACTAATACAACAAACAATACAAACGACTTCTATTATATCTTAACTGGTTTTGGTAGGTAAGATGGATGGATGGATACTGTAGATAGATAGATAGATAGATAGATGGATAGATAGATACTGTAGATAGATACTGTAGATAGATACTGTAGATGGATGGATGGATAGATGGATGGATACTAGAGATAGATAGATAGATAGATACTGTAAATACTGGTAGACGGATGGTAGACGGATGGATGGATAGATAGACGGATGGATGAATGAATGGCTGGATTGGTAGACGGATGGATAGATGGACAGAAAGATGAATAGATAGTTTTCCTAACACTTTCGTGCATATAATGAAAACTGTTTAAATAAATCACGTGAGTCAGATTCCATGAACCCGATTTTAGGACGCCAAGTTGAGGTGGGAATCCAGACTAACCCGGTGCGCAAGCAGCATCATACTGTCTGCTTCAACCACTCATAAAAGTTTCATAATCATGCCACTACTACTGTCTGCGCAGTCATCCAAAGAATTTGAAGCATTTTGACATTTACTTTACCTAAAAGCAAGTTTTAGGGTCAGCGAAGTCAGAAGACGGTGTTATACCGCAACGCAAATTACTTTTAAAAGCACTTTAATGTCGTCCTTTAATGGTTTGTTCTTTACATTTGAAAGGGAATTGCTGGGGAAAAAGCCTATTATTATTCTAATTCAGAGTTCTCGAAATTGACTTGTTTTCAGCTTTGGGAAATTGTGACCTTCTGTTGCGTCATGTGCTGAACAGGAGCAAGCTTTTAGAGTCCGTGTGTCCAGCTTATCTGTAATGGATTTATGTAATAAAAAAATTGATGCGCATAATTTATAATAAGATTCGAGGAATTGTCACGCAGAGCTCAGTGATTGACTTTCCCAAATTAGCCGTGGTTTTTGCCAACACCGGTCACAAAACTCTTTAAATTCTTACAAAATGTTTAATTATATTTTCTAATAAATAACGTGTCAGATTTGACAATAACACATTTGCTCGAGGTGCATTTTTAATAGGGTGTCTGTCTGTTTTTGTTGTGGGGTGCTTTAGGAGTGCAGTCTGTGTGAGGATGCTCGCTTTGCCCGCACGGGAGTGTGTATCAGCTGCGACGCCGGTATGTGCCGCTCCTACTTCCACGTGACGTGTGCCCAGCGTGAAGGGCTTCTGTCTGAAGCAGCTGCAGAAGAAGTAAGCATTCATACTTACATTTCTGGTATTTTACATTTTACCCATATATATATAATATATATATATATATATATATATATATATATATATATATATATATATATATATATATATGGGTCAAATGTGCCAAAATATACCGGGACGTCGAAATATTGATTGAGGGTCGATACAGGCATTGTATAACCCCTATGATGTGTTCCGCCCCTGGTAGTTTATAAGATTACTGTATGCAAGTTTATAAAGTATGTAAAGTCACTTTAAAACAAATAAAGGATATGAAAAAGTCACAACAATGTTGCTTAACAGAACGATTTCATCACTAACCAAACAAGTGTGCATCTGGGCACGAACAGTCGTGAACACAAACTGCGTGGTGGCTGTAAATAGGTGCTGCAATAATATTATGCTTTTATTTTTATCTGCCCAAAATTAAAAAATATATATGTTTTTTTTATATACTTTTTTGTATCTCACAGTCAACAGCACAGGCAACCATCAACGATTGTCTGTATATGTGGATAGATGGATAGATAGATGGTTATTGCAGGCTGTATAGTGGTATTGGTTATTGCAGGCTGTAGGCTGTATAGTGTTATTGGTTATGCAGGCTGTATAGTGGTAATGGTTATTGCAGGCTGTATAGTGGGTATGGTAATGGTTATTGCAGGTGTATAGTGGTAAGGTATTGGTTATTGCAGGCTGTATAGTGGTATTGGTTATTGCAGGCTGTATAGTGGTATTGGTTATTGCAGGCTGTATAGTGGTATTGGTTATTGCAGGCTGTATAGTGGTATTGGTTATTGCAGGCTGTATAGTGGTAATGGTTATTGCAGGCTATATAGTGGTAGGCTGGATTATTGCAGGGCTGTATAGTGGTATTGATTATTGCAGGCTGTATAGATATTGGTATTGATATGCAGGCTGTATAGTGGAGTGATTATTGCAGGCTGTATAGTGGTATTGGTTATTGCAGGCGTGATAGTGGTAATATTATTGCAGGCTGTTATAGTGGTATTGGTTATGCAGGCTGTATAGTGGTATTAATTATTGCAGGCTGTATAGTGGTATTGGTTATTGCAGGCTGTATTAGTGGTATTGGTTATTGCAGGCTGTATAGTATTGGTATTAATTATTGCAGGCTGTATAGTGGTATTGGTATTTTATGCAGGCTGTATAGTGGTATGGTGGGGATTATTGCAGGCTGTATAGTGGTAATGGGATTTTATTGCAGGCTGTATAGTGGTATGGTTATTGCAGGTGATAGTGGTATTGGTTATGCAGGCTGTATAGTGGTAATAATTATTGCAGGACTGTATAGTGGTATTGGTTATTGACAGTAGTGTATTGGCCTGTATAGGTGGTATTGTATAGTGGTATTGGTTATTGCAGGCTGTATAGTGGTATTTATTTGGTTATTGCAGGCTGTATAGTGGTATTGGTATTGGTATATTGCAGGCTGTATAGTGGTATTGGTTAGTGCAGGCTGTGGTATATTGTGCAGGGTAATGTAATTGTTGCAGGCTGTATAGTGGTATTGGTTATGCAGGCTGTATTATTGTTTTATTTTAGTGGTATTGGTTATTGCAGGCTGTATAGTGGTATTATTGTGGCAGGCTGTATAGTGCTGTAGTGTATAATTGTGCAGGCTGTATAGTGGTATTGGCTATTGCAGGCTGTTGGTAGTATTGGTAGGCTGTGGTATTAATTATTGCAGGCTGTATAGTGGTATTGCAAGGCTGTATAGTGGTTTAATTATTGCAGGCTGTATAGTGCTGTATGGTAAATAATTATTGCAGGCTGTAGTGGTATTATTATTGCAGGCTGTATAGTGGTATTGGTTATTGCAGGGCTGTATAGTGGTAATAATTATTGCAGGCTGTATAGTGGTAATAATTGGTAGGTTATTGCAGGCTGTATATGGTGGTATTGGTTATTGCAGGCTGTATAGTGGTATGTATTGGTATTGGTTTTGCAGGCTGTATATTGGTTTATTGGTAATAGTGGTATGGTTATTGCAGGCTGTATAGTGGTAATAATTATTGCAGGCTGTATAGTGGTATTGGTTATTGCAGGCTGTATAGTGGTAATGATTATTGCAGGCTGTATAGTGGTATTGGTTATTGCAGGCTGTATAGGCTATTGGTTATTTGCAGGCTGTATAGTGGTATTGTGTATTGCAGGCTGTATAGTGGTATTGGTTATTGCAGGCTGTATAGTGGTATTGTATTGCAGGCTGTATAGTGGTATGGTTATTGCTGTAGTGGTATTGGCTGTATAGTGGTAATAAGGTTTATTGCAGGCTTATAGTGGTATTGTATAGTGTTATTGTATTGGTATTTATTGCAGGCTATATTAGTATTGGTTATTGCAGGCTGTATATGTATTGCTGTATTGGTAATTGGTTATTGCAGGCTGTATAGTGGTAATAATTATTGCAGGCTGTATAGTGGTAATAATTATTGCAGGCTGTATAGTGGTATTGATTATTGCAGGCTGTATAGTGGTATTGGTTATTGCAGGCTGTATAGTGGTATTGGTTATTGCAGGCTGTATAGTGGTAATAATTATTGCAGGCTGTATAGTGGTATTGGTTATTGCAGGCTGTATAGTGGTATTGGTTATTGCAGGCTGTATAGTGGTATTGTGGTTTGTCTCTTCTAAGGATTTGATTTCTGCCTTTGCCCTGTGTGGGCAGAGCTTCTTTTTTCCCCCTGTTCTTTAAGGGGTTTTTTTATCCACAACTTAAACAAAACTGCACTCTTTAAATAAATAAATTCCCGTATCCGATAAACTCTAATGACTTCAGTCTTGCCCATCACCCTTTATCCTCTTTTGATAAAGCCAGGTGTGTTAGCTGTGTTTGCTGTCTTTGTGTGTGGAGGCTAATAAAACTGCCCTAATCTGTTCTGAGTCTTTTTTTATTATAAAGCTTTGCTTCATACCGGATAGTTCACTCTCTGTCTCTGCCATCCGAGCATGCCGGGAAAGAAAATCAGGCACCAGCACAGGAATACAGGAAGGATAAAGAGTGTGATGGTGTTGAAAGCAAATCATCAATTACTATTAAAACAATCAGTGATCGTATGTTATTTGTTTTACCAGAGGCCAGACAATTAAATTTGAGCCTGTTTCTTTTATTACTATATTCAGCATTATTTTTTTTGTCATCTCTCGTGTCACAGGATGCTTAATGGCTCATATGAAAAAATAACAAAAACAATCAGAGCTCATTTTTTTTATAATGGCAGTCTATTTATAGAATAGTTCCGAAATTGTTCATTTTATTTCACACAAGTTTTATATTCACATTATCTTCACAGTAAATGCTGATTACCGAATGAATCTTTGCTCTCACAGACATAACTATTGCAAAATGGGTTATTTTTAATAGGGGGTTTGCGAAATTTCCTGGAATTTTCAAGGCTGGAACCTTTCCATGGGAATTCACGGGGATAATTGGGGGGAAAAACTTAGAATTTGCTAAATTGCACATTAGCCTATAACAGAATACTTAAATCTTGCGTTATTTTGGTAAAGAACAAAAAAAAAACATGCAACTTTGGTTAAATTTCTCAGTCACATGCAGACGCCACTGCAGAGATAAATGCCACACCTCTGCATGCACTGTGCATTACTTTAGAACATACACTTATAATGGCATGTTAAAAATGTGTATTAGTTTGTTTGCATGTCACCATATGACCAAATAAAAATTGTACATTTGTTTGCATATGCAATTTATTTAAGGCTTAACTTCCTTTAGGGGGCAGGGTGGCTCAAATGGTTAAGGTGCTGAGTTGTTAATCTGAAGACCCTTAACCCTTCCTGCTCCAGGGGCACTGTATCATAGCTGACCCTGCACTCTGACCCCCAACTTACTAAGATGGAATATGCGAAAAACACTGCATTTCATTGGCTCTGTACATGTACCTTGCACAATGACAATGAATTGAATATACTATACTATACTATACTATATACTACTACTAAATTCATGTTGTCCTGGTCCTGCTCATACACTCCGATTTCAAAGACCAAAACCTCTTGTTGATGTCATTGACTGAAGTTTCAGTGCGCACAGATTCCAGCAGCAGCGTCAACTAAATAAATATTAAGATAAATATTCAAATAATTATTAAGAGGTATAAAAATGAGTATTTTTAATACTACAAGGTTATTTAATAGCATTAGAAATTTAGACACAAAAGTAATGACTGAGACTTTTCCATTAGCAGCAAACCCTTGCAAGATGAGAGAACAAGGCAAGAGAGCCATACAAATAAATCCACATCCCAAAAACCTACAGGTATCGGTATCGGCGAGTACCGGGGGGAGGAAATATCGCTAATCGTACTTGGTCCTTAAAAAATGGTATCGGTGCATCCCTAGTACCTAACGTGGAATAGTTCCAAGTTTTTGCGAGATGACGTTCCTTAGGAAATTTACCCAGAAATCTTCTGCTAGTTTGCAACCCTAATTATTATTTAACATCTAAAATTTATGATCTTATTTTTATCAAACTTAAATAATTCTTTTATTTAGACTGAATGGAAACATCTTATAGATTGATGTTTGTTCTTTTGGAGGGGGTAAATTGTGTGCTGTTTATTAACGGATAAAGCATTCATATGTGGATATGCTGAAGTGTCTTTTAAGGGAATATTTATTCTAAGTGGACACTAGAGATGTTCTTCACATGCCACATATGTACTTGTATTTCTATATTCTAAAATTATATTATTATAATATTATAAAACTAAAATAGCTCTAAAGAAAGAGAGAAAAAAACCCCTCAATATTAGTATAGTCTCAGCTCCTCGAGTCTTGTGACTGAAATTTGCAGCCCATATCTGAGTGACTCTGTGTTAAAGGTGACGTCTTGTGCTGATAAACACTTGGGCAAAGTGCCTACTTGCCACAATCTACTTAATCCAGTCAGCTGTGCGAAAAGGGCCCCGTATCAAAAGGTAAGCGTGCTGATAGCATCCCGGAGGATTCTTTAAGCTTAAGCGGTTCTTCAGCCATGCACGCCTACAAAATGGCAGCTCTTCCTGCAACCTCGGGGGAGTATTTGAGTATGTGTGTGTAATAGTGAAGGAGAAAATGCCTACTGTCTTTAAGCCAAGACATGAATCAGCCCAAGCAGTTTTCCGTCGGTTCCTACGTGCTCGTTCCGTGCAGCTCAAAAGTTCACGTCCGCACTAAAACGCCCCCAGCCTCTAAAGTGAGGAAATTTACAGGCTTGTTGTCATAGAGTATTCGTCACCAGTTATCTGCACGGACGCAGACCCCAGTCTAGAACTCAGGATGTCGTTAGCACTAGAGCTAGGATGACATAGATATTCCTATCTATCTCCCCTCCAACTCAGTAATGAAAGCTATACATTAGGATTATCAGGGATGGCAGAATTGGAGGACACAAAATAAAATCCGAAGAAATCGTCATGTTGGAACAATATTGAGGAATAAAAGAGGACATGTGGTATTTCAAATGTTCCTGATCGTGAATTTTAAATCTGTACCCCTGCATTACAGGCTTCTCCGTGCCCTTTACGTCAGTCTGCAGATATGATTAGAAACGGAGCTTCTAAATCTGCCTTATGGCAAGGACAAGCTGCGCTTTTGGCTACGATTTGGTCGTCTGAGACAAGTTTCGGAATCCTAAAAGTTTCCTAGGATCCTACGCTAAAATTTGTCGTCTTTGAACGATTGATTGCTGTTGCGATCTTCTTTTTTTTTTCTTTGTTATCATTCTAGCAGTCGGAAGATATCGAACTCTTTCCTGCGGTGTGACCACTTCTATGACCAAACCTGATTAGGGCAATTACCCACCTTTGATGTTATTATTCAAAAAACCTTAAGCTACAACATAAACTTTACTTTAGGTTATTTATTAGGAAACAGTGTTTTAATATAAATAACCAAATGACCTCATTTTGCTCTGTAAAATTGGTAGTCCATTGCGTCTTTATTTGCCCATCCATGACTTGCTCCGCGTACGTCGTCTTTTTCTTTTTCTGTTTTAATCATTAATTGATATCATAAACAAAATTAACGCTAGTGGTTGTTTTTGTTTGCTTCTAGCTACCATTTGACCAGTACACTGTTTACTAAACTGATAAGAAAACTACAGACAAAATCTTCTTGTTTGTCTCCATATCTGATGCTTTTCATCTGTCATACAGTCTGACATTATGACTAAGATCCCGGTCTCACTCGTTTGCAGGATATAGCCGACCCGTTCTTCGCCTACTGTAAGCAGCACGCCGACCGCTTTGACAGGAAGTGGAAGAGGAAGAACTACCTGGCGCTTCAGTCATACTGCAAAGTATCACTGCATGAGAGAGAAAAGCAACTGACTCCTGAAGCTCAGGTGTCTTTCAATGCTTATGGCTTAAAAGTGATTATTCCTTAAGATTTCTCTTGTCCTGGGTCTCTTGTCAGATGACTTTACACTAAAAAGCATCTGTATTTATGTAAATGTTATTAAAAGTTTAGTAAAATGATAAGTTGCATATATACGTTTCTAATACTTGGATTCTGTAGGATTCTGTGACTTCCTGTTTCTCTGTAGGATATATTATAGTTATATTATCATTAGTCATATTTTCTAAAAATAAGACACTATTAAGAAGCTTTCGACAGCTAGGGCTAAATTTATCTGTTTTTTGTTGTTTTTCATTGCCAGGCGAGGATCAGCGCACGGTTGCAGCAGTACCGAGCGAAGGCAGAAGTGTCACGGAACGCACGTCCTCAAGCGTGGGTACCACGCGAGAAGCTCCCTCGTCCGCTCACCTCCAGCGCCTCGGCCGTGAGAAAGCTCTTGCGCAAAGCCGAGCTCATGGGCATCAGTACGGACGTGTTCGCCACCGACACTGCAGACGCCAACGCCAGCCTGGACGGACGCCGCAAACACAAACAACCCGCCCTCACCGCTGATTTCGTCAACTACTACCTCGGTATGATCCAATAACTACATTTTACATTACATTTACAGCATTTGGACGGACTTACATTCATCTCTTTTATCCAACTCAGCAATTATGGCTTAAGGTGTTGCTTAGGGGTCCAACAGTGGCAACCTGGTAGTGCTGGGAATCAAACCATGATCTTTCAATTAGCAGTCCAAAACCTTTGCCACTGTGGTACCACTTCCCCCTAGGACAAGCACGATATTGGGGAAAATCTGACATTGTGATATTTAATTAGTATTACTGCGATATATATATTGCAGTATGAAAAAAAAATAATCCGATGACTTGAATAAATTATTTCAGAATGACTAGTAATTTTGTAAGGGAGTGCGTCCGCATAAAACATAACACAAATTACAATCATACACAAATACAATAGAACAAAGACGTAAATGAAATATTGTTTGATGTTTCTTTGGAGATTGAGATAGAGAAATCGAATAATTAACTGTAACATCACACTGTATAAATTAAGTACAATTTATTTTTGTTAAAGCTACAAACGTTGCTGTTTTTTGTTCCTAAACGCTTTAAAGTGGTTCGAAATGGTTACACGGTCACAGACCATAAAACAATGTGCAAATGATAAACTTTTACATATTACAGTATATACCGACATAAAAAAAAATCTATTTAATCTATTAATAATCTCTCACATACTATATAGTAGGGAAGTATGTGAATTTACAGAGCTGTAATTTCTATCCATTTGGAGTTACTATTAATGTCTTGGAATATATTTAAAGCCTTGAACTAGTTGGTTCCTGTTATTACTCATGTTATACAAGCTGTAAATGGTGGTTTACCAGTTTGGGTTTTTTTTCTTTCAGTTGGCTGAAATATGAAAAGAAAAACATGTCCCCACTGAAAATGCTTCATGCTGATGCCTTTTCTGCTTTTATAAAGCTCTTCCGACTTGCCCTTAAATGTATTAACCTTCCATATCTTCTGCAAAGGACAACAGGCTTTTCCAGTGTTGTTTTTTTATGGAACATCCATGTGTAATATGTTACTATAGAAACAAGAAGATCTTACAGAGCATTATTATAAACCTGGCTGGTGGAACCACTGTCCAGACTCTGATCCATTGCACAGCTAGATATAATATAGATTTAAATATATTACACAATAGCTGAATTTACACAAATAAGTTTAAAACTTTTACACACCCTGGTGTTTTCATGAGTCTTGTGTTTGTTCGAAGCCCCCCAAGTCCCCTGTTTGTGTTTTTATTAATTTTAGGATCTCCTGCAGGGTTTATTCCTTTTTAATTGATCATGGTAGCATTTATATTTTTAGAGGGTAATGACAGCGCAGTGGTTAAGGTGTTGGACAGCTAATTTGAAGACCAGGGTTCGATTTCCAGCACCACCATTGGTCCCCTAAGCAACCCCCCAATTGCAATTTTTTTTTGGTAAACTTTTCAATCGATTGTTCTAAACAGCTTTTTATGATGCAGCTGTTAGAAGTCTGACCTCAGCTGCATACGATCAGCGAGAAGGTTCCAGTCTTATTTTCGCTGCTGATGTTTGTTACAGGAACGAAGTGTGTTGTTGCATTTCTTTCAGCTGCTTCACTAATTTAAAAGCAGTAGGTAAAGAAACATGTAATGGCATCTGCTGCGTACGATCGCATAACCGTCGTAATAGCCATCCCTCACTGTAAAGCAGCAGGCAGGCCAGATACGCATTCCGCCCGGTATGTTGCCTCGCAGAAGGGCACACGTCCTCCAAACAAGCCAGGCTCAGAGCAGATGTGCGGTTTAACCTTGGGCACGCACTCGATTAGGCTTCAGCGGGAGGCTTGTCCTCAATCAGCACTCTTTCTCTCTCTTTCTCTCTCTCTCTCTCCCCGTGTGCATTTTTTCCTTTATTCGTGAGTAGATAAGCATCACCTTATTGATCTGTATCTGTCCATTGCTATTCAGAGCGGAACATGAGGATGATCCAGATCCAGGACAACATCTTGGAGCAGAAAAACCTGAAAGACAAGCTGGAGAGCGAGCAGGAGAAGCTGCATGTAGAGTACAACAAGGTAAGCAATGATGTCCATGAATGAACGATGTGAGGTACTCACAGCCATTTTACTTCCTGCTTTATTTATTTCAATACATCAATTAAAGCCAATTCATTGTTCATCTCGGAGGTTGATTAGCGATACACATACAATAGTATAATTCATGCTAGAAATAAATATTAGAATATATTAGAAATGAAATCCAGTGTGTCGAAAAAATTTACTTCTGGGCTGCGTCCAAATTAACCCCTCTGTTCACTAGTTAGGGCACTAAAAAGCAAACTAGAGTATTTTAAAGACTCTCGATTGCAAAACAGTGTTAGAATTTGTGGTAAAGTTCGATAAGCATCCTTGAGAAGAAATTTGCATTTTTTATGACACACCACTCTTTCGTCTGTCTCGTTCATCCATTGTCTGATCTCTGGCACTATGTGTCTGAGAGACATGATAAAGGGAATAAAACTGAAGGAGGTTAATGTTGCATTCAGACTTTCTATCTAGTACGAGTTATTAATGGAGTGTGTGTTGCTAATTGTTGGCTCGAATGGTTTTAAGACGACCCCGGCCTTGAAAGAAGACAGTGACGAATCATATCACAGAGAGACTCTTTAGGCAGACGAGTGTGGCAGACATGGAGGACGATCATGAGGAACATCTGCATTCCTTATTTCTGTACTCTAATGTGTGCTTTTATTCTAAAGCAGACTTGTACAAAGGCATTATCGTTTCTATAGCAACAACTTTCCTGGATAAATCATCCAATCATTGGTTGTTGGTTTTGTTTTGTTTTTTTCAGCCAATGTTATCCATCACAAGCTCATTTTTCTATCACCTTCTGAGTTCATTCACAGACAGCAAATAAAACCTAAACATAAAGGAATCTTATATTTATCAGCTCTGCATGAAAGTGCCAGGAATTTTTTTTTTATGTCATATTTAAGAAAGAAAGGAAAAGAGAAGCTGGTGAGGTAACAACTGATAAAAGTTGCCCTAAGCAACACTTCCGTAAGATTTTGGTGGCTCAGTGGTTAAGGTGCTGGATAGCTAATTAAATAGGCGTTAATTCAATTCCCATGATTACCAAGCTGCCACTGCTGGGCCTTTAACCAAGGAAAAACTGTTCCACTCCGAGTGACCCGGGTTCGATTCCTGGCTCCAGGCTTCTCCGGTCCCACCCTTTCTTTCTTTCCTGTTCACCTGTGTTCTATCCTCTCAATAAAGGCTATAAAATGCCCCCTCAGAAATGTGGTATAAATGGAATAAAACACTGCAGGATGTGATGTTGCGAAATGTTAAAATGTTGGGGTGGTTGAAATGCTGCCGCGCTCTTGTGAGTATTGCTGCATCATTTAATTTCTCCTGTTTTAAATTTTATACCATTTGTTTAATATCTACTTAAAATTACAGTTCTCACATTTGTACAACTAAGCCGTTCAGGGTTAAGGGCCTTGCTCGCAATGGCAGCTATTCCAGTGCATCCCATAATTGTATAAACTCATTTAATACATTTATTTTAACATCGTCCAACATGTTTGATATACAACTTAGATTGTTGTTTACTGCAAAAATAACAGCATCAGGATTTAACAGGTTTTGGGGGATATTTTAGAGGGGCCAAAGTTGCCAGATTTGTGCGGCGTTTTCTTAACAATATCTGCAACATTTTGCAAAATATCGGCAACAATTGGAGCTACTCAATTTAAAGATGGCAGGGACATGATTATTTAAAATTCTTATCAGTAATTTAAATGTAATAACTTTTTTATTAGAGCTGTACTTATGACACATGATTAAATAGTCATTAAAACGCAGGTTGTAATGACGTCACACGACGTTTCAAGTTACTTTTCTTGGCCCGAACTTGCGGTAATTCTAAAAAATTCTTGCAAGTAAGCAAATTATTAACCAGTGCCGTAAATTACTTCAATCAACAGCACTTCAAATCCTGGAGACCACATAAATGCTCAGGATTCGATAAGAAACCAGGTCCCAGGTTATATTACATTCTCTTCCTCAACAGCGGTGTAACTTACAAAACACTCGACCTGCTAGAGTTCCGCTCCAAACCCGCAGCCTGCGTTGGGCGTGAGAGGATTTTTAAATGTTAGCGTTAGTCTTCTCTTCACACACATCTGAGATAAGAGACAGCGTTCTGTAGTTTCGTCTCACACACTCTTATAATAACTTCACCTCTCCACTGTTCCCTCTCATCATCCCTCTATCACACGCCTGCCTGACGCTTATCTACCGTCTGGGGCTCTGAGTGGCCTTCACACACACAGACACACACACACACACACACACTTAAATGCCACGGTCGTAGATGTGTGGCAGTGTGTGTTTGTGTGTGCGCGTGCGATGTGTGTTATCGATGTAACATACACCAGGGAAGTAAAATGCCATTGACTTCTTTGTTTGCTTCAATCCCGTTTCATTCGGATGTCTTTTTGTTTTATTTAAGTTTCAGTTGACTGATCAGTGGAGGGCTGGGATGCGAGACAGATCCAGTACCAGACGTATGGGTTGCAGTGTGTGTCACAGCATCTATGCAGAGAGACACACAACTCTTATGACAAAAAGCCTTGAAATATTAAGAATAGATGGACAATTACAGAAATTGCTTAAATAATTGTTGTGACTATTTCGCATTAAATGACTTTTATTCATTCGCTTATTTTATTTATTTGGTATTATTTCAATGTTGCATTTAAATTTATAATATTTACAGTTTTTTCTAAATAAAATGTAAATTAGTAATATATGGAAACTGCGTTATATATTTGACATAATGCTCTTAAAGTTAGCTTTTTTATTTAAATTTTTCATTTTACTGTCCAAGTCAAAAATTTAACTTTCAAAAATGATTTTTTGTCTTGCATTTAAATAATTTATATTTACAGTTTTTATTTAAATAAAAAATTGTGCATACTCACTTCTGCCGCTCTTAAAATTCCAAAAAATTTTATGTTGTTTTATATTATTTTAGGTACAATTTAGTTTCCTAATTTTCATTAATTTAATCTGCACGTATTTTGTCTTTATTAGATCTAATGTAACATAGTAATGTTAGTAAAATTTCCATATATTATTAATATTGCTTTTATTATCAAGTCGAAAATGTAAAAAATGTTAAATATTAATATGTGGTTGGGTTATAGAAAATTCTACAGTATTGAAAAGTTTGTTAGAAGCCAAAGTGTGTAATTAAATACACAATATAAAAAATTGCTATACAAATAAATCGAAATAATGTAGAAAATAGTGTTTTTTTCCAAAAGAAAGAACAATAAAGGGTTTTTTTTGTTGTTTATTGAAATTGTATGAAAAGCTTAAAGTATAATCAGTGTATTTATATTTAGTTTTATAGTTGACTCCTACGAATCAGTAATCAATGTTGATAACTGGTGGTCCAGTAAATCCTACGACTTGATGCAGTCCAGTAAATCCTACGACTTGATGTTTCAGTTCTAGTCTTCTCGCTTTCTTCTGACAGAGCCATTCAGCTTGTCCTTATCTTCCTCTCTCTGTGTGTGTGTGTGTGTGTGTGTGTGTGTGCTGTTGTTTTATCTGCCGCAGCTCTGCGAGTCTCTGGAGGACCTTCAGAATGTCAACGGGCTGCTGAGGACCGAAGGCCAGTCTATGTGGAGCATGCTGGGAAACCTCCTCGGACAGGTACACATTCTTCTTTCTAGTCCACATCTACCCTGACCTTTTACCTTTCTCATGTTCAACCCCCCCTTTACATCCCCCTGTTCTCTCTCTGCACACCACCGTATCTGTCTTATATATACTGTATAGAAAAAGCTCCTGATTCAAGCAGACATTAAATATGGGATGTGTTAAAGTATATCTCACTGCGTCGTCAGGGAAATGGTGTGTAAGAGGAGTTACTATGGAAATATAGATATTTTTTTTTATTGTTGGAGCCAAACTTGATTTACTTAAAATATTCTACCAGTAAATGTGTGATTTTCATTAATATCTTAAAATAAATTGTCATAATTGCATTAAAAAATTAAGTATTAATACTCGAGACGTGTCCATACTTCTGGAATTTTGGCATGTGGCAACAGGTATCATCTTTTCCTCGTTTTCCTTTGCTTTAATTAGCTTATAAAGCTAAGCCTGTGCGCATTATTTACTTCTACTTTTGGATTATCGACAATTGGCAACAAAACAGGGGGAAAAAGAGACAAACACACTTGCATTAAACACAGATCTTTTATTAACATAATGAATATCTCAAGTGCTGAATGAAATTTGACACCTGCTCTGTTTGACACCTGATCTGTGATGTCGCTCTGGCCACTGCATTAATTCTTGTGTCGCTTTATAATAAATATTTAATAAGAAACAAATACTTTAAAAAATAATCGGACTGACCCTCTGCATATTTTTTTATTATGAGCTCAGGTTTAGGGATGAGTTTTATTTGCCATTTAAACCTCTTAGATTTCTGCTCTCATTAGATGACCATGTGCCCCTCTTCCGTTGTAGAACAGCAAACTCAAGCTTAATGCATGCGGTGAATTCGGAAATGCTTTGCTAATCACCGCAGGTCATATAGAGTGGCAATTTGACATTTTGTAGCTTTCCAGTCAGCTTCAAACCCAAGTCTGGATATCCAATCCAAGAACCAAACCCACCTGTCTGTCAGCAGCAACAGGTGGGATTTATTAATAAAACCAGAAAATTAAGCTAGTCAGGCTGTTTTATTTATGCCAAAAAACTAGAAATAAAATTGTCTAATTAATTACACTGGGGGCAACACAGTGGCTTAGTGGTTAGCACTGTTGCCAGGTTCGATTTCCTGGCGGGGGCCTTTCTGTGTGGAGTTTGCGTGTCTCCCTGTGTTTGCGTGGGTTTACTCCAGGAACTCCGGTTTCCTCCCACAGTCCAAAAACATGTAAGTTGGGTTGATTGGTGATTCTAAATTGCCCATTGGAGTGAGTGAGAGTGTGTGCCCCTGTGATGGACTGGCCACCTGTCCAGTGTGTACCTCTCCTGCCTTTCGCCCTTTCAGAGACAGCTGGGATAGACTCCAGCAGATCCCTGTGACCCCGAATAAGCGGGTATAGAAGATGAATGAATGAATAATTAGTCATGTATTTATTTCCTTTGTTTTTTTCCTAATTAGAATTCAGGAATTCCAGGTTATATGTTTTAGATGAGTATACTATGATATGCTATCTGCCTCGAAGAGCGTTTTAAGTTTGTCATGTACCAACTCCATCATAATTTTTGCTGTTTTTTGGGTACCAACTGGATATTTTTTTCACCTCTCGATCTCTGGGAATTAATACAGATTGCGGGTGGACCGCACAGTGGGCAAGACCGTGTAAAGGTTGCCTGCGTTGGGTAATTCGCCTCACCATAATGACTATAGTGTTTGCGATTCATCCATTTGTGCTAACTGATTGATCTGCCTTTGGCCGCTAAAAGCCTCTCGACCCCCTTCCGCTCACTATGGCAACTGTGTGGCAAAGGTGCGTTGCTATGGGTGACGGTCATTTAATGAGCTGGGAAACGCAGCGGTCTCCAACCTCTTTATGATACAATTACAGCACCTATCTGCAATGTGGTTTGACTGGCGTTTGACCAGCAACCTCCGTTCACCTACATTCCCAATACAACACACACAAAGAGAAAATTCTGGTTAAAAGGTACAAAACTGATGTTAAAAAAACTACAAAGCTCTATAAAACTATCTGTTTATTAGTTTATTAATATTATTAAAATCGAGTTACTAAAGAAACCATTTATATTGATCTAAACCTGGGATTGGAATTATCGCTGGAACAAAATTAATTAATAATGAAAATGACCAGTCTGACCAATCAGAGTTGAGACTTTCACAGCACCATGTGTATTTTATGATATAATACCGTGTTTAAGGTATTTAAACTAGTATTAGTTTTAATACATTTTGTAAGATATCGTGGCTAATTATTATTACTCTTATATTTATTTTAAATGTATTAATTGTAGCTTATTATGTTAGGAGAGATTTGATGTTAAAAGTTTCTCCTAATTATTTAGCATTGTAAAATTCCGCATTGTCTTTATCATCTTTTAGTTTGTTGTTGTTGTTGTGTTAAACCAGTTATTTCTGTATTCATTAAAAATACTTTGGCTGACAAGCTACCACACAGTGAAAAGCAATTAGGGCTGAGTATTATGGACAATATACACTATTGAAATTGTGGTCAATTATTTCTGTTTTTCTATGTTCGTTTATTACAAAGTGACATAAAAACCTCACTGAATCCAAAATGGTTACATTTTCGTTTTGTAACAAATCGTTATAAAACCAGATGTTTGGATTGTTCTCATTGATAAATATTTTTTGGGCCATTAAATAAATCTCATTAGACTCTTATGGTTTTTTGTCGCAGGTGTTATTGCACAGCTTGTAAGCAATATTGTGTATCGTAAAAATGGCCTTTATAGGGTATATGGTGGCCAAAATGATGAGAACAAAAGTATTTTCACCATTTCAGCTAAAATAAAAGCTAATAAAAATCAGTAAATGCAGTCTTTTGCTCTAGTGTGTCAGTAAAATAATATCAGTTTAGATTTTCCAGACAGGTTTCTTAAAACCTGCCACAGTTTTTTTTTTTCTGGATTTAGTCCGTCTTAGTTTGTTCTGTTGCTTCATGTCATTCTATACTGACTGGATGATGGATTTGGTGTGGAGAACTGGCTGGTGCAATAAGTAATTTGAAGTGAATTATTACAATAAACGGAAATAGAAATAGAAATATAAACTGACACACTACAACAAAAAAATAGAAATAACTGACCTAAACTATTTTTAGGTGAGGTGAAAATACTTATTTTTAAATAGGGGAAAGTGGTAGCGCAGTGGTTAAGGTATTGGACTGCTAATTGGAAGATCTGGGTTTAATTCCCAGCGTCACCAACTTATGACTGCTGGGCCCCTGAGCAAGGCCCTTAACCCCCAATTGCTTAGAATTTTAAAGGAAGTAAATGTATGTCGCTCTGGATAAGGGCATCTACCAAATGCTGTAAATTTAAATGTTTTAATCATTTTGATCGCCACTTTAAAACATTCACATGTTTAACGTATACACATACCTTAAACACACGACTCCATCACAACTCGGATCCACTCGCAGGTTTATTTTTGTTCATTCGCATTAAGGAAAAAAACGGACATGTAAAAGGGCAATTGATTAAAAAGACTGCTGCATTTCCGAACAGGTCAAATAAATTGAGTAATAACCGGACAAGGGCACAGGAGGCAAAGCAAAAGGTCCGGACGAAGAGCACGAGCGAATCGGCAACGACGGCCATAAATCACATAATTAGAAAATGTACAGCGTTTAAGTAGCGACATCACTCAAAGTGGCTCATGCCTTTGTGTCATCTAACTGCTACGTTTTGGTTTGCGATCAGTCACCGGCGTCTGTACATTAGCCCTGAATTATTGATGTCCCTAGTGGGGCACATCAGTCATAAGAGAGCTGGCGAGAGCGAGCGGGCGTTTTCAGCAGCTCACTTCATCGAGAAGTTCAGTGTAGTAAAACTGAAATGAAAAGATCCGGAACGATCAGGAATTCATGATTAATGGAGGTCTTCTGCAATTCGGCGCAACCGTCCCATCACGCTTTTTGCCAGGCTCCTGAAACGGATCCTGATCTTACAAATGTTGGGGTGGTTTAATATGTTATTGCTGTTATTTTACGATGCAAGGAAACGGGGGGAAAAAAAGCTACAACATATTCGGAAGTATAATGTTAGTTTAGTCGCTGCCGGTCCAAAGTGACATTCCAGAGACATGCAGCACACGACAGCAGAGCTTTTCGGTTTTAATCTCACCATAAATTCGAGACGTTCTGTAAGAAAGCAGTGGCCGAGGGCGCAGACCGTGGAGTGTTTCGTGTCTCTTCAGCCGTCTCTGAGGCCATGAGCGAGAGAGCACGCTGAACTGAGCTTTGAACAGATTAGAGAACGCACTGTGAGCTTCTGTGGCTTCGCAACCCAGGAGATCATTTTTCTAATTAACCCAGACAGCCACGACTCAGTGGAGATGCCACCAGAAAATCTAAAAGTCCTCTGACTTTCTGCATCTTTTGCTCCACAGTAAACTTTTCTTAGCTCCATCAAAGTTTTCTTTACCAGCAGAATGTTCGAAACCTTATTAAAATAAGGAATTTGTTGTATTACACCCTAAAAAAAATCATAAATTTCCCCAGATTGCAAATATTGTATTTGTGCCTTCTCTGCAAATTGAGCTGTTGTAAAATGTATCTTCTCTTTTTTTTTTCTTTCTATCTTCATTTTTTTGTGCAGAAACTGAATGCTCCAGCTATTTTAAAGCCCCCCAAAGAGAGAAAGCCGAGCAAAAAAGAGGGCGGAAGTCCGGGGAAGTCCTGCAGTCTCCCGGCAGTGCTATACAGGTCAGATTCTCTCTGCTGTCAGCAACCGAGTTAAGATTTTTTTTATTTCAGTCCTAAGTGATAAGTGTAAATGTACAAATCTTTCTAAGCAGTAGAAATATTCATGTATTGTATTTAAACCAGGGTTCCCCAAACTCTTTTCTGTGGGGGCTACATAATTTTTCTTTCCTTTAATTGGGGGCGGGTTGGTGTTTAACAGAAAATGACATTGGCTGGAGAGACTGAGAAGGTTTTATTCTGATATTAACTGTAATTTTTTGCCATCCAATGCTCGATTAGTTGAATGATTTTGTTACGATCTAGAAGTCGATCTTTTATCAGCCTGGTCGATTATTGCCGCCGATATTAGCTATTTTTATGATTATCAGTATCGCTAATTTTCAGGACCGATTTGCCAATAAAATTATTTAATTTCGGAACATGCTATTCGGTTCGAATAAGCATCCATCAGTCCCTACTGAGAAATTTATGACAGAGAAGAAGCAGGCTTACTGGAGAGCATGCCCAGAAGCTCTGTTTCCTGAAACACAAGCTGGTGCTGCTGGATTGGGACTACTGACCTTCTACCCATTTTACATTTTATTACATTTATTCCCCGATATCCAGTCATTTGTTTCTTGTTGTTGTTTACTTCTTTAAGCTTAAATAATGCTGGGTTTTTATTACAGTATAGAACAGTTTTCAGAATTAACAACATGTCTGAAAGCATTTAAAGAATTGTTTTTTAATAATCCATATCAGCATTGGCCCTGAAAGGCACATATCGGTTGACCCCCTAATACAGTCAAATGAATATTACTTATCAAGAGATAAAAACCCTATTAAAAAAACGAATGGTGGTGAATGAGACAAACAGTGAACAAAAAATAATAATAACTTGTCCACTTTTGGTTAAATTCCCTGCGTTCTGAATTAACTTTGTTTGGTCATTTTGTTGTCTCTTTAAATTGTCTTGTCTGCTGGCGTGCGGTAGCAGCTGCGCATCACCATGGAAGGTTATCTTGTATTGTATTTAAGGCATTTGTGTATTTTTGGCATACAAATGAATAAGGGAAAGAAATAAACTTGGCAGCAGAGGCATCATCATAAGTGACATTGCATAAAGGATGCCTGGCAATTATTAAAGACAAACAATTTTTATATTCGTTAATCAGGTTTTTTTGCAACATATGTCCATAACAAGTTATTTCCCGGTCTTATTTTATTATCATCTTACTTTAAAATACTTCATTACAGCAGCTCTTAACAATTGTCACGTCCTCTTAAAATTTCATCCCAACACTTTCTCCCTTGATCATCCAATCAGATCGCTGTGTAATCATGACCTATGTTTTTTTTTTCTGATTCGCAGCTGCGGGATCTGTAAAAAGAACCAAGACCAGCATCTCCTGTTACTGTGCGACACCTGCAAGCTGCACTACCACCTGGGCTGCCTTGATCCACCTCTTACCCGCATGCCCAAGAAGACCAAGAATAGCTACTGGTGTGCAAACCAAAATTACTCACAAAATACTAACCAGGGTCACAACATGCAGATTAGCGTAAGGGGAAATGAGCTCTAAATTGCACTTAATGTGCGAATCTCTCTTGTGGCCTGGTCTATATTAGATGGTGAGGAGATAAGCTGATTGAATAGCTGTGTGAAGGTTTGACAGATGGGTAGTCAGGTTTAAGGATTTGCTCCTATGATTAGGCTGACAGTCTCTGATTTATTATAGTCGCTGCCCATGTGTGTTTATTAAATGAAAAACTTTGCGTTTGATTTGCATAATTCATGTAATCCTTCATGTAAAAATAGTGAGCTGCTGGTCTGCACAGTCAGGTGTGAATTGAATTAGTATTGCAAAATTACATTCGACAAGAAGGTGAAATTATATATAATTATAGTCGTCAATATTTACAGCAGTTATACAGATCAGAGAGGAAGGCGTCTCTCCCTTTTTAAATTACATATATATTTATATATGTATATATTTATTTCTTATAAAAGGGAAAAGAGTTATATTGTATTATAACTGTCGCCCTGGTTACCCACGAACACACACCTCAGTAAGCTATTAGCCTTGATTATGGTAATAGTTGTTGCTTAGTTTTCTTTTGTTCTGTTTTTCTTTTTTGTTTCGTTTCTTTTTTCTTTTTGTTTGTTTGTTTTTTACTGTTGATTTGTTTTTTTTCGTTTTTTTTGTTCAGTCGACTCCATTATTATTTTTTTTGGTTGAGTATTATTATTATTATTTGTAATATGTTGTTAATTAATTTATTCATTATACATAGCAGTTAACTGTGTTTCTCTGTTAAATTACATTACAGTAAAAGTTAGTATATACCACCAAGACTAAACAAACACATTTGGACTAATTGGATAGCAGAATTTTTCATTGTTAGTGTAGAAATGTAGGTTCGCAGTCAGTCTGGAAGTCGTGTTATTCTGTTCAATTGCTGTAAATATATATAATATTTAAAAATGTAAAGTCCTACAAGTGGTTAAAATCATCACAAAAGCATCAATACTAATGATCCTAACTAATAATTCAGAAACATGAATAACTAAGGACATTTTAGCTTAATTAATGACATTTTTAAAATATACATATGATGAAATCAAACTAAATTTTATTGGAATTCGTCTTCGTCATGCTTTAGAAGAGCAACTGAAATGTGGGGAAATGCGGTATCTGCCCCTCGGGGTGTAGTTTGGTGTCCCAAAAGGGACAAAATGTCCATTAGTTAGAGCAATTAATAACGCACATGTACAACCTTTGATTGCCACACCTGTCCGGTTTTGTCATGTTTGTGTAGCTTTACTTTATCGTAAGTATATTTCTAGGATAACAAATAAATAAAAAAGGAGTGAGGCAAGTCATCAACTATTCTTCATAATTTCAGGCAGTGCTCTGAGTGTGACCAGGCCAGCAGTGATGAGGCAGACATCGCCATGGAGACACTTCCTGACGGTACCAAGCGGTCCAGGAGACAGATCAAGGGCCCAATCAAATTCATCCCTCAGGACATGTCACCCGAGCCTAAAAAACTGCAGCTGAGGGGCACGGTGGGTATCAGGGTATTTCAAGTATTTACATATTCACTAAGGATATTTGGTCAACAGCATCAATCATTAACTAATTGCATAATTAACTGCAGATTTTTTTGATTAATCGTTTTAATGATCACTGATTAATCGACTGTAAAAGTAATAGGTCGCAACTGCTTTCTGTATGCTAATGCTAAAGGTAAAATGCTAAGCGTTTTTCTTGTTTTTAAGGATTGACTGAAAGCGTGGCGCCTGTTGTGCTGTTATGCATTTTAAAGGAAATTGATTAATTGCTGATTCTTCGATTAATCGTTCTAATAATCGCTGATTAATTGATTAAAGTAATAGTTTGTTGCAGCTATAAAGCACTTTACTAGAAACGTTGTTAAATGTAGATGTTACAAATGCTACATTCTATAATTAGTAGATCAGGATGAGGATATTTGGTTGATCATTTTATCCATGTACAAAACTGTGCACATGCATACACACACACACACACACACAAGTAACAGAACAGTATGTAATATTAAAGGTAACAAACTGCTAATAGCTTCCTAAGGCTATCATTTATATATTTACTGAATTGTTCGGATATTAAAAACAAAAAAGTTTTTGCTTGCTAATAATAATGTTTTACCAGCAAAGGATTTTAGATGTTTTTTTATCATATCTTAACCTAAAAATTCCTTGTTTAATTTTAATAACTGTACATTTTATCTTTGCTCGATTTAAGTTTATTCAAGTTTTGTACAGCAACCATGTAATAGAACTATTCCAAATCGCCAGAAACTTCTAACACTTTTATATGGTACATTCTAAAAAAAACGCTAATTATATAAAGTACTGGCTGTTTTTTATGTAGAAGAGTATGTCATAAAAATCGCTGAAATATTAAGAGCCGCGATACGAACTTAAATAATGAAATAATAAATGATTAACCATCTATTGCTTCCTGCAGACATCTGAGCTTCTCTTAATTCACTTACTCTACTATAATCTATTCACTCTTTCTTCTCTCAATCTATGCATCTCTCCAGGCAAGGCGGCCTTGTCAATTGATTTCGAATTGATCGCTCGGCCCTCTCTAATGAGAGATAATTGACGTGCCGTGGCCTTTTCTCTCGAGGCTTCTCAAGGTCACGACTGCTTTCTGTCTGAGAAATCGGAATGAAATCGGAATCGTACGCCAAATCTTTTACATTGTGTAACGCTAAAGATAAAATACTAAGCCTTTCGATTGTTCTAAAGGATTGACTGAAAGCGCGGCGAAAGCAGGGCACGTATTGTGCGGTAATGAATTTTACAGGAATTTCTGCAAAACTCCTGCAGTGTTTTCTGGGGATTTAAGCCTGCTTTTTAATCTCTTCTTAACTAATCAAGCTTGTTTGTGTGTGTGTGTGTGTGTGTTAGATTTAGCTGAAGAGATTATGGCCTATGTCTGGGTCATGTTCCATGCTCGATCACGTTGGAGGCATGAAATACTATTTAAAAAAAAAAAGAAGTAAAAAGTGAGAAGTGGGTGTGGCAAAACGGCTCGATAGCGCCATCTATTCAGTTAGTTAAATACTTAGACCTACTTTAAACTCTCGAAAAGATATGTCGCCACTATTTTCAAATATCTTGTGGGCTCATGGGATAGTAAAGTGTACATCACCAAGTACGAGCGTAAGTGGTAGATTATCCACGTAGCTTTCGCGCATAGTAAGAGTTTAGACATATAATACTACTTACCTCACATACTAGTCTCACATATTATACAGTAGAGAAGTATGCAAATTCAGACGCAGCTATCAATGTTTTATTTTTTATGCCTTGAAACATAACGCTGGACAAAACAACCTGTGATTGGTTGCTTTCCCTCTCGGCCAATGCAATATCTTTAATATCTCAGTGTATTTCTACCATAAGAATCATAAATTTCAATATACCTGATTTTCTTGTTAGTGGATAGGGTCCTGCTGATATATTTTTTCTCCACTGTTGTATGGTTAATGTATTTTTTTGTGAGTCTCGACAGAAAACAGCTGGAATAAGACCCCCCACCTCCCCAACTCACATTCTTTTCTCTCTCTTTTTCGCTCTTTCTTCAATGCAGCATTTATTTTCAGCAGCAGCCGCTGAACCGATCCCCACGTTTGCATTCCTAATGCCTTTTAACACAGCACCAGAGCAGCGCAAAGCCCTCGTAAAGCTACTTCCCTGTTTATCAGAAGCAGCTAATCGACCTCCCGCTGATCCCCACTTTAGACTAGGTAGAGAAATTTTACACTCGTGTTCTGCCCCCATGTGCCCC
Organism: Bagarius yarrelli; assembly: GCA_005784505.1. Lineage (NCBI taxonomy): Eukaryota > Metazoa > Chordata > Actinopteri > Siluriformes > Sisoridae > Bagarius > Bagarius yarrelli. The sequence continues at coordinate 7,545,172 of VCAZ01000008.1, read as the reverse complement.
AGTCACTCATAACCCGTGTTCTTTAAAGGCTTAACCGAGTGACTTCATAAATGTCAGGGTAAATTTTATTACAGCTTTTTGTCTGGTGTGAAATCAGAGCTATCATTTCTGAGTCCTTCCCGCAAAATGTTAATTTAGAATCCAAGGGCATCTCCTGATGGATCAGAATGTTTTATCCAGCTGTTCCGGCTGTCAGGTTAATAAAGCCTGACTGAAATACAGTCCAAATACACTGTAGACAAAATATTGGGGAGATATGAGTAAGTAAAGCAAAAAATAGTGGATGAAAAGATCTAACTAGTAAAAATGATGATTTTTTTTTATTCTGTTATCTGATTTAATTCGAGGGAAATGGTAGCTCAGTGGTTAAGGTGTTAGACTGCTGGACGGTAGAAAGTGGGTTTGATTCCTAGCACCACCAAGTTGCCAGTGCTGGTCCCCGGAGCACGGTCCTTAAAACCCCCAGGTGCTCAGTTGTATAAAAGAGATATATGTAAATGTAAATTTTGTAAGTAATACTAAAACATCGGATGTTCTTAGATCAGATCTGGAGTCTGAAAGTATTACAACAAATCCAATTGATTCCTTGTTTCTGGCTTTGTATGTGCTTATTAAAGAAAACAATAACTTAATAGTCATGTTAAGTTAAGGTTCATTTAAGTTTCTTATATTTCTAGTTTTACAAAATTTTATCACAATCTTCTTAAAATCATTTTTATATTTTATTTTTTGGATTTTTTTTTAGTATTGTTAAATTGAGTTAAAAAAATGTTTATGCCACCTAGAGATTTTTAAGGCTTAGTGGGTGTGCAAACTTTTCTAGTAAACTGCATGCGATCGGTTCTCTGTGTTCCTGTTCTCCCGTGCGCTTGGTTAAATTTTCTACTCCTGTGAGAATCGACTTGAGCCTCGTTAAAAGTGCAGTGATGGATTTAATTACCAGATCGATTTTAGCCAAATCATCTTAATTCCAAGAGTGGAACGAAAATTCGCTTGCGTCAGCCCTCTACCTGCTCGCATCTCCTTCATCGGAAGCTCAGCTTTTAATAGGCTCCCTTAATCGAGTCTGCCGGTACGGAATAAACGAAATAAATGAGCGCCTTTGTTCGGTAGAGTCTTCAAGAGCCAACTGGCAGCATGGAGGCAGTTAGCATTTATAATGATAAGCGTTCCATCTGCCATGTGATGGCAAGCCAAAGGCGACAGATGGAATTGTTTTCCCAATCTGTTTAAATATGTTGTCGATTTTTCTTCCCCCTTTTTAAAAAAAGGCGCACACAGCGTCCTGTTAAGATGCCAGTGTTTGATTTGATTTGCGTTGCACTGATGTTTTTAATTAGCTGTTATGTAGATGGGATGCTATATTAAGCTTCCGGTATTCATTGTCTACCAGAAACAGAATTAATAATAAGCTTTCTATTAATTCTTCTTTAGTAAACAGTTTATGCTGCATAGGGATATGAGGGTTCCAGAGCAGTGAGGTAAACAGGTGGTTAAAAAAAAAAAAGCTGGGTGGAACACTAGTCTATTACAAATGTAAAGAGGGTTAATGCCCACACCTATTTGCCCATGTAACTAACAAGCGTCTACATTTATAGCATTTGGCAGGCGCCCTTATCCAGAGTGACCTTACATTTAGCAATTAGGGGTTAAGGGCCTTGCTCAGGGGCCCAGCAGTGGTGCCATGGTGGAACTGGGAATTGAACTTAGAATCTTTGGGTTGGTAGTCCAACACCTTAACCAGTCTATGTTTTGACCCATTTTACCAAAAACTATCTTTCTTCCAATCCATCCAACATACTCATTCATCATCCCTTACATTTATCCACTGACCCATTTTTATTTCCACCAACTAACTTACCAACCTCTAACCGACTCGAGTTTTCCATGTTGATTATTTAGTTTATTTTAACCCTTTCCACTTAAAAATGTACTATTACATTCAAAGTCATGTGACTCCGTCTTGTCCAGTCAGGCGCGCTGAAGCGACATGGTGAAGAGCTCAAACATTGAGTCAACTGAGCAATGGGAGGAACTTGCACCATAAAAACACAGTAAATTATAATAAAATAAATAAATAAGATAAAATATTTTATTAATCGTAAATAAGGTTATAATAAGGCTACCAGCGACCCATTCATCCCCACCCATTCAACCAAGTCTAATCAATTGTTAATCCTATTACCATTTTAACGAACAAGCCAAATGATTTATTTATCCATCAAACAAGCCAATCATCTGACTGGCAACTTATCTGTCTGTCCAATCAACCAATCAACTATCCCCACCCATCCAGTCAACAAATCAAATAACCACTCATCTATTTATTTAACCAACCATCCATCTATATACTCTTATAGCCAACAATGTAAACCATATTTCAGTGTTATCAACTGTCTATTTAACTGTCCGTCCGTCCGTCTGTCCACCCACCAACCCACCAGTCCTGCAAAAATAGGTTCTAGTAAATACACATCTAAATTCGGATCACAATTTCTGTACTAGTCTGTTACACTAATAGTCTAGTCCTCTTTGAAATAGTGTATTTTACTGTCTTTCCATTGCTTTCTAATGTTTTACCCTTGAAAAGCAAGAAAAGATTTAAGACAAAAAATGTCACTTGGCAAAAACTGGCTACTACATGTGCTAATTGACAAGAGTGCTATTTTGTTTTTTATGAGCATTAACATTTTCTCAGGGTTGAAAAGGAGTCTTTAAAGGTTTAATTGCTAATTTTTTTATTCACCGTGTGAAAGATTTTTTAAGCATTCAAGCACATTTTATAAAAAAAAAAAAAAACCAATTCCTTTATACAGTACTGAATCTTATACACACACCACAATAGGGTGGCTTAAATGTTGAAGGCACCGAGTTGTTGTTTGTAAAGCCGGGGTTCACAGCTGCCTGTCTGCAAATGTTGGGTCCTTGAGCAAGCAGGGTGGCTCAAATGGTTAAGGTGCTGAGTTGTTAATCTGAAGACCAGAAACACCTGGGTTCAAGCCCCACCTCCGGCAAGTCAACCACTGTTGGGTCCTTGAGCAAGACCCTTAACCCCTCCTGCTCCAGGGGCGCTGTATCATAGCTGACCCTGCGCTCTGACCCCAACTTACTAAGATGGGATATGCGAAAAATGCATTTCATTGGCTCTGTACATGTACCTTGCACAATGACAATGAATTGAATATACTTATACTTACTTATACAAGACCCTTAACCCTTCCTGCTCCAGGAGGGCTGTATCATGGCTGACCTTGCCCTCTGACCCCAACTTGCTGGGATAAAACTAATTTCACTGCGCTGTAAAGTATATGTGACAAATAAATACCTTTATTTTATTATTTATTTGTGTATGTACGAATCATAATGAATCAACTCTATCGAATATGGAATTGTCAGCGTATTGTTTTTTGGAAGGGAAATACAGACACACAGATTACAGTGCATCGAGTGCGGGGTTTTTTTCCCCCAATGAAATCTAGTTTAAAAAGAAAAAAACAGTAGAACTAAACTTTGGTTGAAGTGGTGATGTCGTTGAACTGAAGAGCATTGTCTTTCACTACAATAGGAAGCCATAATGCCGCCTGTTACAGGCAAATTAACTCTCAGATGTAATGAAAAGAGCGTTGAGCTATTGTTGTTCACTCGGTACTGTTCCGAGTCTGTTAAAGGATTTTATTTTGTCTTAAACAGAGAACCCGCGGTCAGAAGAGAAAGAGAGTTTCTATCTGCGAGGAAGAAAAGATAGAGGTGAACTCTTCCCTCCATTTTTCTTGTAATGCTATCTATCCATCTTATCTGTCTCTAATATTGAAAAGAGAAGGACAAGGAAATGTCTTTTACACTCCTAGCCTTAGATACACGCTTCTCTAACTGCTTGCGTTTCCATAGGAACCGGCACCAAGGGAACGCAGGCAACGGCAGTCTGTGCTCCAAAAAAAACCAAAAGCTGACGACACACGGACGGAGTGTACCACCTGCAAAGGGCCCGGAGACAACGAGAACCTTGTTCGGTAGGTGAGATTATGTGTGTATTGATAATTTCAGAGCAACTCGTAATTCTGCTCATGATGAAGCAGGTTTTCCTTTTCAGTAATACCACCACACCAGCCGTCTTTTATTTAACTGTCACATTTGCTTATTTCTGACAATGACTGATGACTTTTTTCATTACTTTTCTTGTTTTTGACTTAATATCCAGAACTAGTCATATTTTGCAGCAGTAGAGTTTCGGTACTTTGGCTCAGTTTGTATCTTGCAGCTGAATTTGGCACAAAAACTGTTGCCATTAACCTCAAATATTCATTTAAATCTGCTTTGTGAGTCAATTCACATATTTTTATATTATTCTAATCAAACCAAACGATAGACTACATTCCAAAGATCCAACTCGGTCTATATCATCTCGAGTGAGATGATTTCGAGGTTTTTGAAAAAAGTGTATTGGTCCTAAATTAACCTTTGCCACAGAAAGTGAACCAAATAGTTTTCAAATGTATGTTCTGACCAGTGCCACTGAAACAATTAATCGACAATAAAAAATTGTAGTCAAATAGTTTTTGATCTCATATGACTTTATGTAAGGACCTGCAATAGCGAGGCTTAACCAGGGTGGTGCTGTAGCACAAGACTGCAATTCATTGCCCATGTAGGAGAAAACGCAGCTATGGCAGGCCAAACTTCTCAAAAATCATCACTCTAAAAAACAGGAAACCTATAAAAAAATATACATATATATATATATATGCTTTTAACGGTCCAAAGACAAAATTACAAACACGGCACCGAACACCGTTTTCGTAACGCCGCTCCTGATGCGCTTAAATCTGTGTGTTTTTACGCAGCTTTTCTTGTCGAATATTGAGCCAGCCAATGCGTCCCAAATGGTTTGGTCCAATCAGTGTTTGGTTGAACACTGATTTTTTAAACCTAACCAAACCATTACTTTTTAACCTAAGTTACTGCATGCTATATACAATATATAATGCATTGCTTTAAATTTGCATTGCATTTTCTCGTGTGTAAAAAAAAAAAAAAAAAAAAAAAAAAAAAAGTTTTCTATAAGTTTAAATGCGGCTTGCATTAGTAAAAACAATAAATAAATAAACAAACAACGAATTACATAAATGCATAAAAAAGTATTAATAATACTAATATAATTATTTTCTATTTTGTACCAACAAATTTTAGGGACAAAATTTAATAAAAGCCTACTTATTCATCAGGAAATAATTGGAGTCCTATTAAAAGACCTTTCATTTTCCTTGGTTTATTTATCAGTTATAGAATAGACATAACTCAATAATTAATTGGATGACAGAAATAATTGTCAATTAATCAATTATTTCTGATTAATCAATTATCAAAAATTTGTTTGTGGCAACCCTACAAACCAGTAGGTTAGTGCCCTTGAGTGTGTTCTTATGTTCCTACTTGCCTACCCCATCTAATTAAAACAAAAAACTGTAAGGCTTCAGACTAAACAATAAACATGTACGGAAATACCTTTATAAATGAAAATAACACTTTAAAATTATAAAGCCTACTAAGTGAAACTAAAAGTGGTTCAGGTACTTACTTAAAAAAAAAAAATACTAGTGGGATTTATGGTGAATTAGACGGATGTGTAAATTATCCTCCATCCTTCAATAAACTATTCACAAACAATCAAGTTGTCGAGTTTATTATATAAGAAGTCATTACTGGGGAACCACTTGTTTCTACTTACACACACTACATACCGTTCTTTTTAGCTTTTAGCTCAGTAAATCATTCCTGCTCAAAATATAATACAGGACAGAAAGGAAGAAAACATGCATCATGGTGAGATTCGATGCTAAACGTTGTACTTTCGCAGCCATGTCACTTCCAATTTTGAAAGTCCTTTGCCAATCGGATGTGGTATGGTTTCTTCATTGATTATCAAGTGGGAATTTTCCAGTAGAATCGTGGCAATGAACATGGAATGTGCATTTTATTGTGGCATGAAGTACTCTTGATTTTTCACCTGTAGGCCTTAGTTGTGGCGTGAAGGTGTGCTGCCCTGACTGACTGCTCTATCTTTGCGTTAAACAGGTCTTGAGAGACGGGCGCCACCTCTCCCACCTCTCCCCACGCGCCTCCCCTAAAAATTCTGAGGACAGATGAGAGAGGGACAGAGAGAGGGAGAAAAAGAAAAAAAGAGAGAGGCAGATTAAGTCGTTTCGAAGAGCGCCGTGCGGGTCCGGGCAGGAAGTTTCGCAGACGACGGCCTCCTCTGACCGTCACCTTTGACATCACTTCCTGCTCAGAACCATGGAATTTAACACGTTAATTTTTTCTGGCCCACAAAGAAACTTTCGGGAGCGAACGTCTTTTTATTACAAATTACACATGGAATTAAAAGCTTGTGAATTAAAGGGATTTAACGGGTGCCATGTTGGAGGGAAACTTTAAAGTTGGTGAACTTCCTGGACAGTATTTCTGAGGCTGGACATGTGGCGGAATTGTGCTTTGGATTCCTAAACTGACGTTATATTAATGAGGAACTTTCCAGCTGTTATCAAGCCCCGCGTCAAGTGGCCTTTGTGCAATCCCGGCCAATTTGGGACAGTTCTGTTCAGCCCTCTTTTTTTTCTTCTTCATCTTTCCGCAGTCCCTTTATTTTTAACCTGAATGCTGTCTGTTTAATATATTGACACATAATGAATGCTTTTTAATTAACTGAACCCTGTGCTGCTCTCGTTGCTAATTGCTAATGCTATGTGAAACTAGTTAGAAGCAAGTAGACAGTTCGCAAAACAATCACAGCAGAAATTCTATTTACTCACGTCTGTGCATTTACTGTCTTTCAATATGACGAGTGATATTTACAATGTAGTTAATAATAAACAGTAAGGAAGATAATTAGAACGTTAATTCAGCTGTAAGTGTGTGTCTGTTGTTGTTGTTGTTGTTGTTGTTGTTGTTATAGGCATGTCAGCCTTTTTTATTTTAGCAGTGTGTAGGCGGAATAGTGACATGCCCTAACGATGTTTCACACATTACCTGGTGGTAAAGTAGATTGTACATTTTTGACAGCTTTGCTGCCTTATATTTTGATAGCTAGGAATGTCCCTCTATGGGATCCTTACGTCTTTATACCCTTTAATATAGTGGCCTTTACGTGCAAGACAGAATAACAATCCAGAAACGCAAATCAGAGAATGCAACGACAAAACTACGATTGCAGCAGAAACACAAAGAATGGATGTTGTGTATGTAGTTGTGCTGAAGTGGAATGTCTGTAATTTACTATAGTGTTTGTAGTTTTGCTTTTGTGTTGGTAATTGTGATGTAGTGTTTGCAGATTTGATATTGTTTGTAGCTTTTCTGTAGTGTTTGTAGCTTTGATGTGGTGTCTGTAGTTTGGCTGTTGTTTTGTTAGATTTGCTGTAGTGTTTGTAGATTTGCTGTAGCGTCTAGTTTCAATGTAGTGTCTGTAGTTGTGCTGTAGTGCCTTTAGATTTTTTGCAGTGTCTGTACTTTTGCTATAGTGTTTGTAGTTTTGCTGTAGTGTTTGTAGATTTGCTGTAGTAATGTAGTGTCTAGTTTTTCTGTTATTTCTGTAGTTTTGAAGTAGTGCCTGTAGTTTGGATTTAATGTTTGTAATTCTGCAGTAGTGCCTGTGTTTTTTATTCTGCAGTGTCTGTAGTTTTAATGTAGTGACTTTAGTTGTGCTGTAGTGTCTGTAGTTTGGATGTAATGTCTTTAGTTGTTCTGCAGTGCCTATAGATTTAATGTAGTATCTGTAGGTTAGATGTGGTGTTTGTAGTTTAGATGTAGTATTTGTAGGTTAGATGTAGTGTCTGTGGTTTAGATGGAGTGTCTGTAGTCTAGATGTAGAATTTGTAGGTTAGATGTAGTGTCTATGGTTTAGATGTAGTGTCTGTAGTTGTGCTGTAGTGCCTGTAGATTTGATGTAGTGTCTAGTTTAGATGTAATGCCTGTAGATTTGATGTAGTGTCTGTCGTCGTTAGGTAGTGTCTGTAGATATATGTTGTATGTTTTGTCTATAGATTTTCAGTAGTGTCTAGTTTATTTTATAAAATGTAGTAGATTTTTGGTTTTTCTGTAGTAATTCTGCTGTTGTGTCTGTAGTTTTTCTGTTAATTCTGAATAGCTAAAGTGTCTGTGGTGTTTCTGTCTTTTTTCTTTAATACATGCTGTAGATGAGTAGTGTGGTTTAATGTCTGTAGTTTTGCTGCATTGTTCGTTTTGCTATAATGTTGCTATACCGATTGCTGTTATGTTTGTAGGTTTATCATTTTGCTGTATAATTTTGTCTGTTCTAGTGTAACGGGCGGTTTTAGGTCCACTACGTTAGGCATTATAATCTGTCTGTAGTTATTACATTAATAGTTTCTTGTACGTTTGTTAGTCCTGATTTTTTGTGTTAGTTTTGTAATGTTTACTGATTCTCTTGCAGATTTAGTTTGTTATTTTGTCATGTACCTTTGGGCCACCATACTTGAACATTAACTATCTATCTATCTATCTATTTGTCTATCTATCTATCTGTCTGTCTATCCATCCATCTCTATCTATCTATCTATCTGTCTGCTATCTATCTATCTATCTATCTATCTATCTATCTATTTGTCTATCTATCTATCTGTCTGTCTATCCATCCATCTATCCATAAACCCGCCCAACCCATCCACCCATCCATCCATCCATCCATCCATCCACCCATCCATCCATCCACCCATCCATCCATCCATCCATCCCTGCATGAGTTCCTTCTGCTTTCCAGACTTGCATTGCGTTTACATTTAAGATACCTTAACATTGCATAGTCAAGAATATAATGTGGTGTAAGATTGTGGTCCATTTTGTAATGGATGTTGCACAAATTGAGCAGTTGTGTAAATGTCATGTGCCTCTCATGCTTCCAGTATCATTCAAAAAAACAAAACATTTTTTGCACTCGTTTGAAAATGAAATATCGAACTTATTTATGTATTTATGTCTGCTTTTATTATTCACCCAAACCATTTTAAATTTTGTGAGTGCATGGATGTGTGTGCGCGTGTGTGTGTGTGTGGCCTCGGCATTGTGCAAGCTGTAATAAACTCTTGACTTTTTCACCCTATTGCTGCTGTGATGAATGACTCTCGGTTGGGCTAATTAATAGCGCAGAGCGTCTGCTTGTAGGGGAACAGTGTTTTGTGTGTGTATTCGTGTGCGCGCGCGTGTCCTCTCTTGTCCTGGCAGATTTATTTTCGGGGACGGCATGCGTGTCCAACAGGATGCGCTCTGCTAGACATACTCGGGACGGGACAAAAAAAGTGAAAGAGAGTAAATGAGAGAGGTGGATTAGCACACAGCGGTTATTATGATCTATTTACTTTATCCAGGATGGGGCTCCAGTATGTCTCTCTGCGCTGTTTTTTCCCCACTTCATCTCTCTCTCTCTCATACACCCAACCGAGCACGCAGAATCATATGGCTCCCTGTTCCTTCATGATCCTCCCTCTCATTTCCTTCTTCCCTGCCTGCCGGTGCCAAGCTCACAGCGCCGAAAGCAAGCGAGCCGAGAAAGCTTTCATGGGAAAATCTGGTTAACGGCATAACAAAAAGCTCAGTGTGTCTGGCGGCAGACAAGCACCATTTGTGCTTATACGACAACAGTGGCAGAGATGAGCAGCACACAAAAGCCCACCAGAACACCCAGCCGAGACGTGGTGTGTTGGACTGTCGGAGTGGATTGCACTGTGTGCACTGTGCAATAGGGTTTAGCTATGAATAGTTACTTATTATTACAATTTAATGATATATAAGCGAAACCTGAGAACGCCTTTGTTGGCAAAATTATTCGTAGGACACAATAAAAACACAACCACCGAAGTTAAAAGACGTAGAAAGTGCAAATATGTATTTGTCTCCTAGCGTTCGCTTTTAGCTAACTAAACATTTTGTAATTATTAGTCATGGAAGCATGGAAGCAGCTTGTTTCTGCCTGGTATCCTGGGAATCGAAATAACATCCCGTGACATGAAATCTTTATCTAGAAGTGTTTTTTTTTTTTTAACAGTTTGTTTACCAATACCGGAAGCTCAGCTTTCTAAAACATGTTAGACATCTAAATACACCGTTTTGACTAAAATGTAAGATTGTTATAGGAGACCGGCAAAGAGACATAACTACAGATACAGACAAGACTAAACACAAGTGATTGATGTGTTTGTGCTCAGGAATTAAAGTCACCAGTGTGAAGCTGACTTGCTATTTTTATCAGAACATTTTCAAGATTTCAATGAGAAATGAAACAATACCATCAGAGGTAAAGGATCGGCAGAAGGGCTGCCTTTTTTAATACCTTTTCCCACCTGAAGGGTCCAATAACAGCATTTCTTTTATTTATTTTTTTTCCACCACTTGCAACTGCAATTTTCTTATTAATTAAAAATTAGTTGTTAGTGGAAGAAGTGGTGGCTCAGTGGTTAAGGTTTTGGACTGCTTATCGGAAGCTTGTAGGTTCATTTTACAGCACCACCAAGATGCCCCTGCCCCCCCCTCGCTTTCTTTCTTTCTTTCTATCTCTCACACACTCTTTTCCTCTCTCACATTTTCTCTCTCACCAACTCTTTTTCTCTTCATCTATCTCTCTCACTCACTCACTCACTCTCTTGCTCTCTCTCTCTCACTCACTTATTCTCTTTCTATCTTTTTCGCTCCCACTCACTCTTTTTTTTTTTTTTCTCGTTCACACTCTCTCTCTCTTTCTCTTTTTTGTGTTTGTGGGTTAAAGTGTAAATCCTTTTACAGCACCACCAAGCTGCCCCTGCTGGGCCCCTGTTCAAGGCCCTTAAGCCTGAACTGCTCAGAGATAGATGTAAGTCACTCTAGATAAAGATGTCTGCCAAATGCAAGAAATGTAAATCATTCCTTTACCAACTCTTGTTTTTCTCCTTTGACTTCTCACCAAGCACTTTCTTATTTATAAATTTTATAAATTTGTAATAAATATAAATGTCACCGAAAATCAGTTTGTGGCGTCACTAAAAGAAATGATATTGAGAGTAAATTTAAGTCTGTAATTCACTTTGTGGCCTGGACTACAGTGGAATGCTCTGTTCACTTTACACCAAACACAAATGTAAGTATCGATGAGAGTACATTACATACAAAATCGGGAAAAAATATTCGTCCTAATCGGGTCTTTTGTGCAAATTAAAAACATGGCTTATTGACACGTCTTCCTGGAGGCATCATAAAAAATATGTTTTACAAATAAAAACATTGGCTTAAAAAAATGTTCTGTGATGAATCTAGTAATAGCTTAATGTGATGCCAATATTAGCTTCGCTTTTGGTGTGAACACAGCATAAGCCGTGTTTATCAGTGTAAGTGATTAACATTTATGGCATCTCGCAGACACCGAATCCAAAACTATTTACATTTATCAAATGTATACAAATGAGCAGTTTGGGGCCTTTGTTAAGGGCCCCACAGAGGTATTTGGAAATCCTGGTGTTTGAACTGAGCCACCACAAACTCAATGATTATAATGTTGCTCGATATGGCAAATAATAATAATTCAAATTAAATTAAAATCTTTCATAATGAGTTACAGAATACACAGAATTACATCCCAGCCTGGGGTGTTCTCTGTCTGTGTGTGTGTTGGGGTTGTTCGGAGGGTTGGGGGGTCTGGACGAGCAGTAACCTTTCCAACGATGGCCTCTTTTCCTATTACAGCCCTGACACAGGATCCGCAGAGATGATTTAACGGCGGCATTTTGTTTTGCTGACTTCCCGGTTTTTTTCTTTTCTTCGTCTTCCCACCATATCCTACTGGCCATTAAAAGAGAAAACCGTGTGAGAAGGGTGGCCAAGCAGCTAAAATCTATTACGCCGCAAGTTCCTAATGTGTTTTATCGCATTGAGCTGACTGCAGTGTATGTCTGGATCTGCTCTACTTTACTGATCCTCTCTTCTTCAGACTCTCACTAGCCCCCAATCTCCTCTGTACGTGGGCAAAAATTGCTGCCCTGAGGTGCTGGATTGCCACAGAAAAGGCGAGAATTAGAGCCCCTTTCCACCTCCAAGCTATTTTCCTTAAGATTATATTCTTTAAAAATAAGTGTCTGAAATAGTTGTTCTGCTAGCAGCATGGGCGAATGTGGTGAGTCAGCTTGACTCGCTTCAGCCCCCTGCTGATCACCAGGAGGAAAAGCACAAGTTAGACACGGCTCCTACGTCTTAAAAGTTTCTCCCTCTGATTTTCGTCTCCCTGTACAACCTTTTAGCAACTGCCTGAGTGAGCTGTTAGGTAATGAGTTAATAAAAACAGGTTAGTGTGCCTTTTTCCCCTCACTTACTCTCCCAGTCCTAGCAACCCCTTCTTCTCAAACAATAGCTCTGTAATAATACTGTTTCCATTTCGACGTTAATCAAAAAGTGCAGGAAGCCCAATAATCCGTTCCTTTTATTGAAGGGATTCACAAGAAGCCGTTGAGGCAGTTTGTCATGGTTGGCGGTCAATGGCCAAGCGCTTTGTGCTCTATCGATCCAGGTCACGTGGCCTCTCCCCAGGTAATTGCAGCCAAGCTGGGTGATAAATTTACAGCATTTTTTTTGCAACCGTTTTTACAAAAAGTAAAAGTGTAGAGCAAGACTCGCAATCATCAGTTGTTGAAACTATTGTAATAATAGGGGCAGTGGTGGCTCAAATAGTTAAGCCACTGAGGAGTTGTTTGGACAACCAGAATGACCTGGGTTCAAGCCCCAGCGGCTCCAGTCTTGCACTGCTAGGTCCTTGAACAAGACCCTTAACCCTTCCTGCTCCAAGGCGCAGCATCATAGCTGACTCTCCCCTCTGACCCCAACCTTCTAGGATGTAATATGCAAGGAAACTAATAAACAAATAAACACCTTTTAGGGGGAGGTGGTAGCACAGTCTAATTGAAAGATCAGGGTTCGATTCCCAGCGCCACTGCTTAACCCCTAATTGCTGCAGTTAGAAGGCTTGTTAAAGAGATGAATGTAAATTGTTCTGGATAAGAGCGTCTGCTAAATGCTGTAAAAGTAAATAAATTACAAGTTCGAATCACAAGTGACTGATTTCCTGTCTAAATTTTGAGGTCAGTTTGGAAAAAAAATGCTATTGTTTACTTGTAATTCACAAAGGACAATAAGAATTGGCGTTCAGCTTAATCGCCAAACAAGATCCGTTTAATTAACATGTTCAAACATTCAAGTATAATCCTGTCTTAATTTTGCTGTTAAAAAGCTGTTTTGTCAGTCTTGTGTGTTATTTAACGTATAATTCCCTAACACTACCTCGAGACCTGGGAATATAGACTTAGCCCCAGCCAGCTGTCTGCATTTTTAATACTGCCTTAGGTAAGATTAGTCTTTTTTTTTATTGTTGGGTCGCTGAAGTTTAGGTGGGTTTGACATTTAAATGATTCTTGTCCATATTCACAAAGCTCTGCTCTTAAGATCTGAGTTGACCTGTAGAGTTTGTTCATAATTGACGGGAGACAAATTCAAACATTTATAGCATTTGGCAGACGCCCTTATCCAGAGCGACTTGCATATATATATTTTATACAACCAAGTAATTGGGGATTAAGGGTTTTGCTCAGGGGCCCAACAGTGGCAACTTGGAGGTGCTGGGAATCTAGTCTTCCAATTGGCAGTCCCCCATACACGCACACTTACCCATGGTACAATTTGGCTAAGGCTTAATCCATATTCCTCCCTCTTTTTCTTTTTTTTATATATATATATATTTCGGTTTGTTACTTATTTATTTGTTTACTTGTTTATTTTATTGCCATTTATTTGAATTAAAGAGAAATTGCTGCTATTCATCATGATGCCCTTTTTCTTGTAAAAACTCTCGTATTAAACAAATCATTTCCTTTTAAATCAAAGGCCAGTCGTGACCATATTAGCAACGATCCAATAACTTGTACGCCTACCTGCTACTTGGCCAATTTTGTCCAGAATTGTACCCTATCTCTCTGAAACGTCTTTTGATCGAATTAAGCCGTCACAGCTGGTCTCTGTGAGGGGCGACAGTGCGAGACTTGGTAAATCCGCTGCTAAGGAAGCGCAGCGGGGGTTCTCCAAGAACTTTCCTTTAGATTAAGCGGCAGATGAAAGAGGATAACGCCTTTGGAGTCCGAGAGCAACACGTGTCGTGGACAAAAGCGATCAATTGTGTTTTCTCCCTCTGCTTTAGTCAGCATCCCAATAAGATTAGCTCAATCAATAGAGTCTCTTATGAGTGATTGGATTGTGTCTGGGCCTCCAGAGGGGAATAAGGAGAGAGAGAAAACCGGCTCGATTTTTCCAATGATTAAAACACACCCAAATTGCTTTGATAGCATCGAGGACCTTGGTTGTGTAAGGGCAATGTCCAGAGCAGATAGAAGCTGGCGCCTGCGTATTACAGATACTTGGAGGGGATTAGACTGAAACATCAGCTGCAAAACATAGAACTGGTCAGTGAGGTTAGTATAAAGAGATCAAAACACTTTTCTTGAGTGGATTTGTGCCCCACTGATACTAAAAAAAAACTTTATCTGAATTACAATAATAAGCTAATATGATCACTATTTTATTTAACTGTAATACAAATTAGCAGGCAGGCTGAAGAAGTTCCCTTAGTCCAAAAACTTAAACTAAAAGCTACAGATTTGTGTTTAGGTTGGCTTGAAACTGCCACAGCTCTGTCTCTCTCTCTCTCTCTCTCTTTCTCTCATTCTCTCTCTCTCTCTCTCTCTCTTTCTCTCATTCTCTCTCTTCCACACTCTCTTTTTCTCCCACATTTTCTCTCTGTCTCTCTTACTTTTTCTCTCTCACCTACTCTCTTTCTCTCTGTCGCTCTCTCTCCCACTCACTCTCTTTCTTTCTCACTCTTTTACTCACTTACTTTCTCTCTCTCGTTCACTCACTTGTTCACGCTCCCTCAAACTCTCTTTCTCACTCACTCTTTTTATCTCTCTCTCTTTCTCTATATATCTTTCTCTCTTACTCACTCTCTTTCTCTCTCTTGTTCACACTCTCTTACACTCACTTTCTCTCTTACTCTCTCTCTCTTTCTCAAAGTCAAAGTCAAAAAAGGCTTTATTGGCATGACTATATATACAGTTACAGTTTTGCCGAAGCCCAAAGCACAACTTTCTCTCTCGCTTTTTTTCTTTGTGTGTGTGTGGATTAAAGTGTAAATAAGAAATCAATTACTCGCAGGTAAACCTGAAATATTAAAAACAGGCTGTTCTCTTTATTAAAGAAATCTTGTATGTTATTTGTATGTTCCTGGGTTCAGATCCAGTACAATTGGTCGGTTCTGACCAGAACATACAACTAATAAGCTTCCTGCTTTTCTGCTTATGTCTTGACTTCTGCAAAAAAAAAAAAAAAAAAAACTTTCATGAAAGAATTCTCAGGGAAACCATAGGCAATATTTACCATGAGGACAAAAATACTGCATTTGATTATACATAATTAGAAAACCGAATGTTTTTCGTGTGTGTTTGTGTGTGTGTAAAGGTTTAGGAAACCGAAAAGGTTAAGCCATTTCAATGCACGGGTCTTTTCATTTTGAATTCCAATTACCCATAATCACCTGCTCAAGTCTGGACGGCTGAGTATTGCTTTAATGCAAAGATGGTTAACTATGATACACAACAAAAGTATCATTATGGCATGTAATTAAAGATGTGAAACTGCGACGTGTCATGGCTGACGCTAATAAAAAAACGCAGGCCTCCTGCAGCCGCCACGGGTCTTAAACTCTCCTGCAGAGAAAAGAGGAAAGTCCCCTGCCTCTCGCTTCTTCCTTTAGACTGGAGGATTCCTGATGATTTGTCTTCTTTTCACAGTGAGGCCTCGAGGGTTATTTAAAAATCCCTTTTTTCTGCACAGATATACATGCCCACGATGACGCTGATGTTACTGCTTAACAGCTTCAATTCTTATTATAAGCTTTTAATTAGCATTGTTCTTTTATTAAGGTTCTATAATTTTTCTTAAACAGTACCATAATTAGAAAATAAATTGGTTATTGGCTAATAAATGGTGCGTAGAATTTGTTCGGAATTGACGAAAGGTTAACGCAGCTTTAACGTGTGTTCATTTAACGCTAGCAAGCAACATTTAAATGCTAATAAGGAATGTGAATTTGTGTCATACAAATGTGTCATATACAAATTCACAACCCGCTGTGAAAACTATAATCTATAATTTAATTAGCTGACTAGTTTATTTAATCACCATATTTGTCCAATAAGAATTTATATCTAACAGTATGTAAAAGGCGATTAGCATCCATTAACTCTTCTGCTAATGGTGACAGCAGCAGGAGTTTTTTCACGTAACCGTAGGATGTGAGTAGAGTGCAGTATTCCTCCCCTACTCCTTTTCTTTAGAGCGAGATCATGTAATGGATGCGGTTCAGAGCTGACAGTCTGTCCCCGAAGGCCACCTGGTTTCCTCATCGCTTTGTCACAAGGAATATGTGAATTAGATATGTGCTTGGCATATCAGGGCATGAGCAATGTAGCCAATTAAGATGAGCTTAGGAAATAAATTCTGCCGTCATTTTCGAATGGAAAATTGTAACACTTGCTGTTTGACAAAAGACGAAATAGCCAGGCTTTAAAAGGGGATCTAGCATGTTAGGATAGAATGGGTTTTGTTTCTTCTCTGTTGAGAATATGTTTAAAATCTCTGCATCGGCATTTGCAAAGTACAATTTTGCTGCAGGTCAATAATCAGAATCGGAAACAGAATTAGAAAAAGCTTTTATTGCCAGGTACCATAAAGGGCAATTTACAGCACAAGCCATTTGTCTTGGTGTCGGTTACTAAAATAATAAACATAAATATATGCTATTTACAAGAGCCGTGTAGTCATGATGAATATGAGGATTAACCACGAACGGTAAGTAACTTTTTGTGATTTGTGGGTGGGGCACTGTTTAGAAGAGGGGGGAGGTTGGAGCAGTGCGCGACCGTGATGGGATGAGTCCTCATTGCATGTCTCCTGCAGTTGTACAGTTCTAATTATACAAATGCACAATATTGAAGTATAAAACATTTATTTGCCTTTTTGTATAAAATATTTTAAACTAGTCCTAATGACTAATTTTAAACTAGTCCTAATGACTATCCTTCAGTCTTTTTTAAAAACCCTTGAAAGACCTTTGCTTTCCCCGTGTAAGGTAGTACTTTTTTGCTGGGATTATAAATATTATCTTGTTCTTATCTCTGTGCTTGTAACTATTTTTTTATCTGATTTTTCATTTGAATTTTTTTTTTTTTATTTAAGTCTTGGTTGGAAACTCGGTGGTCATGTCATTTTGTCCTGCTGATAAAATTGGTTTAAAACATCATGATCCCATTATTAGTTTGTATAGTCTAATTTGGCAGGTTAGTTGGAAACTCCACGATCGTTTTATTGCTTTTCCGATGAAGCCGTTTAAAACTCCGCCATTTGCTTATTTGTTAATAGAGTCTCATTTGACTCTCGGTGAGAAACTCTGCTTGGAATCTCTAGAATTTCTTTATCATCAGTTTATGATGTCAGTTGGTGCTGTTTGATTAATGATTTTGTCATTTTTATTTTTTTTTTGCTAAACCCTTTTAAGACGTCTGATCTAAGCCTTTATTCAGAAACTTTATTTAGGGACTAATTAGTTTTGATATAATAAATAATGATAAACAGACTTTATAGTTTGGTAGCTCTAAATATAAAAAAAATAAACAAAATATAATATTTACACATGATAAATGCACTAAAGTATAACAGTATATACAGCCAAATATATGTAAAGTGGTAGCTCTGAGTGCAAAACAGTAGCATTGCATGAATTTCAATAATAATAATTCACTCCTGGATGTCCACTATATGTCCAGGAGCTCTGAGCCACTGTGTCTGCACATGTCGCCATTTTGCAATCTGTTGGATCTGTAGAAAGCAAAAGATTAATACGTTTATTTGTGGACAACTGACACCTGAAATCATACCCAAATTGTTTTGTCTATGACGTCTTTGCATGCTTCAGTACTGTAGTTTTTTCTTCAAACTCAGAAGCCTAAACCGCTTCCAAAGCTAACTCCATAAAGACGAGGTCAAAATGAAAGTGCACAGAACCTGGTCCCCAAACCCCACCAAACACCTCAGAGATCAGCTGGATTGACAACTGCACCTCAGAGATCACTTTCTTACCTCACTAATGCATTTGTAGCGAATTCATTACAATTTTCCACAGTTTTGATCCAAAATCTAGTATTAAATCTTTCCAGAAATGTGGATCTTCTTATACCACCAAAAGGAAGCTAATTAGAACATACTTGCCATAGAAAATTGAAGAAACCCTAACTATCCTGTCTGACCCAGCTGGTCTCTATCAGGTTTTAAAGATGATATAATGGTAGTGCAGTGGTTAAGGTGTTGGACTACTAATTGGAAGATTGGGGTTCAATTTCCAGCACCACCAAGTTACCAGTGCTGGGCCCCAGAACCTCGCTTGCTCAGTTGATAAAAAGGATAAATGTAAGTCGGAAGGTATGTAAGGGGGTATGCTAAATGCCATAAATGTAAATGTAACAAGCACGTTTTGTGTATTTGCCTACTTGTTCTTTTGTTACACACTGAAATATTTTCAATCATTGCCAGTACAATAATTTATAAGAAATGGAATCTCTTAACATAGAAAAGATCATTTGAGTTAAAGTTGTGTTTTGAAAGAGATCAATGAATGTCTCAACTTCCACCAAACGTAATATCATAAAGCAAATTATTTTCATAAATCTGAGCAATTTTTTGTTCTTTTCACAGGATTCGCTAGTTATCTGCACATTCCACCCTGTTTCCTCATTAGTGCTGTGTTATATCCGTCACAATGTGTTTAATTAGCATTCGGTGTCTCTGGTCAGCCATATTTTGAAAAGGGCTTCTGCGTCATTTAACACTGTTTTCTTCCTCATCAAGCACCTTCGTGAATACATTACAAGCAAAATATAGGGGGAAAAATGACTTGTGGTTTTGACGGAGAAGAAATAAAAATGGGAGTTATGGTTGACTGGAGTTAAGACCAAAGTGTTTCTCTTACATTTTCTCTTGAACAGAAGCCACCCCTTATCCATGTAACATAGACCAATAGGGCAGGTAACTATTGACCTCCTCGGCCCTTATCTGGGTTGTCCGAGTTACATTGCCAAATCTGAATCTTCACTATTGATTACAACATAATTAGTTAATTACAGACAGGGAGGAGAGAGAAACGACATGAGAGCTGGCCTGAAGGGCATCTGGGCATTCACCAATAATAGCCCATGCATGATAACGTGATTGAGGTCACGGTTGGTTCAGATTCCCTAGGGTTCCACATTGGACAGCTTATTTTGTTTTGTTTTTTTTCCATTTGTTGTTTTGACCTCTTATATACACTAATTTTAAGAATACACGATTTTACACCTGAGGTCGGTGTATAGAAATGGTGGATGCTCATAAGACCAATTTTTCTTTTTAGCCCCTTGGCTTAAAAATAAGTTAAAAAAATCCTATGAAGATTTATTGGCAAGATGCACCGAAACCCATTTCAGCCGAGCCAATCAAGCTGCCGTGTTTTATGATGGCTGTACAAGGCCATGTGAGAGGTGCTGTGCCAATGTGTTTTGAATCTATTAAGCATCTGTTACCTGACAGGAAGCTGCTTTGTCACCATCGATCAAATCCGCCTGATGAGGGCCATGCCGTTTTCTTGGCAGGGATACTTGTAGAGTGTGCGTGTGTACGTGTCAGCGTAGGTGCTACTTCCCTGCCTTGAGCCATATTCCCTCTGGTTGTATTACTCTCTTTCTCTCTCTCTTTCTTTTTGTAGGTGTGATGAGTGTCAGTTGTGTTACCACTTCGGCTGTCTGGACCCTCCTCTAAAGAAGTCGCCTAAGCAGACAGGCTACGGCTGGATCTGTCAGGAATGTGACACCTCATCATCAAAGGTAAGAAGTGTCGCTTAGGGAGTCAGAGGTGGAGACAGGGCTGTAATGTCTTCAGCTGGTCACATTCCACTACACCACAAAATACAGATTATAAATAGAAGAACCAGTGGGTCAAATATTTGATTGTAATTATAATTTTATGGTTTTTATTACCCTACCCTAGTACCACTACTCAAAAGTGTCTAAAAAGGTTTTTAGATTTGTATACAGTCGATTATACCTTTTTATTAGCATAGCCAGTTTAATAATTTTATTAAGGTAATTAATTTTAGAATTTAATAATAAATAAAATATTGAGAAAATACAAGGACACTTATGGCAGGAAACCAAAAGTGATCACAGATAGGCACACTATAGCAAACACTATAGTTTAGCTATGGGAAAGTGGTAGCGCAGTGGCCAGAAATATAAATGTGTGTGTACGTATAAATATTTTTTACATCATAATTTGCCTTTTATATACCAGGAAATAATACTGCTTATCTCGAGATGTGGCTTCCTCACACACTCTGCATATTGCATGTTCTTGGCTCCTTCAATGATGGATCAAAGCAAAGTGGATTGTGTTTGAAATTTTAAGGACACTCTAATGATGGTGCAGTCAGGGGTAAATCATCCACCACTTTAATTTAAAAACAGTGACTCAGAGCTCGCTGCCATCGTTTCTCTTAGAAAGCCTGTCTGGCAAAAGCTCTTACCTCAATTCTGGAGACAAAGCATGCTGTTGACTCAAACCTTGCCTTTCATATTAATTTTAATGTCCTGCCTTCAGAATTGTACATCCAACTGCCAGTGATTTCTTTCCCCCCCCAGTCAATCCCCCTTCCCCCCTTCATTAAATCAAAGGCAATGTGTTTCAACTTCCAAACCTAATTAAGTTAATAAATGTGCCTGCTTTTCAATTTATCTTTAAAAGGCCAGTCTAAGCTTGCCAGGCTCTATCTGCTTGGAAAATAGAGGTTAATTGATGTTGCCAAAGAAAAAGTGAAATATAAAAAGGCATTGTGGAATGTCTGCATGGCGGGAAGAGCATCGCAGGTTTACCGTTCAGCAGTAGCATCAAAAGGTTAAAGACGTTACATTTGTTTTGTGGTTAAACTACCACCGTCGGCCATAATGGTGTATGTACGTTGCATTAGTTTTTCCTTTTAACGTCAGAATTAATTTTAAGGTATTTAATCCTAACTAATCATTGTACAAACGATATGTGTAAAGACACGGCTGCCTGGCTATTTAAAGGCTGCTGCCATCTGTTGATGTGTCTTGAGACTTTTTGACACTACTTTGTATTTGCTCATTTAAGTACAACTGAATGAGTGAACTGCTCCTGTATAAAAAAAAAAATAATAATTTCCCAGCTTTTATAAAACAAGGACCTGAGAATAGATTCGACAGTTGACCCCCATGGTGCACCCTGTTAGGTTTTGTAAGTCAACAGCGCAGAAGAAAGCATAAGAATAATGACCTGCTGCTACAACACGAGAGCTAAGCGGCTGTGAACAAAAGCACTAAGCAGAGGTAGAGAATGGAGATTTAGACAGTGGGAGGCATACGGCGGATTAAGCAAGCCTTCACTTTTTAAACGAGTTCTCTGGCAGCCTGCAGGGCGAACCGCTCCAATCCCCTGAGAGCCTGAAAGCTCAGACGCAATCCCGTTTAATCACTCGCTCACACACAGCCTGCAAAAATTGGGCTACACACTTTTCGCTCTTTTTCTGGCACACAAGAGCAGTTTTTTTTTTTTCTGACATAGCAGCTATTGCCGCCTGGTATCTTTGTCTAGCTTGAATTTTAGGCCTGCTTTCTGTAACTATTGTTTTTACTTCCTGATGTTACTTTTTAACAACCTGTCTAGAAACTTTTAACTAGTTTTCTGGTAATTTTAGCAAAGATAATGTCATACACTTGTAAAGTCCAGACCTGGTTTAACCAGGGTGAAGACACCTCATTTTTACATACATACAAGGACACCTTGTCATAATATGCAGAAGAACACACGGAAAACACGCATTATAGTGTGTGTGTGTGTGTGTGTATAGAGAAGTGCAATGGTTAAGGTGTTGGACTGCTAATTGGAAAATCGGGGTTCTATTCCCCACACCACCAATCTGCCACTGTTGGGCCCCTGAGCAAGACCCCTAACCCTCAATTGCTCAGTTGTATAAAAAAGATAAATGTTAGGGCGCCTGTCAAATGCTGTAAGTGCATACAAATGTATAAAGTAATTCCACAAAATTGTCTACAAGTGGAGGACATTCAAAACGACTGACAACATGGCCTTCCAAGCGAGTTTATCCTGAGCGCAGAACACAAGATGCTAACAGAATTCCCCAAAACCCCTAAAGTGTCATCACGGGACCTGCAGCAGTCTCTTGCTACTGTTAATGTGAAAGTGCAAAACTCTACAATCAGAAAGAGACTACACAATTTTAACTTTAATAAAAGATGTGCAAGGAAGAAGCCTTTGCTCACCTAGGCCAGAATGAAGTTTGCCAAAGACAACATAGACAAACACCAGGACTTCTGGAATAATGTTCTTTGGACTGACAATGTAAGAGTCTACAATTGAAATATTTGGACACTGCGACATTGGACATGTTTGGCGTAAACCAAATACAGCATTTAAGGCAAAGGACCTCATCACAACTGTGAAATATGGAGGTGGAAGTGTCCTTTTTATGGTGATACAGGACCTGGCCAGCTCACCATCATGGAATCCACCATAAATTCTACCCTGTATCGGAGGGCGCTTGAAGAACATTTGAGACCATCTGTAAAAAAGTTAACGCTAAGGCATAACTGGACTCAGTAAATAAACCAAGGACTGGCTGAAAACCAAAAAATGGAGAGTCCTGGAATGGCAGAGTCAAAGCCCAGATCTAAATCCCATTGAGATGCTGTGGGGCGACTTGAAATGGGCTGTACATGCAAGATACCCCTCAAACATCGTACAGCTGAAAGAATTCTGCATTGAGGAGTGGGGCAAACTTTCCCCAAGTGTCTCATTAAAGTTATTTTAGCCAAAGAGGGTAACACTAGCTATTAAGGGGTAGAGTATCTAACTTTTCCCCCAGTTAGAATACACATTTTTGTTGAAATCTTTTGTTTAATGAGTAAAAACAATGTAAATCTTTTTCCAGAGAAGAATTAAAACAAGATTAGCCATCAGTATCTTAACATTTCTTAATAAAGAACTAAAAATTTAGTAAGGTTTCCTAATATATATATATATATATATATGCTTTTTATATAGAGAGAAAGAATACTGCTTATAACGAGATGTGGCTTCCTCACACACTCTGCATATGCATGACACCTCAGTGTGTTTTAAGTGCGATGGAGTCTATAGATATCAGCGCTGCCCAACCCCCAGTGCCCCAAAAATGTAACTGCTGTTTGCGTCTGATTGGTATTGTTATACAACATTCATTAGCCCCAGTCATCACAAACATTGTTTTCCTTTTCCTTTAAGTAGAAGTTACCATTCTGTAAAAGTATTTGTTCCGCTGACTGTTTTACCACAGATCTTACGAACGTAATGCTTTTGATTCCGTAACATATTGCTGTACCCGCAATCGGTCTGCATGCATTTTTTAAATGCTATTTTAAAACGCATCCATGATTCACCTTTCCGTCTAAGATAGAGGGAGGGTCGACATTAAAGATGTACGTCACTCTCTCTTGCTGGCAGCTGGCAAATGAAAAAGCAGCAGTATTGAAAAGTGGAAGCGAGGAGGTGATTTGTTATCCCTTCCAGCCTTGACTTTTATGTGAGAGCAAAAAAGCATGTAGAGAAATGAGAGAGGCTTACGTGCTGCACCGCCATCTTCTCGAACTCTACAGCTCCATCAAAGCACGGGGCAAAAACGCTGCACATGCATCAAGGCCTGTGCACTGGTACACGCAGGTCGAGACAAGATACCCATGATGCAGTGTGATTTGATTCGTCTCGCTAGGTTGTCCCTCTGTAACTTTCTCTCGTAGCACTTTTTAAAGGTCACTGCAGATGGGTTTCTGCTTCTCAGGTCTTGATTAATAATAATATAAAAAAATTGCTAAATCGGGTTTCTCCATGGACAACTTGTCAGTTCGTGCCCACTGTATCATAAAATCCCTTAATTATGTCCGCCTCTATTTAACGAAGTAGAGAAAGTGTTGGGGACAAAAAAAAACGATATATCATGTTTGGTTTATAGGCGTGGAGGCATATGCAGGGTGTGATGAGGTCAGAGTGCTGCAGTAAAGGCTTTATTAGGTAGACTTGAGTTCATTAAACTGACTGCTTGTTCCTGTGCCTGCAAGTGTTAGATAAACCTCCAGCCATCGTGGGCCGCATTTCTATTCCGTCACCTCCAGAGCCTAGAAGAATTGACTCGGCCAATAAAACGACAGTTCTTCTGTAATATATGGATGGCCTTTAATTTGAGAGCCTGTCAGAACCCAGAGCAGGGCTTGTTCGAGCCTTATTTACATTCTCATGATGAAGGGTTCGGGCATATCAGCTCTGTTTTTACAGCACCTAAGGTGCTAATACCAAAAGAACATGAAAAGCACGGGAAGAGTTCAGAAACCCTACACACTCGAGTCGAAAGACTTGATAAACAGGAAATGCCCATGGCTCATGTAAGGAGCCACACTGCTTTAATGTAAATAAAAGGAGAGGAATACTGACAATTCACACTTAGTCTCTTAATCACAACCAAGTGGCTGTAAACAAAGAATTTCTATTTTGTCTTTCTGTCCTTGAGATTTCCTTTTATCATATCAAATTGATTAACTCTGTTGTTAAACCACAGGATTTTGCATGTCAGACAGCCCTGCGCCAGGCACTTTGGTGTTATTTATGATCCCGCAGTTAACATGCTGTTTGTTAAACCCAGTTCTAAAGGCGATTACCTTTACAAGCGCAGTCATCAATCAGACCACTCGAACAGTGACCTGCAAAACGGCCTAATTAAGTTAGCCTAATTAACTTAATTAAGTGCCTCAGTCTGGCTGCTTTACGGTGGATGGGAAATTGAAAGAGAAAATGGAGATCATTACTTATCGGTCCGGGTGCCATTCGCTCAGCATCTAGATGTGGATGAAAAAGAACGATCAGAGTTTTAAAAATGTATGTAGCATCATTATTACTGCCATAATGCGTTTCTCTGTGTTAAGTATTCTATAATTTTCAGTATTAAATGTCAGAAGCAAATGAATACTAAGCCATTTATAATGAAATATTCAATTACATTTTTTTCCCCCTGATATTTAAGCCCTGGAAGCACTAGGCTGCATTCGAACCGTTCAGTGGAACAGATTTGCTATAAATCCACACCTGAGAGAAACACTATGGTGAAGTGCTGTCTGTTTTTTCTCTCTAGTTCTTATTAATTATACATCCTAATGCTGGGTACACACTAAAATATATTTAAAAAATCTCATATAATCTAAAAATCTATCGATTTAATTCTAGTTTTGTTCCTATAGTGTGTAGTGTCCTGTAATGTTTTCAACTCAAAAATGTTCCGACTGTGAATACATGAAATCTTGCAAAATCTCTTACGATTTGAGAATAAACATGGCCGACAACCAGCAGGAAGAAATTGCTACGATGGTGTTTGGAACGATTTTGACAGAAAATGTCATGCTGTGCCATGACTGTGTTTGTTATGCTTCTGTCTTTTGTCAGCTAGATTTTTGATTGGATGTTGTTTCGTTTTATGTGATAATATATGGTACATGCGTTTGTCTTTGGGGATTCCCCCCATATCATAATTCAGAAGTAGCGATGGGGCGCCTCCGACATTCTTCCAAGAAGATTCAGTCACGCTTAACACACCGCACGTCACTGGAAAATCGGAGAAAATAACTGGGACATTATCTAGGATTGTCGGAAGGGAAGAAATCAGACCAAAATTAGCCAGATTATCTTGTGGTGTCTACATAGTGCAAGTTTAAAGGTCATTCAAATTTATTGATGCTAGAAAATTAGCTATAAAATGAATACCGTCGAAATAGTAAAATAACTTTTAAAAGAAAGAGTTCGTACCTAATGTGTTTAATGGGATTGGGCACATGAGTTTTCTACATCATCCTTAACAAAACAGGTTTGGGCAAGTTGATTCCAGTGAGTGGAAACGTATATTGCTACAACATACAAGACATCTTAGACAATTGTGTGCCAGTTTTGGCCATGTAGAGAGAAATTAATATAAATGCTAGCATAATGCTGTTTATTGCATAAAATTAATAAATCAATCAAAACCTGGCATAAAATTCATCAAAGCATGTAGATTATCAATTGATATACACATACTATCCTAGTACATATGACAAATTTTCCAATTTATATTGTCCTACTTGGTGACATTTAATTTGGTATATTCTAGATGTGTAAATGTGACAGGCCAAAAACAATTGCCAAAAGTTTGTGGACACCTAACCGTCAGATCCATATCTTCCTTAAAATTTGGAAGCTCACAGTTGTCTAGAATGTCTGTCTATATTGTAGCGTTACATTTATCTCAGATTTACAGATTACATATACAGGTAAAATGGCCAAAAAGTTCAAAGACAATTGACTGTTACACCCATTTGTGATTTTTGGACATTGCATTTATTACAGATTTAATGGCTAGGTTTAGTTTGGTATATACTAACTGTGTAAATGTGACACCGGTAGCCAAAACATACTATATTGCCAAACATTTGTGGACATCTGATCATCAAGTTTCCTAAAAACTAAGAGACCCAAACAATGTTCCAGCATGACAATGTCCCTGTGCACAAAGCCCCTAAGTTTTATTCCGACATTGTGTGTTATAATTGCCATGAAAAAACTTGAGTGTTTTGCACTTGAAGATTGGAACACTGACTGCACCACAGACCTCCTTACCTGACAGTAGTGTCTTATCTCACTAATACTATTGTATTGTGTAGTAGAAGAATAATGCTTGATTCAACAGCAAAATGGAAAGTAATTCTGGAGATGTGTATAATCACATATGTTTGTGATGGTCGGGTGTCCAAAAATTTTTGGCAAGTAAGTTTACATCTAACATCGACAAACCTGTTTTGTCTTTAGCTGACCTTCTCCACTCCTAACCTGTACAGTCCGTCTCTTTCCAAGGTGAAAGGAATAAAGTTTTCTCAAACAGCACTTAAAGTCAAGGGCAATAGGACTCCAGAGTCCTATAGTGTAGCTGGATGTCTTTTGCTTGTTGCAACCCTGACTACAATGTTGACTAAAGGTTAGCGTGATTTAGAGAGGCAGCAGGAGACCTTTGGGAACCTGTCCGTAGGGTGTTAGCCCTGGGTTCACACAGCGGCCCTCACTGTTCCATTAAGCACTAGGAGTTTATGAAGATGGAGGGAAAATCAATGCAGCAGCGTCACCTCTATCACTTTAACTAGGCGAGCCATACGCCTTCCTCCTCTCTCTGGGGCCAATTTGTGGAGTAAACAAGAGTGAAGGTGATGGTCCTGCCCCATTACTCAGCCTTGAATAGATTTTAATAAGCCTGCACTGGTGGTCTCTTACATGCGGTTGCATTGAGGAATAGATCAGTCATACACCCGCGAAACTCATAGCAGATAAAAGCACCTGTGGGTAGAAGCCTTTATTTGTCACATATATATTACTGCACAATAAAATTCCAATCCTTCAAAATCCCAGACTGGGTTGTTGGCATCAGAGCGTAGGGTCAGTGTGGTGCTCCTGAAACAGAGAGTAGCGGTAGCTTAGCGGGTTCAATTCCCAGTTAAACCAAGCTGCAACTGCTGGGCCCCTGAGCAAGGCTCTTAACCCGTTTGTTCATTTGTATAAGGGTGTCTGCAAAATGCCAGAAAAAGTGAAAATGGTGTGTTTAAGTGTCTGTTTTAAAGTGGCAGCTTGGCAACCATTTTAGCCACCGGTGCTACATTAGCATGCAACATATTGGTATTTTACCAAAACGTGGTAGCATATTTAATCTGTTTTATCATATTTAATCTGGCAGCTGTTTCAAGTTTAAAAACTAACAGACGTGGGTAGAATAGACCAAATATTACAGTACAGTACAAGTACAACTACTTGTGAAAAAATTACTCGAGTAAAAGTTTTAATGTTTAAAGTTACTTGAGTAAGAGTTATAAAGTATCAAATGATAAGACTGCTCGAGCAGTTATTTAATAGTTACTTTGGATGTGATTAAATAAAGAGAAAATACTAATAATCCATCCATCATCTATACCCTCATATTCCTAATCAGGGTCTCTGTGATCTTCAGGAGTCTATCCCAGCTGTCATTGGTTTAAAGGCAGGGGTACACATCTTCAGTCCATTGCAGGGCTACATACAGACAAACAACTATACAAACTCAATTTAGAATCACTAACTAACCAAACATAACCAAACTTGAAGTAAACCCACAGGGAGAACATGCGCTACACAGAAAGACTCCTGCTGGGGATACGAACCTGGGACCATGCTAACCACTAAGTCACTGTAATGCCCAATACTAACACTCCACTACATAAAATATGAGTAAAAAAACTGGGAAAGAAGTAAATGTGTGAGATTTTTTAGTAACTTACAGTAAGGTTAAAATGCCAATAGTTGCCGACTTACCCCAAAAATATTATTATAAAACTTACTGTAACATGTTTTCTCAGGTTGGAGTTGGAATTCCTGTACACTGTACACTTTTTTACACTCCTTGTGGTAAAAAACTATTGAATATAAGGTCATGGCTGTTCTGTCTTTACTGATACAGTCGCTTCTTTCCTTTTTTGGTCATTATTTTTCAACTAAGCGTGCATAAAAAAATTAGCAGGTTTGACGTAGGTATTTCAGACGACTGTAGACTATTGCGAGATTCGCCATCTTATGATACGTAACATGATGGACAGTAATTATTAAAACTACATTTTTATAAATAAATTTAACAGTAATGTCTAATTTAGAAAAGTATATTTCTCCGGTTGAAAATTTACTAGACTGGGAATAAAAGTAAAGACAGTTTAACCTACTATTAAAAGTACATTTTTCCTAAAATTTACTCAAGTAAATTCAACGCTTTACTGCCCACCTTTGAAAACCGAACCAGTCTTGTATTCTTTTATATAATAATATTAAAAATAGACTGTTTTATTTTTGAGCACACAAAATTTTAAATAGGCACACAGTTACAAACGCATCTAAACCGGAGGCTATCTTTCAGCTGCTATAAATCTTGTTAACGAGGGTTGTGGGGTTTCTATCTGCTCCTCACAGATGAAATTTTTTCCCCTCTAGTTTGTTTGGATTTTTCCAGAACCTGGTGTAGTTTTCTTTACAAACTTTCTCTAGAGCCATTTCACTTTTCCTTCAAGAAACCTGCTTTGTATTTTATTGCTTACATGCAGATGGTGATGAAGACGATGACGATGATGATGATGCAGATGCATTAGCATAAAGAATTCTGTCTCAGTAACAAAATTTCAAATTATTTAGAAGAAAACTACCTAAATTAATAAACACGAGTAAAAACATATACGTAAATAACTTTTTGATTGTATATAACATTCAATTAGTTTCACCTGCTATTTTTTTTAAATGGAAAAAATGATTAAATGAATGTGTTACTAAAGTACTGCTAGTTAAAATCCTTTTTTTTAACACAGTACATCGAAGCACCACATCACCCCAAAAACCCAATCATGCAGCCAATCTAACCAGCGACCAGTGCCGTTTTAGCATATTTAATTCAGCAGAGGTGGGTAGAGTAGCCCAAAATATTACCTAAGTAGAACTAAATTCACATTTACGGCATTTGGCAGACGTCCTTATCCGAATGTTTCGAACCCTAATCTTCCAGTTAGCAGTTTAAAACCTTAACCACTGTCCTACCACTTCCACCCCACTTCTTATAAAAACAATTACCCAACTAACAGTTAAAGTATTATTGTTTGAAGTAAGAGTAAGCCTACTCAAGTGAATCCAATTTAGTCACAGAGACCGAGTTACTATGCTAATTTTTGATGTAAT
Source organism: Bagarius yarrelli (assembly GCA_005784505.1). NCBI lineage: Eukaryota > Metazoa > Chordata > Actinopteri > Siluriformes > Sisoridae > Bagarius > Bagarius yarrelli. The sequence continues at coordinate 7,515,202 of VCAZ01000008.1, read as the reverse complement.
ATTATTCTCTATATTGGAAACAGAGTAAAATAACTTTAGCTCACTGTTATATTTCCCCCCCAAGCATCATGGCTTATCAGATGTAGGCTTGTGCATTTTACAGCTGATTTAATTAGCCATTTTCGCTTAAATTCACCTCGGTATCCGTCACGCCTCACTAAAACGGAAAAATCATTTTGAGAGGGAGCGGGGGGTTTTGGAGTGGGGGGTGAGAGGGAGAAAAAAGGCAGATTAATGAACGCCCTTTGTAATAAATGGAAATAGGGAGCACAAATATGCACAGTCATGAAGTTTAATTGTGCTTTCTGGAGACTGGATTTGACTGGGCCTGTAGGAATGTGTGTGTGCGTGTGTGTGTGTGTGTGTGTGTGTGTGTGTGTGTGTGTGTGTGCGTGTGTGTGTGAGAGAGAGAGAGAGGAGAGAGAGAGAAAGAGAGAGAATATGAAGAAAAAGAAAAGGGAGGACAGGGCCAGAGGTGGTTCAATGTAGCGTGTAACACACAGCCTCAGCCGCCTAATGAACCGAGTCTATATGACTAAACGCGCGCGTGTCATATCCACCACTCCGACAGGAGCTTTAAATCACACACACACACAGATATAAAATATCTCACACACACCGGTACGCTCTTAAGACACTAAATATTTGCACACACACAGTCTATAAAGAGTTTCTTATAATTAAATATGTATATAATGTGCCTTTGTCCTGGATGTTGCTGTCTGTTTTAATGTCTAACTGTCTTGTAAAAGCTGTGTTTGATGTTTCATACTGTTTGTTCTATTCTATTCTTTTCTATGTTATAATATTTTATTCTATTTTATTCTGTTATTATAGTCTATTCTAATCTTTTCTATTCTATGTTATAATATTTTATTTTATTCTGTTCTATTCTATTCTATTCTATTCTATGTTATTCTATTTTGTTCTATTCTATTCTGTTTTGTTTTGTTTTCTTTTCTTTTATTATATTCTGTTCTATTCATTTCTATTCTGTTCTCTTTTATTCTATTCTATTCTGTTTCATTCTATTCTATTCTGTTCTTTTTATTCTATTCTATTTTATTCTGTTCTATTTATTCTGTTCTATTCTATTATATTCTATTCTGTTCTGTTCTCTTTTATTCAACACTGTTCTATTCTATTCTGTTCTGTTCTATTCTGTTCTGTTTCTATTCTGTTCTGTTCTGTTTTATTCTATTTATTCTGAATTCCTAGCATTCTTATTTCTTTTATATTTTTCAGAAAAGTATTATAGCCACTACAGCTGCTGTACTGATTATACTTGCATTATAAACTAAATCCTTTAACAATAATTAATCTAATAAATAGAAGTAACTAAATTGAGGCTACAGCAAGCGAAAATAGTGGAAAGACTTACTAGACAAGTGAAGCTTAATTTAACAGTGAAACAAGGAGTAAATCTTAAATTAAGTTAATTAAATAAAATCTTAAATCTTTAAAGATGTTTAAAATTATATATGTTTGTAATGGTCAGGTGTCCACAAACTTTTGGAAATGTAGTGTATTTTGAGAGCAATAGGCAACCCTTTATTATTATTATTATTATTATTATTATTATTATTATTATTATAAAGTTAAGATGATGGATGACTACAACATTTGTTACATATTAAACAAATGTTTAACACAGGTGACTAAAAATCTAGGACATTTTTCTAAGCATCCTAGCTAAAAGTTTAGTTTTTTTCTGTATATAATTTGATTTTTAAATTTAGACAGTCGTAAAATTTTATTATATGTTGTACTGTGTATTATTATGTATGTGACAAATAGACTTTTGATATACATTTATTTATCTTTGTATTTTCCGTAAAGAAGATGTGAAATCGCCAATTTTGCTTCCATTTTCAATCATTACTCAAAATTCTTACTGATACTTTGCAGACTAAATCCTCACTTTTTTTCCAGCATCTTAAGATTTAACCCTAGGTTCTTCCTAGGTCATGTGACTGGGTCCTTTAGCACTCAATGTTGTATTGGTTCTTTAAGCCAGTGTACGGTTGAAGCTCACCTTGTTTCTCATCGGGTTGCCATGTGTGGCCTTTCTTATTTCCACCGTTTCACACTCTGCGTGTGTTTTCATCATCATCATCAATCCGTCTCCTGCAAACGCACAGCGGCACCTATCAGCCAGGAGGAGGCCATTAAGCCTCTTTTTCCGTATGCAACATAAAAGCCACATCTTGCCACGCCACACACTTCCGCGCATACACACACGCAAAGAAAGACAATAAAAGCAGAAAACACGATAAGGAAATACGTCATACTAATTAGCCAGCTGAATTCTTTAAGGACTGCGTCGGCTTGATAAAGGACGCCAAAGCTCATTAAAGGCAAAGCAGCGTCTTAAATTTGAATTCTTTTTTTCAACCGGCTTTAGTTTAATCCCACTTTATGAAGTTGACTCTGTGTGTGTGTGTGTGTGTGTGTGTGTGTGTGTGTGTGTGTGTGTGTGTGTGTGCGTGTGTGTGCAAAGTACATTGATGCTGCAGGGGTTTCTGTCACCAGCACATAAACATACTACACAAAGCTTTGATGCCACCTAGGGTTCAGTCTGTATGCTGTTCTTCAGCCGTCTTCCCTTATTCTCGCACTCATCCTTCACTCTTTCCTTCTCTAGTTTTCTTTCTCCTTGTCTTAATGTTAATGTCTTTCTTACAATCTTCCTCTTTTTTCCAGTTTCTCTCTCTTTTTCCTCCTACAGTCTCTGTTCTTTTTCTGCTCTATTTTTTGCTATTTTCTCTCTTGTTTTCTCTTTTTTTTTCTCTCTCTCTCTCTCTCTCTCTCTCTCTCTCTAACGTTCTCCAATTTCGTTCTTCATTTTAAGGCTCTTTATTAATGTTTTGGGCTGATTTAGGTGCATTATTGATAAGACCAGTACAAAACTTAATGCTGGATTTTGTAATAAAACATGAAACTACTGCTTCATATAGCCACTTCTTCAATACCTAACTGCTCTCTCTTTCTCTCTTTTTCTCTTTTTCACACTCGCTCTCTCTCTCTCTCTCTCTCTCACTCCCTTTCTCCCTTTCACACTCTCTCTCTCTCTCTCTCTCTCTCTCTCTCTCTCTGTTTTGCTCCCTCACTTGCTTTCTCTCTCTCTCTCTCTCTCTCTCTCTCTCACTTCCCCACTCGCTTTCCTCTCTCTCTCTCTCTCTCTCTCTCTCTCTCTCTCTCTCTCACACACACATCCGTTTTCTCTCTTTCACACTCGCTCTCTCTTGCTTTCTCTCTCTCTCTGATCGCTCTCTCTCACTCGCCTTCTCTCTATCTCTCTCTCTCTCTCTCTCTCTCTCTCTCTTTGATCGCTCTCTCCTTTGCTATATGTCCTTCTCTTTCCCCATTGTCCCGCTGTCTTTTTTAGTTTATCTTGTTTTAATTCTAATGTTTGTTTTATTTAACTCGGATTACGCAGTCGACTAACAGCTGTAATAAAATGCACACAACGCCTTCATCTAAATATGAACAAGGATTTTAACGACGCTTTAATGCGACACACATCAGTTAGAATATACGATTAGAATAAAGCACCTGGCATTTCTTCATTCTGGTTGGTGTGTACGTGTTTGCCAGAGGGCAGGAGTGTGAGTGGCAGGACGCACTTTCCTCCGCTTTTCCCCAGGGAGAGCGATGGATATTTCCCACAATGCCGCTGCCTGTCAGGGTGCTCGAGACGGCTCTGCCTCACAGAGGAAATGTCATCCTGTCTCGCCGAAAAAAAAGGGAGACGTTTTCGGTTTATATGAAAAGAGATTTAAAACAGAAGGCGTTTCAAATGACACCTGCATTTTTGACAAAATATCCCCAGCTTTCAGACAGAAACCACTGCTTAGCATAAAAATCACTTAACATCCCGTGTGTGAGGTAGAACATCACACTTCCAGTCTGACAAGAACATTTTAATTTACAGCGACTGGAAAAAAAGGTACTTCAGTAGTCATAATGTAAAAGATTTAAGTTTTACGTTTCATTTATTTATCGCATTATATATCGCTGTTTTTATGCCCATATACAGTCTGTCTGTTTATTTGTTTGTTGTTTTTGTTTATTTATTAGTTATAACATTATTTTTATTGTTGTTATTATTATTATTATTAATGTCGTTGTTTTTGGAACAATATTTACAATAAAGTCGTGCAAATTACAAGAATGATTCTTTAAATTCTTTAATGCGTCGTTCTGCCATTAGTCGCTAATGAAGCTTTCGGTCTTGTTGTCAAATAAGTTTAAAGCCATAATACAACTTCAAGATAAATGATTTTTGTGAAAAAATGAGATTAAGAAGAGCTAAATGACCTGCGTAGCTGATTTGTCTCATAGCTGATGTGTCTTATAGCTGATGTGTCTTATAGCTGATGTGTCTTATAGCTGATGTGTCTTATAGCTGATGTGTCTTATAGCTGATGTGTCTTATAGCTGATTTGTTTCATTGCTGATTTGTTTTATAGTTGATGTGTCTTATCACCGATGTGTTTCATAGCTGATGTGTCTTATAGGTGATTTGTCTCATAGCTTATAGGTCTTATAGCAGATGTGTCTTAAAGCTGTTTTTTTTTATGTGTCCTATAGCTGATGTTTCCTATAGCTGATGTTTCCTATAGCTGATGTTTCCTAGCTGTTTTTTTATCACTGATGTTTCCTATGGCTGATGTTTCCTATAGCTGATGTTTCGTAGCTGTTATCTCGCAGCTGATGTTTCGTAGCTGATGTTTCGTAGCTGATGTCTCGTAGCTGATGTTTCGTAGCTGATGTCTCGTAGCTGATGTTTCGTAGCTGATGTCTCGTAGCTGATGTCTCGTATCTGATGTCTGGTATCTGATTTCTCATAGCTGATGTCTCGTAGTTAATATGTCTCAATCTGATATCTTGTAGCTGATGTGTCTCGTAGCTAACATCGTGTAGCTGATGTCTCGTAGTTGATATGTCTTATGAAATCTTGTAGCTGATGTGTCTCATAGCTAATGTGGCTAATATCAAAGAAGGTCATTGTGGATTTCAGACGAGCTAGCAATCACACTCATCCTCCAATACACATCAATGGAGCGTGTACCTAGCTTCAAGTTCCTAGGAATCCACATCTCTGAGGATCTCACCTGGTCTCTGAACTCTTCTTTCCTGGTCAAAAAGGCACAACAGCGCCTATATTTTCTGAGGAGACTTAAAAAGTCCCATCTCAGCAACAGGATACTGAAGAACTTTTACTGCAGTACCATCGAGAGCATCCTCACAAACTGCATCTCAGTATGGTACAGCAGCTACACTGCTTCAGACCGCACAGCCCTTCAGAGGGTGGTGAAAACCGCCCAACGAATCATCGGCACTCAGCTACCCACCCTGGACAACATACACAAAAAACGCTGTCTGCAAAGGGCGAGAGGCATAATCAAAGATCCCTCTCACCCCAACCACGGACTGTTCACTCTTCTCCCATCAGGCAGACGCTACCGATGCCTCAGAGCTGCACAAACAGACTGAAAAACAGCTTCTTTCCTGTGGCTGTTTCTGCACTGAACAGCTGATATACAGTATTAATTACTACTGCACTGCCACTTCTGTACTTTGCACTACCTTATCATTATGCATCTTTGCACAATCTATAACTTTCTATTGTTACACCTCTATATTCTATCCATATACCTCTGTACATTATTTACCCCCACCTCTGTAATTATCAACCCCATACCCTATTTATTACACTGATATTTATTGTAAATAAGCCACTTATGCACTTCTGGTTAGATGCTAACTGCATTTCATTGGCTCGGTACATGTAACTTGCACAATGACAGTAAAGTTGAATCTAATCTAATCTAATTTGTCGCACATAATTTGCAGTTTACTATGACGCAGTTTTCTTTAAAATATTTTCACCTGGCGAAACGTCGGGTGCAGAAATTGATGTACTTTCATAATTGAACATGTTCCACAATTAGAGTAAAAAGCATAGAATTCTTGACATTCTTTTGCGATGTGAAAGTGTTTCATTCTCCTGAAACTACAGCAGCAGCGCCAACGATTCAAAATTTTAATTTATTAACCAATGACGCGTAATACATTGTCCATTTATAGTCACAGTTAATGTATTGGAACATCAAGGAAGACAAGGTAGTTAGTGTTATCACTTACATTATAACAGCTATAAACAGTCAGTCCCTCCCCAGCCTCCCTATCTCTCTCTCTCTCTCTCTCTCTCTCTCTTTCTCTCTCTCTTCATTCCTCTCTCCCTCTCCCTCTATCCCTCTATTCTTCTTTCTCCCCTTGTCTGTCCTTCTTTCTCTCTCTCTCTCTTTCTTTCTCTCTCTCTTCATTCCTCTCTCCCTCTCCTTTTCTCCCCTTGTCTGTCCTTCTCTCTCTCTCTCTCTCTCTCTCTCACTCTCTCTCTCTCTCTCTTTAATTTCAGTTTATATACTCGCATTCTTACTGCTTTTTTATTGTCATGCATCACCGTATAATCAAAGCGCGCAGCAATAGATCGAGGATTAAACAGCTTTTTTTTCCCCGCTGTCTTTTTTTTTTTCAACCCACCCCACACTTCTGAGCAGCTTTGCCGCATTATATGCGATCCTGCCAGCAGCAGCCGTGTCTCAGCTGTAACTCACACACCGAAATGAGCCAGCGTCTGTCCCCTGGAGGAGAAAGATGGGAGGTGGGACTCTCGACAGGACCCGCAAATCAGTCCCTCAAGTGTCCAGGGGCACTTCCCCAGGGACACGCTCTAAATCACTTAAAAAAAAAGACTAGAAGGGGGTATAGAAAAAGAAGGGGTGCCTTAACCTAACTAAGACATTTAAGCACCAAGCGGCCATGGCGATAACGTAGAGCGCCGCAGGTAATTGGAAAATTGGCAGACGTGTCAGGGAGATTTGGTGGATGGCACAAGCACATCGGGCTCTCGTGCGCTCACAAGGCACAAATTTATATCTGCCCGAGGGGCAGCAGCGACAAAGTGTCCTGGGTTTGAAAAAAGACTTACATTTTTCATAAAGTACCTGGTTGTATATCAAAAGTTCTTCCAGTCAGAACAAATCTGGGAATGTGGCACAGCCGGATGAAGCAACATAAAAAGCCCTGTTAAATGAATTTCTCCTTTCTGCTAACACTTTATAAAAAGCTTGGATTTGTAAATCATCAGAACTGCGCTTGTAATTCCTGGTTATTTGCCAAGTGTCCTTTAAAAAACCTCGACTAAACCTCGATGCTGCTTACAACTCTACTAATCTTCAATGATCGACTTTAAACTCAAGCAATATACAAAAATACACTATGTGGGCAAAAATTCACTCCAGTTTAATTCATTTTTATCTGTACTGCACTTTCAGCAATGGAAATTGTCTCAGAGCAGCTTCACACAAAATGCAGTAACTGTGAAAATGAACAAGCCGGTGGCGAATGTGGCAAGAATAAACTCCCTGAGATGAAGTAGGAAGAAACCTTGAGAGGAACCAGACTCAAGAGGGAACCCATCCTCATCTGGGTGACACGGAATGTCTGTTAATTACAGCTTAGTGTAATGATGATCGAATGTAATGTAAACTGTAGCCTTGGGTCAGTGGAACAGAGTGAGTCTCCATCCATCTTTAAAGCTTCTCGAATTGGAGGAAAAAGAGAGAGAGAGAGAGACAGAGAGACCTGACCACGCCATCCATATAAACATTCTTCTTAAAGTGTGACTGTGCGGATTTGCTCATTCAGTCATAATAGTATTATTGAGATCGGACACTAATGTTGGTGTTCCATTGGTGTTTAGTCAGAGTCAGAGATCTGTACAGGAAACTCCAGTTCTTCCACTGAAACCTGAAACAGCCTCTTCCTTATTAGGGATATATTTACATTTATAACTTTATTGATTATAAGATCATGCTCATGTAATCAGTCGCTTCAGTGTGTTTTGCGGTTCTTCTGCAGTTGTGGCTCCTAGACGGTGGAATGAACTTCCAATAGTTGCAAGACCTTCTCCGACTTTGCACCCATTTGAATCTAGACTTCCTTTTAGCTTATGGTGTTGCCTGATTATTACAGGTGTTTTTATGGTATCCACAAGTTTTTTTGTCATATGAGGGTTTTTTATTATTATTATTTTAATTAGGGCTGCGCAATATATCGTTTAATCATCACCATCGTAATGCGTATCTGCAATAGTCACACTGCAGGATGTTCAGTTTCAGGTGTGGATTATAGTTTATTAATCGAGTGAAAGTTTATCATTTGCTCATTGTTTTAATGTTTCCAACAAGTTTAATGCATTCAAGTGCAAGAAGATTAATTGTACTTGATTTATACAGTGAAGACGATAGAGTGTGAGTTTACATTCGATTATTCAATTACTGATCATCAGAAAAACATAAATACTCATTATTTGTTCTTTGTTTAATTGTCTATCTATAATGTATGTATTATATTTTACGCAGATCAAAATCACCACAATCATTCTAATATAATGAATTATTTCCAAAGTCATCTTTTTTTTCCAATATCGTGCAGCCCTAATTTTTGTATAGCCAAAGAATGTTTACAAATTGTCCAGCATTTGTTTTTTCTTGTTGTTTTCTTCATTTTAATATTCCTGTGCAGTGACAAAGTCTATCGATTAAAGCGCTTCCGAAGAATTTTAAAGCGATTCCGAAGAATTTTAAGCATTGATAAGAGGTATGTTAGACGTTTCTCGTCATATTTAAGCAGCTCTTTATGCAGACTTGTAGACATCATCGGGCTGCAAATCCACAAAATGATCAATAAGACACCCAATTACAGATAAGAAAGTTTTCAAAGGGAAAAAACTGTGTGTGTGTGTGTGTGTGTGTGTGTGTGCGCCTGTGTCATACAGCTGCCCTTCCAGGCTAGGATGAGGGCAGTGTGTGGTTGGGAATAGGTAATCACACATGGCTGCCTGTAGATGTGTGTATTAACCTCAGGAAGAGGGGATAATTGCATCTGTCAGACTCATTTAACTGTCGAGATGGCCGTCGTTTTCTATTTGTGTCCTCCGACGAATCTGGTCGAGCTTTAAGCGACTCCGGCGTTAGGAGCGCTGCATGCCGTTGTGTCTTGTGAGCATTCATGGCTTGGCTGAGGTTAAACACATGGCATATTGATTAAAAAAAAGAAGAAGAAGCCAGTGTACATAAAAATAAAGGCTGAGAGAACTATTTGGCTTGTACTATCAGAGGTGTAACTTTAGTAGTGTTTTCAGGAATTTAAACATCCAAGAGTTTCGCTTTAAAAAAAAAAAAAAATTATTATGTTTTCGTATTTGCAACCTGTCATGACTGCCTTCTGAGGTAAACAGGGATGTGAGAAGAAAAGATTTTACTGTACTCGTGTGTATATGGCTAGGGATTATTTCCAGACGTGCTAGCACAGCGGTTAGGGTGTTGGACTGCTAATTGGAGGATTGGGTTTGATTCCCAGCACCACCACTAAGTAACCCCCAAATCCTCAGTTGTTTGAAAGAGATAAATATAAGTCACTCTGTATAAGGACGTCTGCCAAATGCTATAAATGTAAATATTGATATTTTTTTTAAATATTATTTTTGGTGTTTCAGCCTGAGAAACTCATGTAGTTTACATTCCTGGCATTTGGCAGACACCCTCATCCATAGAGTCCTACACTTATCTCATTTTTTCTATCCAACTAAGCAGTTGAGAATTAAGGGCTTTGCTCAGGGGCCCAGAAGTGAAAGCACGGTGGTGCCAGGTCCATAAGCAGTCCACCATCTTCACCACTCGGCTACCACTTTTCCTTTTAATGATCCATAATGATATAAATAAAAACTAAAAGGCTCACAAAATGTAAATCACATGAGCCTATATTTAATTCACAATAGAACATAGATAATAGATGAGGAAGTGGTTAAGATGTTGGACTGCCAATTGAAAGATTAAGATTTCCAGCACCATTAAATTACCACAGTTGGGCCCCTGAGCAAGTCCTGTAACCACCCATTGCATAGTTGTATAAAAGAGATAAATGCCATAAATGTAAATTTCACACTTTTATGCACAAAATGAGGTCCTTTTAAATTTGTTGCCTGCTATAGTTCACAAAAAGTCATTTATACATCTTTTAGTTTTCATTTTATTCAAAATTTTAAAAACGTCCCCACTTTTTTAGGATTTTGGGTTGTATATTTATTATTCGGACAGAAAGTTTCCCGTTACATTAATCAAAATATCACTGAGATCGGAAAAAATCAGGGAATCCATGAAATCCAAAAAACTGCCACCCAAAAAAACCTCTTCTTCTCTGGCGTATAAAATGATCAGGTGTAAAGCTAATTCTCTTTGGTTTTATTTAGGAGGAAGAGGAAGTCCGGAAAGCTGAAGAGGACGGTGTGAAAGAGGAAATGGACGAGCAGAACGACACTCCGAACTGAATTACCCCACTATTAACACTCACACCTTCAGTTCCTGTCTGAAAGTTTTATTTTTATGTTATATTTTTATGTGCTCCAGATTCATGATCATTTTGTTGTGCAGAGGAACACAAAGGATTTAAGATTTTATGTCAGATGTTTACTGCAGTTTCCTGCACTGCTTTTTTTCCGTTATTCAATAGTTAAAATCTGTGAATAAACGAGTAATAAACTGATATGGAGACAGTTTAAAGAATTATTTTCATACACCAGACCGCCAGGGCTCAAAATAAATGTGAACATCCCGTGAGATATATTATTATACTCAATGCCGTGTTAACAGTATCTTTCCTATTGTATAGAGAGAAATTTACTATTATTCTACTATTTACTATTAAATATTCTTTATTCACAAAGTTTTGGTTGATTTTTGTATTTTTTAGTCCATCTAAATTGAGCAGCTGTAAGTGTGATTACACTTAACAATCAAGATATCAGAGTGAACACTATTTTAACATTTGTACAGAAATGTAAATAAAATGTTAGCTGTAATACACACATGACCTCATGTTATGCAGGAAGTTATATATTTATAAATTCTCGCTTTTGTCCAAACTCGGTCCTGGAGGGCTGGTGTCCTGCAGCGTTTAGCTCCAACTTCCTTCAACACGCCTACCTGTAAGTTTCAAGTATTCCTAGCAAGATCTTAATTAGCTGGGTTAGGTGTGTTTGATTAGGGTTGGAGCTAAACTCTGCAGGACCGAGTTTGGACACCCCTGCTTTAAGCTATGTTGCAGATTTATGGGACATTTGGCCTGCCATAAAAGTTTACACATGTGTCAGTATTTAGTTATTTTGTGAATGTGGAATTCTTAATAAACAGTAATAAACAATATAGTCTTTAGTCTTTAATACCAAACTAAACCATTTTTACTACTGGCTTTTTAGAGACTTTGAGGACTGGGGGTTTGGGGGTGAGGCGGTTTGGTGGTTGGGGTTTGAACTGTATTTGGTGGCAGTTTAATGCTATTGTAAGTGTTTAATACTTTTAGATTGTTTGTAAACTTTTAATGAACAGCGGTTGTTTTTTTAGTCAGAACTGAATACATTTAAAAATGTTTGTACATGTTTTTTGAGTGAGGTAAAAAATTAAAAAAAAAAAAAAGATATAAAAAATGCTTCAAGAACTTCAAGCAAAAAAATAAGAGGAAATTTTGTTAAATTAAAAAAAATAATTATGTCCTGTCTGCGGTGGCGTGAACAGATGTGCAATGGTTTTGCACAGTTACACATGTTAGGAAAACCTATCATAAGTTCAGAACAAAAATATAGATTAAACAAATATTTTAAAGTCCCATTTCTTTTTACAGAATATATAAATACATTTAGACTACTTAACTCAATGATTGTTATCGGGATGTGCAGAGACTTTCAACCAGATGTTTCTGAAATAAAATCACCTATTGTACCTTTAAAAAACAGTGGATATAAAAGGACATCTCCTAAAATTTATCCAGTTTGATCATTTCCCATTATTATTTCCAAATATCAACTTGCAAATGATAAAATTATGAGGAAATATGAGGAAAGGGAGCCGTTGTAGCTCAGCGGTTAACGAGTTTAAACCACTGATTAGTAAGTTGTCAGTTTAATTCACAGAATCACCAAGCTGCCACTGCTACCCCATGATTTCCCAATTGTCATCTCCCCCCTCCTTTTTAAGGTGTCTGATTTGAGTGACTGATGTTAATGCATTGAGGGGTGTAATTCTGTTTTAACACAACTATTAATTTGCCCATTTTTCCAGGCCATGCAGGAGGGGGAACCCCGGTAGGTCCACTGAACCATGAAAGACTTTATCTGGAGGGCTTTGTCTTTATTCTGCCTTGTTCCAGAACAGGAAGGATGCCAGCGTTTAAATGTACATGGTTGAGGTTTTCTATCGGTTCCCTGTGACCCCCTGCAGTCCTCTTGCAGCCCGTTTCTCAGCATGCTGTGCGAAGAAGATGTCATTAGGGCTGTGATAGAAAGCTAAGGTTGTGCTAATGTAAGTGTAACCCCTACACCTATAACCAGTTTTAATGAGAAGCACACCATCCTGACCAGACTATAGACCTGTGGAATACATATTTGTGTTAAAAGGTTTTAAAAAAAATCTTTAAATTGCATAATGATGATGTACAAACCAGTGGATTTAAAAAAAAGACTTGATTGTTATTATTAATCAAAGATTATAGCAAAAGATTATTATTATTTTTGTGTGTGTGCAGGCCAAATGCAGCCTGATTGGGGATTTGATCGATTTAAATTACTAAATTCAAGTAAATTCCATTTTATTTGCATGGCAATTTTAACACTAGGCATTTTCCCATGAATATTTCTCCCTAATGAGCAAGATGGGGGGAAGAAAAATATCCTTGAAGAAAAGAGAGAGAGAAGAACCATCCCCATCTGAGCAACACCTGAGTGTGTGTTTGTAAATAACACATTTTATATGTACTGTATTTTCTTTCTCTTCTTCTTCTTTCGGCTGTTCCCTTTTAGGGGTCTCCATAGTGAATCATCTGTCTCCACCTAACCCTATTCTCTACATCCTCTCAACTCACACCTACTAACTTCATGTCCTCGTTTATCGCATCCATATACCTCCTCTTTGGTCTTCCTCTTTGCCTTCTGCCTGGTAGCTTCATTTCTAACATCCTCCTACCGATATATTCACTATCCCTCCACTAACCAGGAGCTTTTCAGTGATATCCAATATTAATTTTATTTTATTTTATACATAATACAACATGCAGTAAAAGTATTTTTATGTCTGACCCTGATTAAGAGATCAGTAAAGATAAAAAAGGTAACAGTTTAAAAATACAAAAATAAAAAATAAAATGAAAAATGTGGGCAAAGAGTTTAATGTCAAATGCAGGTGCCATGTGATGAAATGCGGCCATGAACTGGCATGTTATTGGTGGCTCAGACTTCTCTTAGAAAACCCAGATAAGACAAATAGAGATCGGAATTAAATATCAGATTAAGCTCCATCTTTAAACCAATCAGCCCTAACAAATACCCTGAAATTTATAAAAGAGCATGTATAACCTAGTTTTCCATCATATTTTGTATGGTCAGGATGTAATTATGAAAAAATTTATGTTATTATTATAGCTGCAGGAATTTGCCTCCCCCCACATCATGGATCAGTGGAATATTCCATTAGTATTAAGCCTAAGATTTAGAGGCTAATCTTGTCAAAGCCCCACAAATCCTGTCTAACATCCCTTTAAAAAATGTTTTAGAAACTGTTGTTTTTTTAGCATTATGTAGAAAAGTCAGTTTAAAGTAGTAGAGATTTTAATGTTTTATTAAAATAGCCAAGTTTTATATGAGTATCATATCAGCAAGACTGAAATTAAGACTTGAGTTTAAGACACTGCCAGAATTTAGTCTTTGGTCTCAGTGGCACCAAATCAGTCTCAGCAGGTAAACAGGTGTAAAACAACTTTCACATGAGATGATGACCTCGAGTGATATAAGCGACTGAGTGCGGGCTTGTTCAGCATCTTTGGTAGCCTGAAAATAATTTAAGTAAAAATTAGTTTCAATTCAATTCAGTTTTTTTTGTATAGCACTTTTTACAGTGGTGATTGTCACAAAGCAGCTTTACAATTGAAGAAATTATGAGATGAAAATGAAACAGAAATCAGTTTGTCCCTGATGAGCAAGCCGGGGGCGACGGCGGCAAGGAAAAACTCCCTGAGATGAGATAGGAAGAAACCTTGAGAGGAACCAGACTCAACAGAGAACCCATCCTCATTTGGGTAAAAAACAGGTAGCAGGGATTATGTGGTTACACCGTGTGTGTGTGTGAGCAAATCATTAGTCGTTAAAGAGCAGCTGGAACGTCGTTATGGCAAAGTGGGTCGTCCAAGATCGCCCTGGTGATGCATCATCCGCTGGGCAGGTCACAGGGAAGGGTCCCACAGGGGTCTGGATCACTGGCAGCTCCGTTGTGGCGTATGTAACTCAACAGTGAGAGAGAGAGAGAGTGAGAGAGAAAGAGAGAGAAAAAGAGAGAGAGAGAGGAAAAGGAAGGCAAAAAGAAGGAAAAAAGTGACAATGTAATCACACGGTTTGGAGTGATTAAATGAATAATGTAGAGTGCAAGGATGGACTCCGGCAACAAGACTAACTAGGTCAGCATAAGTAAAAGGAGAACCAGAGGGAAACACAGGCATGAGGGCTCCCTGATATGTTAAGCAACCAGCCGCTCTCATCATCAGCACCGTGATCGAGAGAGGGGAAGAAACATACCAGATCACCTTAATACTCAACACCCATGAGTCCCCCAGATCTGCTCCTTTATCTAAGGGGAATCAAATACAAAAGGCTTGATTAAATAAGTACGTTTTTAACCTGGACTTAAACACTGAGACTGTGTCTGATTTCCGAACATACATAGGGAGGCTATTCCATAGCATTGGGGCTCTGCCCCCTGCTGTAGTTTTTATAATGCGCGATACCGATACTGACAGGCAGCCTGCATCCTTTGATTTCGTAGGCGTGGCGGAACGTAAGACACTAGAAGTTCGCTCAAGTACTGCGGTGCGAGAGAGACCATTTAGAGCTTTATAAGTTAACAGTAGTATTTTAAAATCGGCGCGTTGTCTCACTGGGAGCCAGTGCAGTGTGTATAAGATCGGCGTGATGTGCTCGTATCTTTTAGTTTTAGTGAGGACTCTCGCTGCTGCGTTCTGGCCTAACTGAAGTTTATTAATGCACCTAGTTGAACATCCAGACAGTAAAGCGTTACAGTAATCCAGCCTGGATGTGATAAACGCATGAACTAATTTTTCAGCATCAGATATTTCTTATTTTAGCGATCGCATTAGTATATAGATACGCTTTTCTAAGATGATGGGCTTAGAACGCTAGCTTAGCCGCCCCTGCTTATAATATTGTCGACATGGGCTTCAAATGAGAGATTGGAGTCTAAAATCACACCCAAATCTTTTATTGTTGCACTCGGTGAAACAGAAAGACTGTCTAGGGTTAAGGTGTGATCAGGAAGCTTACTTTTAGCTACCTGTGGTCCTAGAACCAGAACCTCCGTCTTGTCAGCGTTAAGCAAGAGGAAATTGCATAACATCCACTCTCTTACTTCCTTCACACATTGCTCAATATTATTAAACTGGCCTTTCACATCAGGCCTTGATGAGACGTATAACTGTGTGTCATCAGCGTAACAGTGGAAACTGATATCATGCTTACAAATTATGTTTCCCAGAGGCAGCATGTAAAGAGAGAAAAGAAGTGGGCCTAAAACTGAGCCCCGTGGAACACCATACTTTACAAGGGAGCACGGTAACTGGTAGCGCTCGGTTAAATAGGAAATAACAAATCATTTCAAATAATCAAATTACGTTGTAATTGAAAGTGAAAATTAAAATCAATCATTCAATCCCCAACATATTAACAGTGGCTCCCTGTTAGCGTAGTGGTTAAGGTGTTAGACTGCTAATTGAAAGGTTGGGCTTTGATTCCCAGCTCAACCAGGTTGCCACTTCTGCGCCCCTGAGCAGAGCCCTCTAACCCCCAATTGCTCAGTTGCATTAATGAAATAAAAGTAAATGTAATTAATTTTCAAAAATCACATACAACATAATTACCCAATTAAATTTTTTAAAATATGCGAAATCTTTGAAATGTATTTTTTCCAGCCGATGAGAAGGTGTTGGACTGATACCTGAAAGACCGCGGTTCCATTCCCAGTACCCCGAAGCCACCACATCTGGCCCCTTGAGCCAGGCCCCTAACCACCAATTACTGAGTTGTATAAGGAGAGATAAATGTAAGTCACTCTGGATATGGGCGTCTGCCAAATGCTGTAAATGTAAATAGTGATTTTGTGAGTCCTTCAGTTTGTTACTATGGAGACCAGTGGTAAGGACACTAACTTGCGACTTCCAGGTGTGTGAAAAAAGTTACTATTTTTACCTCATGAGCATAAACATTTTTTGCTATAAAATTTGCCATAAAAATTCACATGGTTGATATTTCAACACAATGTCTTATACGTCTAGGATAATCTGCCGATAACAATAGATTGATCTTTTTCCTCTCTTCTGTCTGCCTGGGGCATTAGTGATTCCTGTTCCCTTACAGCCTCGAGCGACATTTTGATTAGAGCTTTTGAATCCTGTACCTTTTTTTTTTCTTCCCTTCCCTTTTTCAGTCTTTTCCCTTTTTTCTGTCTTTTAATTGCTTTGAATAATGCTTAAAATAACATCTCTTCAGCATGTAGGACTTTTTCAGATGACCTTTTCCAGACTCTGCCCTGTTGTGACAGAACCATTTTGCAGCTCCTGTAAGTGTGTTTGGTGTTCGCAAGGTGCTAATCTCTGCCTCTCAACAGCTCAGCTCGAGTGAGTACACACTCATTAAGAATAGAGGGTCGCTGACATCTTGGAGTTCGATGTGTTAATGACTTGAGTCTCGGAATATAAAAGACAAGGATGTTTTATAACATAGGTGCTAAAGCTGATAGTGTGAAATTGTAATGTTCTTTAATGAGCGAGAGTGTTTTTCTTTACCATCTTATAATCAGGTTATAATTAGTAACTAATTTATTATGACCATGCTT
The DNA here is from genome assembly GCA_005784505.1 of Bagarius yarrelli. Classification (NCBI taxonomy): domain Eukaryota; kingdom Metazoa; phylum Chordata; class Actinopteri; order Siluriformes; family Sisoridae; genus Bagarius; species Bagarius yarrelli. Next base: position 7,498,187 of record VCAZ01000008.1, on the reverse strand, counting down.
AAGTTTTTTTTTTTCTCCTTTTGGCTCTAAAGACAAGTTAATCACACTTTAGCAGTAAGAAATTATTGGTCTGAAGCACATCAACACATTTTCCTATAGCGAGTGCAGCTCATCATTTTGTCAATTTGTCGACAATTGCACATTTCTTTGCAACCCATAACACATTTATAGTTTTATATCATTCATATCCGTAAAAAAAGTTAATCCCTGTTATCACTTTAGAAACTTTTTTTTAATTACATTATCACTTTTTTGTCTCATTATGACATTTATTTCTGTTTTTATCTTTTTCTCTTCAAGCTACTAAAAGTAAAAAAAGTGCAGCTTGTCAAGTTACTATCAAATCTTTAAATTTATTTTTAAGGGTATATAAGACTCATAGTTTAAGGTTTTTCAAATGATTTACATTGACGTTTTATGTACATTCATATTGTCAGACATTTTCCTCAACGTCTTTGAAAAACTACAATTTATTATTATAGAAATAATATGAATTATTTTAAAGTTACACCAAATGTTCATCATTTATATTATTATGATTATTATTATTCTATATTTGCTGTTGATTTGTGTACCAATGTTGTGTGTGTGTCTGTGTGTGTAAGACTCTGAAACACAGGCTTTACTATAGAACATTGTTTGGCTTTTCATGGTCTTCAGTACCTGTAAAATTAACAGCACTATAAAAGGTAAAAACCCTGTAACAGTTTACTGAGATCAGCTACTGACTGTTTATTACACTTTTTTTATAGCTGGTGTCATTCAAATGGTGGTCACACGGCCTCGCGCTGACCTGCTACTGATTTTAGATGCATTAAAATGACAGACAACTCAGATATGTATCAGACATGAATACTATCAAAGAAGATTTCATATGACTTATACAGCCTTATAACAGTATTGTATAAATATATGTAGAGTTATAGGAACAGTTGATGTCTTAAGTGCTATTGAAAATATATGAAATAAAATAAAATGAATAAATTGCATGTCATTTCCAAAAGTATCAAGAAATTTTGGAACGGCTACTGTTTTTTGTTTTCTAATATATTAAATATACACACAGACTTTTTAAGAACACATTACAACCTGCTCTTTTGGGCAATTAACCAATCATGTGGCAGCAGCACAATGCATAAAATCATGCAGATGTATGTTTGTTTACTATGACGTCTTAAGAAAATATGTGACTCCTATGTGGAGTCACATACTGGAAAGTCTGGACAAAGACAAAAGGTTTTTCCTCCTACTTTTACAGCATTTAGCAGACGTCCATATCCAGGGTGACCTACATTATCCTCTGTTATACAACCTAGCAATTAGGGGTTATGGGCTTAGCTCAGGGGCCGAACAGTGGTAACTCGGTGTTGCTGGGAATCGAACCCTAATCTTCCAAGTTGCAGTCCAACACTGAGCCACCACTTCCTAATATTCCATAATTAATTTCTAAACTATCCAGATTCAGCAAATTTCTGTTTCTAGCTGCCAGAAGTGGAATCTGATGTAAGCTTCGACAGTTATAGTATATTTACCTTATAAGGTTAAAAATTATCAAGAGATTCTGCTTTCCTGCCCCAAACATACCATAGTAATACCATGAGGGTCATTTGGCATTCCTGAAGTCACAAAGGTGCGGAAAACGATCAAGGCCTTTAAGCCAACATGTATGTATTGGCGGTCTGCTCAATGTCACGCCTTTGAACACAATGGGTGAAGGTGTAATTTGCTGATTGGTCAGTTTGAATGTCTCACATTCGGTCTTTAGTCAAATGATCAAGGAAGGGATAAAAGAAGATTGTAACTAGGGCTTTAGCTGTCTTTTTTCTTACTCTTCTTTTTCTATGCTCTCTCTTACTTTGCTAGGGCTCTGTTCATAAGGCTCTCTCTCTTTTTCTCCCTCTCCCTATCGCTCCCTCTTCCTTTCTCTTAGGTAACATTTATATATACATGTGGGTACAACAAACTGTCTATTTTGTAACCAGTTCAAGTGTGACCATAACAAAATATTGTCAAAAAACATTTAAATTATAAATTAGCCCACCTTTACCCACTACGCCACGGCACCAACATGACAAGTCATCGTTATTTATATAGATTCTTTACAGAATCACCTGAGAAAAGACAATATTAAAACACTCATTAAAACACTTAATTTGATTGATATCTATAAATTAAGAGTCCCCACAGACAGACGATGTTGATTTCCTGTCACATACTTGAAACATCCTGTAAGGCTGAATATATTTTCCGAGCAGTCTTTGCACATTTTAAATGGTAAATAACTGAATAACTGGGGTTGTTCTGATGTTTGCTGCACGATAGTCTGCTGTCTGTTTGAACTCCAAATGCCAACGGTTCAAAAATACCATTTCAGCCGAGTGACGCAGCGATCATCAGGCTTCGTTTAGACGCCCTTTTGTCAGCCTACATTAAAGCTAAGTGTCAGTTAGTGTTGTGCTAAGATGCTATCATGCTGCGCTCACAATATGTTGCAAATGCCAAAGTTTAATGCATTCAATATCTGTGCAACATCCCTTCACTTTTCTCTCTCTCTTCGGCTCTCTCTCTCCTTTTTCTTGTTTTCTGTAACAGTAAACTTGATGTAAATGTAGATCTAATAAATTGATGAGCATTGTGAAAGGAAATAAAAAATGCTGCAGGTTTTGTCTGGAAGTAATTGATTGCCAATATGACAAGTATCAATACATATAAAAAGATTTTGCACATCTGGAATAATCGTTTTATATAAATCGTATCATATATATGATATATATATATATAATAATATAATATATATATATATATATATATATATATATATGTTAAAATTCTTTAGACAATGAATTTTAATAAAGTAGTAACTATAAGTAACTATAACTAATTGTAAAACCGCTTAAAAAGGTTGAACACAGATCTTTAATTTTTAAGCTATTTTTAAAAATAAATATAAATGTATATTTAAGTACAATTTTACCTTTATTACATTGAACTACGTTATAGTACTTTATATTGAATTTTAAATTAATTGTTACATTAAATCATAATTATAATAATTATTAATTGTATTTTATTATAAAAAAGTAATACTGTTATTTATTTTTATTCCTACTTTCCTGAAAACACACTTTTCAAGACCTAAACCCAAACAAAATTTAGTAAAAAACAAAATTGTGTGCTATTTTAAAGATATATATGAGCGCTATAAGTAGCTAGCGCCTAGCAACAAGCTATTTTGGTGGCTTTGCTTACTTTTTATTACGACTTAAGGGACATGGAATAATTTTAGCTTTGAAAGTCTGAACAGCTTTACCTTGGCAGCTCTTGAACATTGAGTCTCAGAGAGCGGTATAAGTCATGTGTAAGTTGTGCATAATATGCTAATTTTTTCATATAGCTGTGTTAGACGTTACAGAGCTATGTAAGACGTGTGTATGTGGTTTACAGTTGCTTCCTAAAGGCATTAATGGTACGTCACTGATAACACTGTGTTAAAAAATTAAACAACAAAAACATCAATACATCAATATGACCATACAAATATAATCTATATATTGATATTAAAGTTTCACATATCTCGGCTCACTAGCTGTGTTACAAAATTAGCAGTTTTCCCCTGATTTGTTTATATTAATTTTATTTAGGTGTAAAAATTGTGTTAAAATTTATGCACTAGCAGTTGCGAGTCTTTTTCCTCTCATACATGTAATGTCTTGTTAAGATTAAAGCACATTACATACAGTCATATTCTGCCTTACAAACATGAATTATCTTGAGTTGTCAAGATATTTAATTTAAGATAATTGGTGACAAATCTTGATAGTACAATTAGTAACAGTAATAAAACACCAAACATTACAATAGTACCTGATTACACACTGCTGCTGTAATTGTGCTCATTCATAACTGTAAAAGAAGTCAACCGAACCAAAATCACACCATATTCCAATCTGTATAAAAGAAATACTATAACCATGACATCATCTTTTAGGCCCTTTTCAGTCTATTTTGCACATATATTTGTTGACAGGCAGGTAGAAAAGTCATATCATAACACTCGAACCCAGCTTTTTAATTGAACGAACATTTCTTCCACAGAATATATAAATACACATAACTACATTTACACCGGTTAACTTAATGATTGTTATCAGGATGTGAGAAGTTCTTCAACCAACTGAACAAAAATGTTTCTGAAGACAATCACCTATTGTACCTTTAAGCTGACAGTTTAATGGGTGTTTACCCTAAACTGGAAAATAAGTTAATCTCTGAAGAGTATTCAAAGTAACGTTCGCTGGAATGTTCTGTTATTAAATGCCGCTGTGTTCGAGTGCTCCCCATGACCTGCCACCGGTAAAAAATTTGTTTACTGTAAACTGCACCTTGTTCTCGTCTAACTACCATCTGCTGCGTACCGGGCTGCTGTGTAACTCCACTAAAAATAGACACTTGGATTGACTCCTGAGGAGCACCGGGCCTATGTTTTCTTACATTACTAAAATTACCCCAACTAAGGATTTGACATTGTAACAAACAAACAACTGTTTAAAAATCCAGTGATGGCTAAAATGTGAATCCATCCGGCCCCCGTAGAGTCGCACCCACCCTGTCACATGACCCACCAAATCTAATGGGGAAAAGGGCTTTGATATATATATATATATATATATATATATATATATATATATATATATATATATATATATATATGCATGCGTGTATGTATGTATGTATATCAACCTTTTTTTGGCTAAAATGCATATTTTAAAAGAGCATAAAATTAACACAAATGGTATGGATTTTTTTTTAAAGGCAGCCATGTTCACCACATTTTTACAAATGTAAATGCCTTCATTTTGTCACATGTTCCTATTTTTCAGCACAGTAAAATTCTTTCTTCGAATATTCCATCCCAGTAAGTTGGGGTCAGAGTGCAAAGTTAGCTATGATGCAGCGCCACTGGAGCAGGAAGGGTTAAGGGTCTTGCTCAAGGACCCAACAGTGGCTGGCTGGGGGTGAGGCTTAAACCCAGGTCTTTATATCATCATCTCAGGCTGGCGGTGGTGGAACTTGGACCCAGATTGTCCTGGTCTTCAGCGGAACAACTCAGCTCCTTAACCATTTCAGCCACCACTGGAAATATCATCAAAGTCATATGTTCAACATTTGTTAATAAGGATGAAATAGGGAAGTGATTAAAAAGTGCAGTAATTAAAGTGTTGGAATAAAACCCTAAATAAAAATAATAACTAAATTTTACAAGTCTACAATACTTTCAAATGCTTGATTCTGATTGGTCAAAAAAGTGTTTTAAAAAAATATATGTTAAGTTATGTTATAAAAATTATAGTTTATTTGCTAGCTAGAAGCTTAAGTACATCTGCTCTGTAAACCAAAAGATTGTGGGTTCGATTTTCAGCATCGCCAAGTTACCACTGCATGGCCCGCTGAGCAAGGCCCTTAACCCTCAATTGCTCAGTTGTATAAAAGAGATGAATGTAAGTCACTCTGGATAAGGGCGTCTACCTAATGCTTTAAATGTAAATGAAAATAAATTAGTTAATGTACATGTAATAATTTATTGGGATTTTTTTGTTTCTGATTATATTGTGATGACTGATGAGGCCACGTTTGTCAATTCTTTAATCTAAATTATAGGCTGAAATTTGTCTTCATGTAATAGAATTCACTCTTCATTTAACAAAATAATAAAAAATGTCATCATGCGATAAACAACACAATGCTGTTAATTATTTACGAGCAAATTGTAGCTGTTATTGAGTGCAAAAACCTGTCGCTGTCAACTCATTCAACATGATTGAAAGATTAAACGCAGATTTAATGAAATAAGGTTTCAGTCAGTTTCAGTTTTTCTTTGCTTGTTACACCGTAAATGAAAGAGTATCATGTCGATTAATTAGACGAATATCGGGTCGTAACGTTCCCTTCAATGACACTATATTACATAAGCACTTAAAATGACTGTCTATTAAGTGTTCATGTCAGACTGAAGGCCGTGAGCTCGATTAAAGAATTCACTAGCAGTGTAGAAATACGAGCGAGCTGTGAACTCGGCTACTTAACACATGAATGTGCTGCCAATCAAATAACAGCGAATTCTTTCTACAGCTTTCACACACGCTCGTCATGGCCACCAGCTGACAGTCAGTATCGGCTCTCTTTTAGCTAATAATTCTCAACTGTCACAACCTTTACAGGCAACACAACAAAGAAACGTGTCAGGGTTTTCAGACTGTTCGGGTTTTATTAAACGAATAGGGGTATGATGGAAATTAAGTTAGTTGATTAAGTAGTTTGGATAAATGATTGTGACTAAAATAACGAGTGTTTTCTAAAAAGCAGCAAAGTTTAAATAAAGTCACACATGAACACGATGAGTTTACGAAAGCAGTAAAGAAGAAGAACAACTTCAATAAAAATAATAACTAAATTATACAATACCATGATACTTTGGAATGCTTGATTTGGATTGGTCAAATGGGTGTTTTTTAAAATTATTTCTACAGCCCATAAATTTCTTATATTGTTAAATGGTTTATTTGCTAGCTTTATTATCGGATGCATTTACGCTGCAGGTCTCAATGCCCAATTCTGATTTCGTGACTATAATCCAATGTTTTTGATGAGCCGCTTACATCATATTATAAAACTGACCCGTATCCGATATCTGCGTTTACATGGCAAAATAGCCCAAAGTAGACGTACTGACTGAAAAGGAAGCAAAAACGATGCAATAATTTGTGGACACAGTAGACGAAGACAAAATATTTATTGAGTATTTTTCTATCGCATCATTACATTTTATACTTACAGCATTTAGCAGATGCTCTTGTCCAGAGCGACATGCAAATCCCTCCAGAAAAGAGCAACAATGACGACAGAATGACATTGCTTAAGTTAGCACAGGATGGTGAGGAGGAGGGTTGTAAAGCGGTGTACTGAGGAAGCACTAAATCAAGCCGACCAGCTGTGTTTAAGTAAGATGCCCTGTTTGAGATTAGCAAATTGAGTGCTTAGGACGTGAGAACTTATACTGTGCTGATCAAAGCAAAAAAGTGTATCAATACAACACACACAAAATCCCTCAAATAAATAAAAATAAACCACATGTAAACAATCCGTTCATTTTTAATTGCTTATTTAATCTTTTGCTGAATCGATGATCTGTCGTTGCTGTTCATAAGAAATGGGAATCTGGTCTTTTACACTGGAACACACTGGTTCCCATTAACAACTTTTTAAAGTATTGTTGATTAGTTCACTACAGTTTCTCTATAGTATAGCGTGAACTTATCCATCCATCCATCCATCTATCCATCCATCTATCCATCCATCTATTTTCTACTGCTTATCCCAGGGGAACCGGCATAAACAATTACCAAGTCTAAATACTACAAACTAAATACTTTACTAAATATTATAATATGATACAGCAAACCACAGTCTTCTAGTTTACACTAGTAACTCTAGTAAAATATACTACAGTATTTACTCCAGTTGATCAATTCACTAGAGTTAATACTATAGTACAGTGCAGTAAGATGTAGTAAATACTTTAAAATACTACACTATACTACTTCATACTGTAGTCAATCCTAAAGTATACTATGGTATTTTTTGGCTACAAATCAAGGCTGCTCTAACTGTACCTATCCTTTAGCCAAACAGCCCACAGGACTAATATTGTTATCTTAAACGAAGTGAGCGTGTGCATTTCGACTAAACCCGGAGTCGAAGAGAAAAGCAGAAGAGTTCTGAACGATGCCGCCATAAGTCTTTCTCTTCTTTCTCCTGTCTCGGGCGAATATGCAGGCCAGCTGTGTGTAATTGGCTCGCTGTGCTCATTCACAGCTCTGTCAGCGTGATTTGCCAGTTTGCTGATGTGGAGAGACAGAGGTGCTGCTTCTGTGTCTCTTCAGGTTTGACTTTATGGGATCAGCTAAAACGCTGTACGAAGGCAGAAGTGTGGAGAGGAGCCCTTGCGAAGGCGAGCGTGTAGAGCCATGTCTTCCTTCCCTTTTTTTTTTATTTCTCAAGTTTCAGAGGCGTATTTGTATTCTGCACCTCCATCGTTGAAATGTAATTCCTACATTTAAAAATTGTGGCCTATAAAAGTGTGAGAAGGTCGGCTGTAAATCGAGTCGAAGTGTTCATGGGAATAGACGCCTGGTTAATGATGCACGTTATAGCGAACATGACAAAAGGGGAAGTGAGCACCTTCAGCATACGATTCTTAGATTGTCCAACACATTGTCTGTCTTCCAAACAACACAACTTTGTGTTAAGTGGACAGCAGGATGAAACAGGGCTGCTGAATTCGTAATTATTTTCCCCTCCGGATGGGAAGCCGTATCTCCAGCATGCCACATATTTAAAGGTCATCTGTGGTTTTACAAGAGCCGTTAATGGTGCGGCTGCGTTTGGGCGAATTGGCTGATCTGTCACGGCAAGTGTTGTTTATGAGCTTACGGTGGCTCCCTCTTGTCTAACCCGTACACAGAGCTCATTCCAATGGCTGTTAAATTCACAATTGCGCCGATTTATCACGGAATTAGCAGGGATGTGACAGCGGGCACAGAGCACCTCTGCACTGCTGCAGGTGCAGCATGTGAGAGCCAGACACAAGCAGATGCATTAAAGAAACTTGAATGAGCTGAAGGTGTGTATGTGAGTGAGTGTGTATGTTTTTAATCCAAGGATAGGATTATGACGGTTTAAACATTTGACAATTGGTTCCTTTTTAACTATTCTTTGAGTTTGTGTTTAGTTTTATGTCCATGTTGGGTATAGTGTTAGTGCTACATTCATAAATAATTTGTGTAAAAATGATGGCTGGTGCTGAAATAAATTAGAAAGTATTAAAAATGTTAATGGTAATCAATGTAATTATTCAAATAATACATCATTTATATTAATTAGATTCATGTTATTCACTAGAAGGAGGGTAACAGGATAAACAATAAAAGGCATGATTTACATCACAACAGTCCAATCGTCTGAGGCCAAAAATATTAAAACAATATTTATTCGCCTGAAAACAAAAGTAAAGCAAAAACAAGCCAAATAAAGCTCATATCACATGCCTTTTTAAAGTTCACCACATACACACTCGTTTGTCAGGTGCCCCGTATACACAAACAAAATGCATTTTTCTTTTATCATAGTACAATTTTTTTACTTGTTTAAATAAGTGATAATATTACAAAAATAATAGAAATTGTACAACTAAATGGTTGGTTTTATTTTGTTTATTAATGTGAGATATATATGTAACTTAGTGTTACATTTGGGAAGACATGGTTATGGTATGTTTTATGCACTGTTTAAATTTTGGCATAGTATTAATTTGCTCCAGTATAAAATAACGTCAAAATAATAATAATAATAATAATTTTTGTGTGTGCTGTAATAGGACCATACAGCATCAAGCACAATAAACAAAAAAGAACAAATTCAAAATGAATTCATGTCCCATATATAATATAAATAATAATATAATATAATATAATATAATAATATATATATAACTCTTTTACTATAGTTAAAGGTAAATTATCAGTAATTATTTTTCATTAACCTACACAAATTTGACTTAAACAGCTTCTGTAAACAAGACAAAAATTGATTTAGGTCTTATACATTTAATCAACCACGACACAGGGTGTCTACCTCACTATCGGATCAAATAATATTGATGGACAAATCAGAATTAGGAAATTATAAAAAAAACTAGTTTAATGTACTTTATTCAGGTATAGGATATATACCTGAATAGAGGATACATTATATTGATTTGGAAACATTTTATTAGTTTATTTATCTGCAGCACCGAATTTGTCCTCCTCAGGGTCCTAGTGGATGTGGAAGTAATTTTGGGAACATTGGGAACAAGCTGTTGATTGGAAAAACATATACAACTACTTACCCATTGTACAGAGTCACAAACTCCTAAAGATAGTTTAGTGTAGTCGGTTCTCCTACTAAGATGTTTTAAAATATTTTTACATTTACAGAATTTGGCGGACGCCCTTATCCAGAGCGACTTACATTTATCTCTTTTATACAACTGAGCAATTGCGGCTTAAGGGACTTGCTCAAGGGCCCAGCAGTGGTAACTTGGTGGTGCTGGGAATCAAACCCTGATCTTCCAATTAGCAGTACCACACCCTAACCACTGCGCTAGCATTTCCCCCACTGACACATTTTAAGAATTTGCCAGATGTCCTTATTAAGAGCCGCCTACATTTTTTTATTCACACCACCGAGAATCGAAAGACCTTGCGTAAGGGTTCAGTAGGAGCAGCATGGTGACCCTGGAATTAAACCCACCACCCTACAACTAGTAATCCGATGTCCTCTGAGTGGTAGCTCACTTCCTTTTTTAAAACCCTTACTCGACTTTCTAAAAGTTACAATGTTATATAATCATTCAGAGTTAAATAAATTAATAATACTTTTATTTAACACCTGTCTGGCTTAGAAGTCCGACTGTCTGAACTCTCACCACTGAAACCCTTCATCATGGATCTGTAGCAGTTAAATGGCTCGACTGCTTGGCACACCGTTAAAAATGCCGTATCTCAGACATTCAATACACAAAAACAGAATGTCAAAAAACGAGAAAGAAACCATGGCACCTTCCTTATACCTGTTCACGTCTAATGTAAAAGGAGCGCCGCTGAGCTCCTTCCATCCCTGGGCTGTGTGGTGTGTATCAGGAGAGAAGGAGAGATGAAGGGGAGGAGTGAAGCCAGGAGCGTTAGGATCTGCTGGAGCACAGTCAAACTGGCACCTGACCATAAGGGCAAAGCTTACTGAGGCTGACTGGCATCACGCTCGCATCTGCACTGTCTATGATAACGCTTCATTACCATGCATTTATTTGCTCACATTGAAGAAGCTGTTTGAAACAAAGAGCGTCTGATGATTTTTTTTTTTTTTTTTTTTTTGCTTGATCGTTGCAGCCCGTCTTGAAAAGAGGAAGGAAACAATAGAGAGTCCCGTCGACGTGCCAAGGCCGAGATGCCAGGCACACAGACACATGGGACGTCTGAATGTATCGAGTCTGTCTGCTCAAACGGATGCTGTCTACTGTGAAGCTTCCTCATTATTAAACAATTAATTTTATTTTGCACTGAACAATAGGAATGTTCTAGAAAAATAACTAAATCTATTCCACCAATATTGTGCTTATATTTCTCTTCTCCTCAGACATGATGCGAAACATGATATAACGCTTAAATCAACATCTCACTGAGATTTATTTTGAATAAAATGTGTTCGTGCCAGTGTTAATGTTAACCTGTTAATTCAGAAGTGTACATTTAAAAAATAATAAATATGAGCTAGCAATATTTTACGCATCCACTAGGGGCAATCGAATTAGTCCCACAGATAATAACCATGAATTTTATATAATAATTATATAATAATGTTATAAGGAAGTGGTAGCACAGTGGTTAAGGTGTTGGACGGCTAATTGAAAGATCGGGGTTCGATTCTCAGTGCCACCAATTTATCACTGCTTGAGTAAAGCCATGTGATGGACCGGCGATCTGCCTTTCACACTTCAGAGACGGCTGTGACCCCGAATTAGGTAATAAGCAGGTATAAAAGATGAATGAATATCCACTATTTATATAACTGTACATATGATAATACTACACTGCTACTTGCATTTCTTGCTTACATGCTAACTGTATTTTGTTGCCTTGTAGCTATGTGCAATGACAATAAAGTTAAATAAAGATAATCCTAATCTAAATCTAATTCTAATCCAATCCAGTCTAATGATGATCAGGGGCCTCTAAGAGTACATCAAATGCCACATAGTACTGTAAGACTTTGAATGTTAAAGAGCAAATCAACACTTGAGCACTTTTGTAAGTTTACTACGTTACAATTAAAAAATCGTAAATGTAATTCATAATAATCTTAAAAACTTTGGAATGATGTACGCAAAATTGATAACAGGTGTGTTATATTTATAGTGACAATAATCAGTCATATTGACAGGACCAAAAGGGGCCCCCCCTGGATGAAAATCTTTTAGGGTCCTTTAAAGGATTGGAGTGGCCCTGTGTGTTCTGGTGGTATGTTATGGGTCATACAAGTAAACCCTAAGTTAAATAAATAAAGAAATGTAAAGTCAAAGTTACATGTATGTAAAGTTAAATGTAAAGACAAGTGGTTGACTTGCTGGAGGAGGTGGGGCTTGAACCCAGGTGTTTCTGGTCTTCAGATTAACAACTCAGCACCTTAACCATTTGAGCCACCCTGCCCCCCCAAAAAATGAAATAAAGTATATGAATGAGGTGTGTTGATCTAAAGACCAGGAAGATCTGGGTTCAAGCCCCACCACTGGCAAGCGAACCACCAGTACCGAGTCCTTGAGCAAGATCCTTAACCCTTCCTGCTCCAGGGGCGCTGTATCATAGCTGACCCTGTGCTCTGACCCCCAACTTGCTAAGATGGGATATGCAAAAAACATTGCATTTCATTGGCCTTGCACAATGACAATAAAGTTGAATATTATATTATTATATTAAAAAGTACAACAATTAATAAGGTCTTACTGAATCTAGTAACATGTTTTGTTAAGAGGATTAATTGGGCTGGAATTGGGACCCGGGTACGAGGGACACAGCATGCAAGGATTACACACAGCTTTTAGCTTTTAAACATGAGATATCAAAAAGCCAGTTTTACCTTTTTATTGTGTTCACTTCAGTGTGTGCGTTTGTTAAATTACACAGTGAGAATAAGCAGCAAGGTTGCCCTTCAAAGCCGATTAGCGTAAATTGAAACCGAGCCAAATATTCTGCTTCCTAAATAAAATAACAACATGGGAGAATGAGAGTTAAGCCATTATGATCTCAAACTGTTTAAGCCTGAATTTCCATAAACGATCATTCCAGCTGTCATACGTTCCTCACGTTAGGGGGGGAAATCCTTTCTAACAGTGTGAACAAATAATTACACGCCTAAACTCTGTGCAGGATTCATTAAATCAACAATTATTAATAATTCGCTAGGATTGAATTTTTTACATACAGTCAAAGCAATTAAGTGTCTCGATACTCTATTAAAATATAAAAAAAAGAGAATTCCAGTGTTTAGATGATAAATCTTCTTCTTAAGTATTTATCAGTCTATAAAGCTAAGACTTTCCTGTAGATGGATCTAGACTGCCATCTGGTGGAAAACCGACACTGTTGCTTGTTTAATAAATAATTTAGTATAAATTATACTGCACACACAGATACACACATAGTAGAGTTTTTTTATATATTTTTTTATGTTAGTTATGTAAATGTTAAAATAAATAATTTAAATAGTTTCTCTGAATATCAAAAAGTATTTAATAGTAAAACATTATGGGGGAAGTGGTAGCGCAGTGGCTAAGCTGTTGGACTACCAGCTTGAGGACCCGGGTTTGATACCAAGCCACCACCGCTGGGCCCCCGAGCGAGGCCCTCAACCCTTCAGTTGTATAACAAGGAATATTGTAAGTCGCTCTGGATAAGCGCGTCTGCCAAATGCTGCAACTGTAAATTATGCATGGTGGGAAGTGGTGGCTCATGGTTAAGGTGTGGAGGGTTGGATTACCAACCTGAACCTGAAGGTTGTGGGTTCGATTCCCAGCTCCAGCAAGCCACCACTGTTGGACCCCTGAGCAAGGCCCTTAACCCTCAGTTGTATAACAAGGAATATTGTAAGTCGCTCTGGATAAGCGCGTCTGCCAAATGCTGCAACTGTAAATTATGCATGTAATGTTTACATCAACATTTTAATCTGCAGAACATTTTACTCAACGTTGACTACATTTATAAATATGTAATAATATTAGTTAATAAAGTTAGTAGAATTAGTATTTAGTTGCTAGGAGATAACTAACTTAACTATTCGTCCACTTTTTGTGACGCTTATCCTGCACAGTGTAAAAATAAAAAGAACTCAGGTCGAATCTTCCCCAGAGAAAAAGTACAATTAGGCGGTGTACAATATGGCGGTGTGCCTATTAAACCATGTGGCACACATTCAGCACATTTCTGTTCCACCTATTCGGAGAATATTTTAAGGTATCTATTTTGTATTATTGTATTATTTTATTTAAGTTTAAGTTTTGAGTGATTTGCAAGAATATTTAGTTCATATTGAAATTGCGATTAGTTTCATATTGAAAAAGTGATTTTAGGTGTGTTAGATTTATAGTGTGTAAATAATTAAAGATTGACAAGTCCTATTGGCGGCTCAAATAAAATTCTGCTTAGTGCCCTCTAAAGGCTTGGGGCAGCCCTGCCTGTGCATGACTGTCCAGGACGGTGGCTAAGTGGTTAGCACTATTGCCTTACAGCAAGGGTTTGATTTCCGAGCAGGGGTCTTTCTGTGTGGAGTTTGCATGTTCTCCCTGTTCTTGCGTGGGTTTACACCGTGGTACTCTGGTTTCCTCCTACAGTCCAAAAACATGTATGTTAGATTGATTAAGGATTCTTAATTGGCCATAGGAGTAAGTGTAAGAGTGTGTGTGTGGACCTGTGATGGACTGGCGACCTGTCCAGGGTGTTACCCCTTCTGCCTTTCACCCTTTCAAAGATGGCTGGGATTGACTCCAGCTGATCCCCGTGACCCTGAATTAGGGAATAAGCTATACAATATATTCTAAGCTATAGAAGATGAATAAAAAAAATACTATACCATGTAATTTCTTATTTACAGTATACTTTCACATTACCTAAAATACAGAGGAAATCCATTTCATGTCATGATTCAAGCATTCGTTTATCTTTAACAACCACAAACGCTCTTTAACCAACCATTCAATCACTATATGCAATAAAGTGTAATGATGTAATGAAGACTAAACAAACAAACATGCAAAATCATGTGCATCTGAATTTAGTTTAACAAAACACGTGTTTACACAAAGAAATTGTCCCTTAGCTTTAGAGCTACACTGGTTAGCCATATGGGTGCAATTTGTAGAAATGCATTTACTCAGTATATCCCATCTGCTACTGTTTCTCACCTCTCAACAGTCCTAACATAGTGTAAAAACACCTTTCTGGACCTTTTTCAGCACTGAGATCATATTGGCACATGGTGGCACTGGTACAGGGGTAAAACAATCTACCATTGTAAGATATTCAGCAGTGCCGGAGGAGTAAGATTATAATCATCTTCTTTCGTCTGTTTCTTTCAGGAGTTACCACAGCGAATCATCTGCCTCCACCTAGCTTTATCCTCTACATCCTCTTTATTCACACCCGCTAACTTCATGTTCTTGTTTATAACATCCACACTTTCTTTTTTGTCTTCTGCCTCCAGCTCCATCTCCAACATCCTCCTACTGATACTTCCACTAATTTTGCCTTTATTTATAGGACAGACAGAGATGAAATGGGGCAATTGAGAGAGATGGGGGTGGGACCGAAAAGGACCCGAGCAGGATCGAACCCGGGTTTCGCAACTGCGCATCTGGGTGTCGGCGCCTTAACCAACTACACCACAGCGCTGAGCAAGCAGGACATTATGCATTATGCAGCATTATTACACCATCATTACTTAATTAGAGGAAAAACACTCTTGCAATTGTTTGGTAATCTATCCCGGTTAGTCCACACCCACTTCTGTTTAAAAGTGTAAACACACAGACTAAAGTCAAAAGAAATGTCTACTACAAATTATTCGAAGGTACAACAGGTGATGATTTTTCCAAGCTTTTTTCTGTTGGTTAAAAGTCTCTTCACATCCCGATAACAATTATTAAATTGATGTAAATGTATTTCTATGAATTTATATAGTGTTTGATCCAAACCTTATGATAAGTCTTATCTAACCCTGTTTACAAAGACAGGATACGACATTAGTGTGTTCATGCACTGCAGAAGAAAACGATGGGATCAAACTAGAGTGAAGACCTTAAATTAATATCACTGTAGCGTTTCCACGCTGGCGTCGACTACAGGAGTCAAAGGGTCTGAAAGATGTCATGGTTGCTGTATTTCTTTTGAACAGGTAGGAATATGGTGTGATTTGATTTTAATGTGTTTTAGTAGTAACGTACCTTATGTTTGCATCTTTACGAATTAGTTACACTATAACTACAGCAGCAGAGGGTAATTGGTACTATTTTTATGCTTACATTTTAGTACTGTCTTTAACTGCACTATAAAGTTTTCTCACCGGTGAATGACACGTGATGTATTGTAGTAATGTCGTCTCTGGTCTTCTAGTCTGTGCCTTTCGGAGGTGTGGCTTTGGATGGCGAGGATGGAACATACGCTTTCAAACTACAGTTAGCATTTTCTGAGATGTCCTACTGCACCTTTAAAGAACAAGGAATGAATTGACTAAATCACACATCAAGAAAGGTACAGATAAAATGAGGATAAAATACATTTCTTTATTACATTATTACTTAATTAATAACAGCGTTCATTATATACACATTTTGAAAACCCTAAAACATATCAAAAAAAAAAAAAAAGGAAACATGATAAAGCATTTACACAAACGTATGCATCCATAACGCTGAACCTTTTGCTCTGGAATTAGGAATTTACAGAGAAGTCAATCGTATCCGGAACTCCTTGGTCCTTATAATAACATACATAATTCATAACATACATTAGCACCAGAACACTAAAGCGGAAAGAGGGAATAACCTCAGACAGACACAGTCCAACGTCACCGTCAGGCCAAACGCACTGTTTGCATTCAAAACGAACAAATGAATGACACAGCGTATTTCAGTGTACTCGCTGTTAATCCGATGCTGCTTTATGGTCGGTTTTACACACAAGTCTGTTTTCTGTCCTGTTTTAATTTGTCAAGTACAAGATTATTATAGAGCTCAATTTTGTGTTAAACAGTCCAAGCATTTTGTGGCTGATGCCGAGCTAGAGAGTGTCTAATATAATATTGTTTGTTTGGAGTTATTTTAATTATAATTTTTTTTCTTTTCTGGACCAAGAAAGCATCGTCGCTATACAACGTAGCCACGCTGACTTACAGCATAGACGTTGATTCTATAGTTGGTTTGTTCAAAACTGAAAGTACAGACGAAGTGAAAGAGTCGGACGGTCTAAAGAACCAAAGCACCGCTGAGCTTTTTTTTTTTCAAGGTAGCCGTATCCCTATAGACAGGAAGCTGAATATCAATGTGGGTAATGTAGGCATCGCATAACCAAAGTAAAATATTGATAAATCAATCAAGAAAGCCGTGGAAAATCACATGCTGATTATAGAGATTTTTCCAGGTGTTTTATTCCTTTAAAAACGTCCTGATGAATAATTTACTTTCTCATAATCAATATGGTCTAGTATGGAATGTGTATAATGTTTTACATTAGATCTAAAACAAGAGCAGGAGATCCATTCCGTTACAATAATGTCTGAAGATTTTTTTTGTTTTGCGTAAACACAGTGGAAGCGGTTAAGGAATATTGGCCAATCAGATGATATAAAAAAATTCCTTCATGTTCTTGCAAGATCTGGTCTACATGTCAAAGTAACCTTGAATTTTCAGTCTTAGGTGTCTACTAATCTTTACAGTTAATATCTGTGCTTAAGAGGAGTCATCGATGTAAGTCCCAGTGAATAAATAGTCTGGATCTAACGCACCCATGTTACACCAGCCATCAGAAGCACAGGGTGCGAGCGGTGAGTAAGAAACATTCATTTGGTCTCTAAAGCTAAGAGGTATGCTTTAAACAATGAAAACCCTGCTGCTAAGTTACATCAGGGTCCGACCCTCATCGGCTGGAGATCACCCTATATACAGTGTTTATACAATCAAATGTGGCATTGAGTACTTCAGTTGATCATATATACATACGTCAGATACACAGTTGGATCACAGGACTAATTAACAGCTCGTCTTACAAGCGTTAAAATCAGTTCGAATTTTTTTTTTTTAAAGAAATAAATAATTCTGCATTCTTTGGCTATGATTTCTCGTACATTTCCCTCCTGAGTGGTAAGAAGGAGAAGTAGCTTGACTACAGCTCCGTCACAGTAACCAAGATCACACAAACAGATTAGATAATAAAGTCCAGCTGTCTTAATACAGGCTTTGACATTCACAGCAGCTGAAGTAAAAAAAAAAAAAGAAAAATAAAAAATAAATAAAATCATCATCCACCCGGATCAGAACAGCAGTGACACGTTACTTAACTCATACCTCTCGCTCATTATATAGTCTCTACTTGTCATTATGCATGTAGTTTATCAATCAGTGCATGCAAGTTTATTAAGTGTAGACCACCAGAACAAGCGCAGCAGCATAAAGTCGCAGAGAAAAAAACCCCAAAAAAAACAAACAAAAAAGATCGGCTCAAATTCTCAGAACCTACATGCAAACAAAACGTCGCAGCTACTGGATGTCTAAGGAAGTGGGAAACCATGGTGTAGCTTAGGAGCTGTTTTTAATGTGTAGCTGCTATGAGAGAGAGAGATGCTGGACTCCTGGACAGCATTATTGGAAAAATATCTATGAAAAACACAGGAGGTAGAAACTCTTCCTCTTGAGGTTGATCCTCTAAAATAACATTTCTTCTCCACTGCTGAAGGAACGTTAGATGTAGAGTATGTAAAAGCTTTCTTTGATTCCCTTTACTGTTTATTGCGATGCTCTCAAACCTACAGAATGTTACACTTCCTGCTTTTACTTCCATACATGTGAGCCGAGGGTCTGATTGGTGCTGGAAGCAGAGGCTCCGCCCATGGGCTGTCCATACCCTGTTACTTGGTTCTGGCCATAAAAATTCATACCCGCAACTTGCTGAGTCATCTGAAACACACACAGACACACACACAGCATTATAATTTTCAAATAATATTTACATTTACTGTTGATTCCTATTTGACGAACACCCTAAACACTTTATGGTTTCTTACACAACTGCGTCAGGTTATTATATAAATTATATGATGCTTATGCGAATAGGCCCCGTGTTTTATAAACAGAGCTTAACGAATAGTTCGTACCTGGGTGACGTTCCACTGTAACTGTTGAGTCTGCGGCATCGTGTACGCCTGCTGTGGCAAAGCTCCGACTACTCCCATCATGCCGCCCTGCACTCCCATTATTCCTCCCTGCACTCCCGCCATATACGGAGATGGAGTGGTCATTCCTGTTGGTGCCATAACACCTTGTTGCCCCATCAAGTTCATTTGAGGGGCCATCATAGTTCCCATCATTCCTTGTTGTGCAGACAGAGTCTGGAAGTGCCCGTAAGCAGGTGCAGGAGCATATCCCATTTGAGCTCCCCCCATGTACATTCCGGCTACCAACAACACACAACGTCAATCACAATATCACATTAGGGAAATGTGTGTATTCTGCTAAACTGATATGAATAACTCAATTCAGGTAAATAGGCTGGAGGAGCGGCATCGGTTTCCCACTCATTATTAAAGTATATTAAAAAAAGAAATATTTTATTTTATTAAAGAATTAATCATAGGCAGTGGCATTAAAAAGTGCTAAGGGGCTGAAAAAGAATATCAAATCTTTTCTTACCGTTAGCAGCCATGTTGGTCTGGGGTGTCACACTGCTGTACAATGACAGGATGGAGTCTTTGGACATCTTTTTGCTGTTTTCTTCATTTCTAATAGGTGGGTCAAGAAAGAGGCTTAGGTTTTCTGGTACTGAAGCGGCACCCCGGCCTTGAGGTATAGAGCTGGACAAAGAACTGGAGCCAGGCTGTGTGGGGACAAAAATAGATCAATGAATCCATTACATCTTATACTCATACTTATATTTTGTGTCTTTCATGTAGAACCTAAAAAAGAACAAAAAGTATATTACCACAAATGTTATGTGTAACAGCTTTAAATATTAAAGCTTTAAAAAAACATTATACTAGGGATGCACAGATAATGATAATGGTATTGGACCAGATATTAAGCTCATGTACTTGAAAAAACTCACTGGTACCAAAGACCAATACGTCACTGACAAAACTTATAGTACACAAAGAATCTGGCAGCAGCGACAGGATATTTTTAAAATGAATGATGACAACCGCATGGCAGACTACAGACTTTGTTCCACAACCAACCCTGCAGCAAACCTTTACAATATAAGAAAAAACTAGAGCTATATAAATAATCCCAACAAAGTTTAGATATCGGTAAATATCAGGAAAAAAATATTGGTACTTATACTCTGTCTTTAAAAGAAAGGTATCAGTGCATCCTAACAATATACATAATATTAAAGCCTTGTAACAACAGCAGCACTTGAGTCTTAATGGGCACCATAGATTTACAGGATATAGCAAAAAGTCTGTTAACACCTTTCTAAGCACACTTTGACCAGTGTGTCTTCTCCAAACTTTTGCCACAAAGTTGGAAACAACAAGCTGTCTTAGAGGTCTCTATATGCTGTAGCATTATAGTTCTGTTAACTGTAACTAAGAGACACGACAATGCCCCTGTGCACAATCTGTACTTCAGAAAATACTTTGACTTCTATGAATATCTAGAAAGTTTAATAAAATACACGCAATGGAAAGGGGGTCTTGCAGAACGTGCATACAGGTGGGTTTTCGACTTTAAGTAAGCAGGTATGCCTCAATACGACATCTTGTTAATGTTTAATGAATTTAAATGTCTCTATAAAATTGTAAAGTGGATTTTATACAAATTATTGTTTGTACATATGTTCCACTTTAAGATGTAGGAATTGATTGTGGGGTTAAGTCTGACGGCGGAACACTGTATTAAGCACCTGTTTCTATAATTTCCTGGCAGTCATAAATAATCCAAACAAGACAGAATCGATACTCTACACAATCGCAAGAGGACTAGGTCTTAGTTCTAGCCAACACTTTGATTATATTTAAGACATTTCTTTCTTTCGCTGATTTTAAACAAGGGATAAAAGTCATTTTGTTATTGAAGGTAAGACCTGAGAACTTGATTTCCTTAAAGACTTTAATTTGGTCTCTGTTAATGAAAGGTTCTTTAATTCACTTTTTCACAAGGCAAAAGTGCGTGCAGACTTTACGTTTTGGAAAAGCATAGGCCCATTTTTAACAAAACACTGATTAAGCTTGTTAATACGTAGTGACTATTCTCTTTCAAATGTACTCATGTTCTTCCCTCTGTAAGAGACACACAGATTATCCACATATAGAAAAAGGTTGGGTTCAATGGTCCTTGCAATACTATTTACTTTAATGCTGAACAGGATGAGGAACTCCAAGTTCTGGTTCGTGAGTATTTGATAAGTTGTTTTCCTATTTGGAAATATTTACCAGCCAGGAAACTGGAAATGCAGATGGGCAATCCTTCTCCAAAACCTATTTTATGAAGATCTTTCAAAATGCCATGTCTCCATTTTGTATCGTATGCTTTTTCCAAATCAAAACGCAGCAACATAGTGGTTTTTTTTCCAATAGAGTATGATTCCAATCTAATCAGTTGATCACACTGAGTAACAAGTCCAGACAAGTCGAATGTTTACTATCTATTCCATAGTTTTGCGGAGACAACTGTAGGACCAATTGGTCGATAATCAGTATCGTCTTTTCCTGGTTTAGGTATTGGAATTAGTACTGCTCCTTTTCAGTCTAAATGGAGTTAAAATTATATATAAAAACCATATGGTAAATGCTTTAAAATCTGGTAACTGTAATTTCCTTGTTGTTTGAGTTGAAAATCAGCTCTTTACTTTATTGCTTTCCCCAAATTGTTCGAATGTCAGAGAGGCAGTTTTTTTTTTACAGTTGAGGCGTTTTTAAAGCCTCTGCCAACATATTTGCTATGTCCATTTCCTTTGTCTGGAGAATGTCTTGTTTTTTGATATGCTGTATACAAAATCCACTTCTATGCCCTTCGCATTGCGAATCATGTTCCATATCCTTTTCATAAAACAAAGTCAGCTTGATACAAACTGTCTCCAACTTCATCTTTTTGCTTCGTTAATGATTCTTCGAGCTTGAGCTTTACTTATGTTATATCTAATAAGATTCTTAGTTTGTGGAAGTTATTTCTTACTCATTTTATCTTTAATTTAATGAAGGCCAAGAACACCACACTAGTAGCTGCTACTGCTACTAAACTTACACTGCGACACATTCTTTTCTAATATAACCTGCATTTGCTGCACTGTTGGTTGCTGATGATAATGATAGCAAAAATGTTCGTCCTGTTTATTGTTTGAAGTTTGCAGTTTGTGTTGATTTAGTATATATACACACATGACTGTAAAAATAGTAAAATAGGTTCGGATCAGTGTTGTTTTCTGTTGTTAAACGAGACCTTGCGATAGCTTATATCGGATGCTGCTATTGGAGCATTTCTTCTGAGTAAGAATAATTAAGCTTCCCACTGCTACTGGTGCATTCCTAGGTAGAACCCAAGTGGTTTTGGGTGACTACTACATTTCAAAACATCCTGCGTAACAGAAAACCTTTTTAATCTAAACAGAAGCCTTACTGTGCTTCGGGCCGAATGTAAGGTGGCTGTAGGTAGAGAACTGAACAGATCCTGGGCAAGACTTTGTTCAGGACTGGCAAAGCCATTGGCTACAGGAGCCGCCAACACAGGAGCATCTGTAAAATATACAAAATATATATGTTGTAACAGGTTGTGCTTTTGTTTTTACGGTACATATTATTTGAGATCAGAACATTACCCAGTCCCAAAAGGTCATTAACGGAATGCGACTGCTTCTTTGGACTATTCCTGCATTGCTGAGGATCCTCTTTCTTCTGTAAGACAGAAACGTAAGTGTTATTCTTTTTGAAACGAAACAGGATTAAATGCCCACACACACAAACAAACAAACATGACTAACCAACTTCATCTTTTCGAAAACAACAGGTGGCTCTTTGGTCACTGTTTCACTCTTCACTTTCTGGAAGAAACAAAAGACAAGTCTTTACGGATGAACGTGACGATAAAAGTGCAACGTGGTTTCCAGTAGGAATGATAAATCCAGGCTTACTCTGAAGGTTTGAATGTCAATACACTTGTCTATATATTTCTTTTTTTCATACTTGTCCCGAATGAAAGTCTCAGCTGATCTAAACAAGAGCATTAAAGAAAACCAGTACTGTAAAAATCACACAATTGTAAATGAATGACAAATGTGACATAAAATATATAATGATAGTTAAAACAAAACGGTTACTGGTCTGTTTCTGGACGCTGGAAACACTCGGGTAAGAAGGCCTCATAGAGGCGTCGTGCCTTGGCGTTCCCCATCTCCTGCATACACTAAACAAAGACAAAATCATTCACACATAATCCACACAAACATGAATATGCTAACCTTAAAGCTAGTCAGCTAGTCTGTCAAAGCTTCAACTCTTCAGGGTGTAATGTTGCTACAGTGTGTGTGTGTGTGTGTGTGTGTGTGTGACAGTGTGCTGACATTAGAAAACACCCCATGTCTGATTAAGGCCGACATTATGGGACAGCATACAGACCTGAATTTGCTCCTGTGTCCATTGGTCAAGATTAACTGATTTGACTCGTGATATGTGAACGCCGAGATTCCGGTGGATTCCTGCACAGCGGATACAGATGAAGATTCCCAAATTCCAGGATGCCCATCTGGGACCTTATAAAGGGGTGTAGGAATAGAAAGGAAAATAATGAGAAAAAAAATACTATCTTAAGTAAACGATGTTTAGCATGCGAAAAACAGTAGACTTAAAGTTCCCGGCTGGCCTAGCGCTAGCGCAAACGATGGACACTTTGCTATCCCATAAGCCCGCAGGTGAGACGGCGACTCATATTAGAAAAATGGCGGAACGCCACCACTGCTGGGCCCCTGAGCAAGGCCCTTAACCCCCAATTGCTCAGTAGTATAAATGAGATAAATGTAAGTCGCTCTGGATAAGTGCGTCTGCCAAATTGCTGTAAATGTAAATTAGCAAAAAGTTATAATAACAGACAGTTAAAGCGCATTATGCTTTCAGTCTCTCTGTGTATTGGCAAAGCCAGAATTAGGAATGAGAAAGCACAGCAAGTGAGAGAGCGTGACTCATTTCAGCACCAAGTGACTAACTTCACAGGCCCTCGTATTAAAAGAGCCCACAGATCGTGATGAATGTCTCTCTGCTAAGGGAACACCAGGTGCTCGTGGGAAGAATAATAAATCAGCTCTTCTTGCTCCTTGTTTTTAACTGCCTGAAACAAATGACATAACTGTTCTTTTGTAAGTCAGGCTTCAAAAGATACCACTGGAGTGGTATTTAGAAATATAAAGCAGCCATTAGATGGCAGCACTGCGTTACTGATCATTAAGAGACTGGAGCATACTGCACCAGGGCGCTCTACCTCATGGTAGGTGAGGTTAAGACACAAAGGAGCGCTGTGGCAACATTTCTCTCTGTTGGTCAATGTGGGTGTGTTTGGGACACAACCTGAATAACACACTGCTATTGTGCTTCAGGTGTTTCACAAAATTGGGCAACAGAAGCCTCTGGAACGTTTGGTAACCATGGTACTAATGGGCATTTTTTGATATCCAGAGCTCAGATTTTGGCACAATTATATCTGTGACAGTAAAGAGAATGCAGAAATGTTGACACAGTACGGCGTAAATTCATTACAAACATTTTATAGCCGTGTTATCCATTCCTGAAGTCTGACTCTCTTCGGGTTAGTGTGTTTACTCTATAGGGTTAGCATAGCTGCATGTTACAATAGAGGCATTTAGTAAAATATTTCTGTCAGTAAACAGGCTTTATCCAGTGTTGTGTTGGTTATACCGACATTTAAGAGCTCGGATTACACTAGAAAACAAGAAAGGATAAAAATCCAAGGAAAGAGGCATGCTAAATAAAGCACACAGTCTTCCAGGAAGCTCCACCATTACAGGCAGCTGTGGATTCGTGGTCTAGGATAGGCTTAGCGTTGTCCAATCACGTGCCGCCTGGCAACCGCTGACTGACAAGAGTGATGCCAGTGGAAAAAGTACCTTCCCATATTTCCCTGTGGAGAGAAATGTCCTCTTGAGAACCATAGCATTTCCTTATAGCAAAATTTATTGAGTGAGTGCTGGGTGTAGCATTGTTGTCGCTATGGTTACCATACAACAAATGCAGGAGATTTCTCAGCCACTGCATTAAAAGCTGCAATGAGCGGCTATTTTGCCTTTTGATTGGTTAAGTGACCAGCAGAGCCAGAGAGATCAGTCCTAAGTTATGTGAACAGCTCTAAAACCTGTAGACTTATTTTCAAGTGAGACAGCCATCAGCGATTCCTGCTACCGCCGTCGATCGGCTCAGGTCTCGTCTGAAGTAATTAGATTGAGAGGCATTAGTGAAGAAAACAGTCTGACAGTTTGTTGGTGGCAGTATGGATTGATGGGGTGTCTTTGTAAAGGATTACTTTGCCAGAAAGAGGAGAGGTGTGACTGTACATGTTCTACTCAGATGTACTCCCACATGGAGTCCTGCAGATTTTGGTCTGACTCACATGTTGGCAGAAGTGAAACCGGGCACCGAGTTGCGCTGAATATTGGAACAGGAAGTAACATGTTATACTAATCATCGACAAACTGAGGGTAACCCAACACCACATATGCTGAATATAGTTTTATTACCCTGACTGTTACTGCAAATTGGATTTTACATTAATGATTTTGTTGCAAGCTGCATTTTGCAAACTGGCCCTCTATCAGAGCTACCTGTCGGACTGGACCCGTGTTTAATGTTCCGTAGGGTTGATCAATAACACCACCAATATGCTGACTTGTCCAGACACACTGACGGTCTTAAGCAGCGTCTTTTTGGATCGATAGAGACAGAGACGTGTATAGCCGACTCCGCGATCTTACAAAACGTGAGCGTTGCACACGACAGTGGGGAAAACGTTCCGTTTAGTTTGGAGATGGAGCACGAGTTCACACGTGTGTGTCTGACCTTTTGCAAATATGCCAGTGGGATGTGATTTGCAGGGACCCGACACAGAATTACGACCGGGGAAGGACATTGTCAATAACACCAAAGCAAATCCTAAAGCATTACAACCTGGTCTTTTTTAGGCGTAAATAGCAAAATACACCATACAACATGAACTGGCGCTGTTTTTAAGATGTCCTCTGCTGTGATTTATGGAAAAAGATTGTGTACTCACACACACACACACACAAACACACACTAGTGTTTACAGTGCTCTTGCCTTGTGAATTATTCACACAAGTGCAGAAAAAAATAGACACAGGTGATTGAGAGCCAAGGTCCTTAAAAGGGTTCAAGAAAACACACACACACACACACACACACACACACACACACACACACACACACCACACACACACACACACACACACACACACACACACACACACACACACACCCACTGCATACAGCAGATGCCCCTATCCCTATCTAATTTATCCAACTGAGCATGAGAGTGCCTTGTTCAGGGGCTAAGCAGTGGCAGCTTGGTAGTTCAATACCTTCTCCTCAACACACCACACACAAACACACACCTTCACCTAACTGGAATTTAACCCACATCCTATCAGGATCAGCATTAACAGACAGCTACAGGCACAGCCATGAGTGTGAAAATTCTGAGAACGTTCTACCCTTCAGAGAGGAGCAAGCATCAGGGACTAAAGACCTGCTTTTCTTGAACTATTTTTTTTAATTGAACTGAGAAATCAAAATTCCCTTGATGTTTTGACATATAAGAGACCAGTGTGCTAAAAAAAACATCCTGTAACTTTCAGAATGCAAAACATTTTGTTTTTAGTCCGTGAATAGCTTCTATTGAAGGCAGTCTGCCAAAACGACAAGGTGACTTGACTTCTATACTGTAACAGTGGATAAGTGCTGCCTCTGCAGAAGATTGGCACCTGCTTCGACATCACTGTCTGTTTAGCCCCACCCACTGATTTGCACATGCACATGACAGATAAATAATAGGAGTCATGAATGGCTCCAAAGATGAGATGCTGCACAGTTCCGTATTGTAAACAAACAGGAAGCAGTTCAGTTATGCAAACATGCGTTGAGCTTTAGTCCAAAAGTTATGTCAATGTTTACACAGGAGTAGCTCGAAGTTCAGTTCCGAAATATTCTGCACTCTCCATTTAATTTAAGCAAAACTTCTGTGTGAAGTTTCCCTGTCTAACGCGGTCCAATATTTTTTGAGTACATGCTGCCAGGAGGGGCGGTTTTTTTTTTTTGTGAATTTTGTCAGTTAGCTTTAGCAGTTAGCTAAAAGCAACAAGCAGACACTACTCATATCACTGCCACTAACATATTAGTCACTGCCACTAGTGCTTATTACTATTAAAGTGCATCAGTAAAAGCTTCCTGACTTAGGCTATATTAGTGTATATATTTACATCGGATGTAGGTCTTCATATGATTGAGCAGAGCGAATGTGTATTTGTGACTGCTGTATGTAACCCGGTATATCCCCACTAACAATACTTATGAAGGTTCTATGACAACAGGGGAAAGCAAATGAGCTAGAGTTAGGGTTTCACATCTATTTAGATGATGAAAGATGCACACAGACCCACAACTAACAGGATGTGAAAGATTATGTGCATGTGTCAGACACTACAAAACAAAAGGGTAGCAAACCTAAAGGATCCTATCAATACTTTTGTATCCTTTCATGCACGTTATTTTTGTATGCTGTTTAGTTTGCATTTAGTGACACTTCAGATATGTTTGGTTTTTTTTTTCATTTTTCTAATTGCCTCTATTGAAATGTTGCTAGTTGAATGTTAATGGTTTCAATAATTGTTTAATTTAGTGCAGAAAGTGTAGCTATGAAGCTCCTTGTGTGTGTGAGACGCACCTCACGTCTCACACACACACACACACACACATGCTAAATTGACACGTCACGTTAATGAGGTTAGTAGTGAGAAGCTGTAGTAACAGCACCAGAACAGAGCTGTGTAAACGAGTAAGACGACACAAGTGAAAGTTTGGGGCAAACCTAAAAAAAAAAATGATGTGATTATAACGATGCACAAACAAACCAAAATGGAACGTTCTACCTCTGCAGGACCACAACTGGAAAAGAAAACTGGATCTGACACTAATCCTGAGAGACACTTTTTTTTGCTAAATTTTACTTGAAATTAGGTTTACATTCTAAGTGATTAGTATGATTAATCCACAGAAAACCAGGAACGTTAACGACTGGTAACTAAACCCTGATACTCTGCTGCATTGTAATATTTAGTTTCTCTGTAATATATATACATTGCGATACAAAAGAACTTCATCAGATGAAGAGAATTCATTAATTTAGAATGATTGTGGAAATTTTGTCTGCGTCTGTATAAAATATAAAACAAATTACAATCATGGATGAATAGTGATTTATGTTTTTCTGCAGACTCAGATACAGAAATTAAACAATCAAGTGTAAAATCACACTGTTTCGACTCCACCGTATTATTTAAATACTATTAATTTTTGTTAAAGCTACAAAAGTTACTGTTTTCGGGGCCTGAATGATTTAAACCTGTTTGTTTGCTAGTGTGTAAACATTTCAGAGTGCAAATGTTAAACTTTTACTTGATGATTAACCCACAAATCACATCTGAACTGTGATGCAGTCAAATATAATCCACACTCGACACTGAACATCCTGAAATGTGACTATTGCAGATACACACATTGTGATGTCGACACTAAAACCAAATATTGTGCAGCCCTACTTCAGGCCAAGCCAAGTTGCACAATAAAACTGCATACACCTTTAGTCATTATTGGTAGAACTTGTCAAAACTATTCTCCCAGGCTGTGGGACTGTCCTCGGTGCAGTGTTCAGAAATGCCCCCGGCTCGTGTCACAACTACTTTTGTACAGACTCAGAGACTCAGCTCTGCTTGCGGGTCAGGTGACGACTTTACTCGGCTCGGCGTCTGCAGATTACTCCAGACTGATGCTTAAACTCTCGAGTGTAAAAGAGAGAGAGAGAGAGAGAGAGAGAGAGAGAGAGAAAAAGGAACTGTTGCAGAACAATTCTTCAAAAATAAAAACAACAGGATGTGGGCATGTGATTGAAAAGACACGATGTAGAAATAAAATTAAAAAAAAACAAACAAAAAAAAACTATAAACGGGGCCTTGCAAAATAATTTCCTTAAAACTTTTTATATTTTAGAAAGTTACAAGCTAAAATTATATGAAAGTTGATTTGGATTCTATGTCCGAAAGTATTAAAATAGGGGTAAATATTCATTCAACTTATTCTTTATGTGTAAAATGAGTGCGTTTAAGCGCTTATAACTGCCAAGTTCACAAATTCAGTTAATAATAATAAACTTTTAACTTTCATTATTTAAAAGAGATCTGTGCGCAGAAACAGCACAAATACACACACCCTGTTGGCTGACAATAAGCCGCTTAAAGCTGTTTACATCTATACTATATACTATAATCGTACACATCTATGCTATATAATACCCAAAAATAAACATATGATAGAGGAGCATGTCCGAATTTTATAGTATATAGTATATAAAAAGGTTCCAGAAGATCCACTACTACTTCGTGAAACCTTAAGTACGCATACGATGGACAC
Organism: Bagarius yarrelli; assembly: GCA_005784505.1. Taxonomy (NCBI): domain Eukaryota; kingdom Metazoa; phylum Chordata; class Actinopteri; order Siluriformes; family Sisoridae; genus Bagarius; species Bagarius yarrelli. Next base: position 7,468,634 of record VCAZ01000008.1, on the reverse strand, counting down.
TTCACTGTCCTGTGAGCGACTCGTCTTATTAAAAAAAAGGCGGAAAGCAGCAAAGCAACACTTTTAAAGCGCTTAAATATCGTCACGTACTTTGATGTTTAATCCTAAAGTTTATTTACTTTAGATTTGTGCTGTTGTGATAACGTAGGTCAGGTGACAGTATCAACATGGCGGCTTTGGTACTTCCGAATTCCAGTCATACAACTTATAACCGTAATATACCGAACATACTTCTTTAATGGTCAGGAAGGTCAATACCTACTAACTCTAATGTACTAGCGATACAATACATATCACAATGCATAGGTCACGATACAATATTTTACCATATACCGCAATACAATACTTAAAAAATATTCATTAGATACAAATAGCTAAAAATACAACAAAAAGAAAGTCGTGGGGAACAAAAAGAAGTCGTGGGAACAAAAAGAAAGTCGTGGGGAACCTCTTATTGGTTTTTTTGCCATGCTTGCTTTTGAGTCAATAGTCCTAAATGTCAGCGATAACTACAGGAGCGGAGGAGGAACTCGTTACTGACACAGAGGGTTTTAATTAAACGTTAATCATTTCACATCACATGACATTTACGCCATTTGGCAGACTTCCTTATCCAGTGCGGCTTACGTTTATTTTTTTTTTTACAACTGAGCAATTTGGGGTAAAGAGCCTTGCTCAGGGGCCAAGCAGTCGTGGCTTGGTGGAGCTGGGAATCGAACCCAAAATCTTCGGGATGGTAATCCAACACCTTAACTATGAGCCACCTTAACTATAAGCCACCCCTTTTCCACAAATCGACTCGATCTTCCAATTAGCAGTCCAACACCTTAACCACAACTTCCCTGTTTAAAATGTATATACACACACACACACAGACACACACACACACACACACACACACACACACACCGATACTGATGCTCAGAATATCGATACACTATTGTAAAAAAAAAAAAGATCATGAATGTTAGCTATATTGATATTTTTACACAGAGCTACTCCAGGGGGCGGGATATCCGCACTGTACAATGCCTCTTATTGGATAAACACAAGATAAGTACAGGATGAGTCATCGAGTGAAAAAAAGGCTACATTTTTAAAATTACAATATATCCAAAATCTTATTTATTATGCATAGACAATTTTAAGTTTTAAAACATACATTAATTAAAAAAATATATATATATTTGGAGCACTTTAACGCCATCATAACATTAACACTGAAATGCTGCTGTTCTATAATGCATCATTATTCTCCTGAAGTTTATCAAGTTAAAACCAAGGCCTTCACGTGTAAATGACATTTTAGTGAATATATAAGAGTTCAGCTGTGTGAAGTTTGGCGTTTGTAGCCGTGTAAAGTGTGTGTTTAATGAAGGTTACCAGTGTAAAGTGAAGGAGATTTTCACCTTTAGCTCGACAGTCAGCGCAGAACTTGTTTTCCTCCAGCGCGAGCAGTGATGACAGCACCGCCTGATAACGGTCAACATCCTTAACTGATTTCCCAGTCATTTCTTCACCTTTACACACTTCAGACTCGGTGTTTCCAGAGTCAAATATCCGAACCTGAACTCCTGCTGAGAGAAAGAACCTGAAATAAGAGCGCAAACACGCCGATAAACCAGCTAAACACGGTTAAAAGAGGGTTTTAGCGTGTGAACGTTAGCTCTGACATCCGCCTAGCTTCCTAACTTCTCCTCAGCCAGTCTAAAAATAATTCCCAAATTAAAAATATAAATATTAGTTTTACTTTTTTTCTTTCTATTGGTTTAATTATTTTTTACATTTATACTCAGTTATCAATATCCAAGCTCACCGACAGCTACTCACTTCAGCGTCCTTTTCCTGTACCCGTATTCTGACAAGTCCCGCCTTCTCAGAAACGGCTTTCTATTTAGAATCGTCAGCTGATTGACAGTTAACTAGCCAATCCTAGTGCAAGTTACAAAATCTAGCATCCAATCCCAATACGAGAGGAATGGTTTGTCAGAATACGGGTCGGGAGAAAAGAAACTCATATTTACGCTAGTACCGGTCTCCTGCTTCCGCTGACACTGAGATTCAGAGCTGCCTTTTACTTTTTTTTAACACGTTGGTTTTTCATGGTTTGTTCGTTTTTTTGTGCCAAAAACTGGTCATTTTAAACAATTTACGGTTATTATAACTTGTATAAAGCTTAATAAAGTATTTAAATAACCGTTTAGTCGTTTTAATATGATTAAAAAATAAAACATGGGAAATGGCGCCACCTGATGGAATATTGTAGTGCAGCTGAATAGTAAAGTTATAATTTAAAATTGAATTTACACCAATTTTCCAAACTAAAGGCACTTAAAATATCGTGTTTCATTGATTCAGGCTCACTAACTCGCTTTATTCTCATCACCTTGAATAGGCTGAATCAGTCTCAGCCACTGAGAAAAAACACACACACACACACACCTGATCTAGTGGCAATGTAGTCACGTTTCTTATTGTTATCTTTAGTAAAACCATCAGAAAAAGATCAAATATACAAAGCTTAATGTCTTCCAATCCAGAATTTATTTAAAAAAAAGTGAAATTAGTTTAAAAAAGGAGTAAAAACTTTATTTTTTAGGTTCTAGTTATGTTTAAAATGTGTAACTGTGTTAAATGCTAGTTGTGCCTCCCACTGATCAACATTACATTTACATTAACAGCATTTGGTAGAATATCCTTATACAGAGTGACTTACATTTATCTCATTTTATACAACTGAGCAATCGGGGGGTTAAGGGACTTGCTCAGGGGTCCAGCAGTGGCAGCTTGGTGGTGCTGGGTATCGAACCCCTTATTTTTTCAGATAGCAGGCCAACACCTTAACCACTGAACTACTACTATTGTAACCAGTAGTAAAAACGTCCTCTGGTGTATGAGTGAATGTAGCTTTAGAACGCATTATGTAACTGACATGCTTATCAGAGGATGTGTGGCCTCTGCAACCAAAAATAGGCGACACACAGTGACTAAAACACACTTTTAAAATGAATTTGTTATTGTGATATGTAATCAAAACCTGATAATATACATAATAAACACCCTTATTATCTTACTCTTCTTTTGATGTAAGCTTTTAATAATAATTACATGTATATTGTTAGACGATCTTTTACATGCAGAACACCTGTTATCCAGATCAGATGCAATGCAGGTAACAGGACAGGTAATAATCCTATATAAATAATATATAATAAAAATAATACATGTAGAAATAAGTTTAAAAAATGTTTCCTTTTTTTTCTAAGGCATTTGACAAATTGTTTTCCTCCAAACAGCTTCTTCAATTTGCTTCTGCTAGTTACATATTCATGAAGATGCTAATTAAACAGAAGCCCTGCCCCTCCAGGCAGAAAGGAGAGACTGCTGAGCTCTATCCACTTTTATGTTGTTGGCCTCTGAGTTCTCAGGGGCTGGCTGTACACTTAGGTTACATCCCTTTTCACCATTCAAACACACACACACACACATTTTTCTTGAACCCGGAACTTTTCTGTCCTGGTGTGAGCGGCCAGGTGAGGAGAGTAGAGGAGCTGCAGTCCTTGGGATTGGTGTTTCTGGGGGAGCGAGAGGAACCTAAGACAAGTTTTCATAATGGCTTGGGATTTTAGCGTCCTCCAAACCGCCGTGATCCTCCAGGTGCTGTGTCTGACACTGGCTCAAGTGGTGAGTAAAGTTTTCTTCTTCGTCTTATCTTATCTGGTGCTTCAGGTTAGTTTGAGAATTTTAGGATGCTTAATTTTCTCTTTTTTTCCTTATGTGTCTACATCTGCATCACATCTAGAAATACTTTTCTGGAAAAATACAATATATATTTATATATTTCTAGAAACAGATCTGTCTTAAGAAATACAGCGTAGCCATCATTTTTTTTAATCTTCAGTAAAATCTGTAATATATTTAACCCGAGACCTCAATGATGACTCTTTTAATTTAAACCCTGATTCATGAAGGTATTGAAAGCACAGGTCTAAGACAGAGCAGTAATAATGATCAGAATGTCAGACTGTGGCCTGGACACAGAAGGAATGTGGTGGTTGAGTGAGGAAAACAACACACACATACACACACTGTACAAGGACCCCTTTCAGACTCCTGCTCAGTGGACCCTATTCAAACATCACAAGCTGAAGGTGCACTCAGCAGATACCGACACTTACCTGCTACATTAAATAAAACGAACACACTGATTCGCTACGGAAAGAACTTTTTCCTTAAATCTTAAATCAAACATTTATTTCTGTATGATTTTAAGCTGTGAAAGAAAATTGTATACACACATTGTACACATTCCATCCATCTGTGTATTTTTTTATTTTAATGATTTTATTTTAGATGATACTATTTATTCTATGCCTTTTTAACAAATCCAGAAATTCATTGAAATGATGCATCACTAAAACTCAGTGTGCATAAATTAATTTATTCTGGTTATTAGACATTTATTATTGCATGTAATTAAAGGGTTAAATATAAATGATTGCAAAGCTCCAACACTGCGTTTTATTTGATGACCTACTATCAATGTCCATAAGTTTCTTTATTTCTATATTGATATTCATTTCTTTACCTTCATTAACATAATAACTTGTTAAAAATGCCCATCGAATGCAAATTTCTTTATTTTCAGTAAATGTGAATAGTTTATTTCCCCTTTTTATTGCTGCTAATAATAAATCAATCTAAAACACTGTACATATTTTAAGTGCTGTTAGTATAATTTAAGAAAACCTAGATTCAATTTAATTTAATTTCGTTTAAAAATGTAATTTTAATATGTATGTCATGTCATTTTGATTGGATATACTTACCCGTAGTGTATTCATGCTTTATTTAAAAAAAAATCTATTTCAGAGTGGCCCACCCGGAGGTCAGGGTCCCCGGGGTCCCCCTGGCCCCCCAGGTACCCCCGGAGCCGACGGCATCGATGTGAGTATCATGATCTCTGGCTGGTGCCACAAGTCTGATCCAGTACAAAGACGCTTATTGTAAGCTCGGTTTTTTTTTTTTGCGCTTCCATGCAGTTGCACGGTTTTACCCACAGAGGGCGCCTAAAATATAAACACGTTTACAATAGAGTCCTGTTAATGCAGAGGATTGAAGATATTTTCTCTTATCCTGTTGCACAGGCCCCAGGGGTAAATGAATAGCACAGAGACAGCATGGTAGCAAATTTATAATCTTTTTATCCTGCAGTTCATTGCAAGAATATTGGACTTTTTCTGTGTTTTTTTTTCAACCTGAATTATATGTCAAAGTTTTAACTTAGAATTACATATTCTCCAATTTATCTATTTTAACTCTATGTTACCCCTAGCGGGACTAGAGACTAGGTTGTTTATGCTCTTAAAAATGCAAATATAAATAGATAAATGTAAAAATGTATTGCGCTAGATTAGATAAAATTTTAGATTAGACATTACATGCTTATATAAATTCTATTTTGCAAAATGACAAATACAGAAGTGTCCAGAGGGGAGGTGTCTTTTAAAGGGTGGAGCATATTTGTAAGAAGAGTCACTGCGCATATATAAAATGGTGTTGCCTGATGATGATGATGATGATGACGACACTACAATTCCATTAAAGTCGGTTTTGTATGTGTAAAAATGGTACCATCCACCAAATAGGTGACCAAGATATGCTAATAAAGGTTAAAGTCCATCATACACTCTTACACACAGGTACAATGTGAGTGTCACTATAGAGTATAATTTTACTGATCTTTACTGTAGTTTTGATATAAAGCAATACATTTATTCTAAACACAACAAACACTGCATTGGGTATGAAATTCAAAAAAAAAAAGTTGCTTGGCATATCAGCAAACCAATTACCACTAAATCCAGTCTTAAAAATATTCCTTTGTTGAAAGTTTTATCTTTCAATCGATTTGTTACGATGTCCCAACCCTAAAAACTTTTCCTTAGAAAGCTGAGTCTTAAATTATTAGTCATATTTTAATTATAATTTTTAAAAAATGCATTTTAAATCAACTGTGGATTTTTTTCTTACTGTAGAAATTATATTTTATTAAAATGAGCAAGAGAACTTAACTTTCGCCCTGAACTGCCAGCACTACTGTAAAAAAAGCTGTAAAAGAAAATTAATCAACAGGTTCTTACAGAATTCAGGTCAGATTTAAGACGTAAGCAGTGTTATTGTATCGACCTTTTTACTGTATAAGCTTTTACTATACAGCTATTATTCGATCGGACTTTTTCAAACACTCAGTTCATCTCACCACTAAATCTACACTACATTTTCTCCAACCTTTAGTACTATATCTGAGCTTCTGGGCTATACAATTTCAATATCCAATTATTTTTTCGTCCTTTTTTTTTTCAGGGTGAAAAGGGGCCTCCTGGGCCTCCGGGACCTCCTGTAAGTATTTTCTATGAATACTGTCTCATACAGAGACTTACATACAGAAGAGCCTTTTTTAAAACTGTTGGAATATTGATGTTACATTACACCTAGACATGAGTGTCCTTAATCTAACCTTTAGGACTGTAGGCTATTTCTGCACATGATCAATCTAATTTGGTCCCTGTAATTCACTTTGCAGGGTCAGAAGGGAGAACCAGGCCAGCCAGGTCGAGACGGTCCTCCTGGGGATGATGGAATTGATGTGAGTTCATCCGTAGCTGTGGGAATGTCTGATCACACTTCACAGGCCATTCTCATCACTGTGATTTTAATCAAAAGAAACAGCATTGGATTGAGTTTTGAGTTGTGATTAAGATCCTGATAATAAACTGGTGGGCAGCAAGGTGGCTTAGCACTTTTGCCTCACAGCAAGAAGGCCAGGGTTTGATTTTGTTTTTTGCCTTTTTGTGTGGAGTTTGCATGTTCTCAGCTTGAACCCTGGTTTACTCTGGGTCCTCCGGTTTCCTCCCACAGTCCAAAAACATGTATGTTATGTTGATTGGTGATTTTAAATTGCCCATAGTAGTGAGTGTGTGTGTGTGTGTGTGTGTGGATGGACTGAAAATGTGTGTCTGTGATGGACTGGCAACCTGTCCAGGGTGTCCCCCTCCTGCCTTTCCCCCTTTCAGAGACGGCTGGGATAGACTCCAGCAGATCCCTGTGAGCCCGATTTAGGGAATAAACGGGTATAGAAGAAGAATGAATAATAAACTGGTTTTGAGTTGAGATGTATAATAAAATAGCGGTGCTGTTGTAACCATCATAAACGTTATACACTGAAATAACACTATACACTATACTCGTTTAGAAATAACAAACTAAGCACACATTTTAATCTTTATTGGTACATTATAGATTATTTCTGCTATACAGGGGAATAAAGCCAACATGAGTTTATCAACCCCAACCTGTCCTACTCACATGTACAGAATCATGGATTTATTAGATGATCCAATTTGGAACATACTCTGAACTGTGGAAATGTGTCAACTTGTCTGTTTTTTCATTTGTATGTTTGTTTGTTTTTCTAATAAATAACTAATAATTATTATACATAATTCCTCTTTAGGGTCTGACTGGAGGAAAGGGTGAAAGAGGTCCAATTGGAAATCCTGGACCAAAGGTTAGTGTGATTTCATGCAGGTATCACTCAATGGAACAGTCAAACGACCAACAACTAAAATATCAATAAACATTAAGCTGACGTAGCTTTTAAAGCCGGTAGTAAATAGATAAATAGATCATAGTAATAAGTGGTGGGGCAGTGGTGGCTCAAATGGTTAAGGTGCTGAGTTGCTGATCTGAAGACCAGAAACACCTGGGGCTCAAGCCCCACCTCTGGCAAGCCAGCCACTGTTTGGGTCCTTGAGCAAGACCTTAACCCCTCCTGCTCCAGGGGCGCTGTATCATAGCTGACCCTGCGCTCTGACCCAACTTACTAAGATGGGATATGCAAAAAAAGCATTTTCATTGGCTCTGTACACGTACCTTGCACAATGATTGAATATTTATTTTATTTATTTTTATTTTTAAACGGTATATATTGTATATGTTTATTCTTATCGCAGATTTTTACCAGACTTGTTTTACAGTTCTTAAAGTTAAAATTTAGCACTTATATATTAATATAATTTGTTTAAAAAAGAGAATTTCAAAGATTTCAATTTAATTTATTGGAGCATGTAAAATATCTGATGGCCACTGGTAGGAGCTATAGCACCTTTTATTCCATATCTTCCCTCAGAACACATTGGGTTCAAGTTTGTTTGGTAATCTATGACACGCCATAGCTTTTTCTTATAATTCTTATAATTCATACCATTATAACACACTCTTTCTTGATTTAGGGTCTGACAGGGCCCACCGGTCCAGCAGGACCACCGGTAAGTAACACATCTATGTAGATTCTTTAAAAACATTGTTTGGAGAAAACCATAGATTTGTGTGATAGATGTTTTTATAACCTTTGTATGCAAATTTGCCCTCCAAAATGAATTATTAAGAATTTTTAGTGTGATATTATGTAATATATAATTTTTAACAGGGCACTTTCCTAAACTTTTTTTTATTTTATAAACTAATCATGCAATACATACCTCTTCTTCTTTTTCTTTTTGCAATATATAAATCAGAATATCATAAAAAGTTGATTTGTTTTAGTAATTTAATTAATTAAGTGAAACGTATAGTATATACATTCATATAGAACACACACACATTGACACTTTTTGATGATCATTTCTAACCGCTTATGTTTTCTTAGGTCTGGTGTCTCAAATCTTCTTTTTCAAAACACCCCATAGATTCTCTATAGGTTTTAGATTAGGTGGGTTTGCCGGCTAGTCAAGCAAAGGGATACCCTGGTCCTTAATATTTAATAGTGTGGGCAGTATTAGTACTATTAGTACTGGCACCACCTTTCAAGTATCGAGTGCTGGACATTTTTTCCAGTAGTCTAACAATTCTGTGTTAAAAATGTATCTTATTGGTCTTAATTGATATTCAAATTTTTTCAGAAACTAAATTTTTGGTTAAAAAGGAATAAACACTTAAAATACATTAGTCAGTGTGTAATAAATCGATTTAATATATACGAGTTTGACTTTTTGTATTGAATTACAGAAATAGATCAACTTTTTGATGGTATTCTAATTTATTGATTTATTGAGATGCACCTGTATACATTATATAGGCATATTAACTATTATAACAATAATTATTATTAAAAAATCATTCGGATATAAATCTAAATCCTTTGTATATCTATCAATGTATTTAAATACAATCTTCAATACAGCACTAGTATAGTCTAGTTATCTATTGTCCATTTAACCCTAGACAATAAATAGTAAGTTTACAATATTCTATGTTTCTGTGATTATTTTTATTTCCTGCAGGGATCTGGACTTCCTGGACTTGCTGTAAGTACTGTATCAATAACTACACACAATTCATTGCTATTAAGTGTTTAAACAAAAATAAGTCTCTATCATTAAGATTAAGGAATATCCTTATAATTAATGTAATACGTAATACATTAAATACATTTAAACCCTTAACTGACCTGTTTGGTCATTTTTCTGTCTTCAGGGTCCAGCAGGTCCGATCGGGCTTCCCGGGGAAATTGGACCTTCTGGTTCCAAGGTTGGTCATCTTCTGTACATTATACAGAGCTAACATCACCACCTGGCATAATAAGACAACATTATTGAACAACATCAACCTTGCAATTTTGTTGCTAATCTGATGTTAAAAAAGAGAAAATGTCCAGCAGAATCCAATTGTTTCCTAATAAGCAAAAGGTGATCAGTCCAAAGACATTTGTATTGACTTTTCCTGCTGAGGGAATCAAGCCTGATTGTTTATTTAAAGCTCTACAGAGCAATTTTATCGTTTTTTGTACCATTCTACTTTTAAATGCCTTT
>VCAZ01000008.1:7376262-7453762 GCA_005784505.1 Bagarius yarrelli | reverse complement strand
TTTATTTTTGCATTACCTAATTTAAGCTCATAATAATATATACAGTGACGTTGTATGTTGCTGGTGGACTGATTATTTTTTGATTTCACAGGGTCATAAAGGTCGTGCTGGTATACTGGGAGCTCCGGGAGACATTGGAAAAACGGTATAGTAATATTTTTAGCTTTTCTCCCTTGTTTCTTTATTTTGTAGATTATAGTCAGATGCGCTGTTGTTTTAGTCTTGAAATATCATCAAGTACACAATTTGTGTAATACACTATTTCTTTTTCTGTGCAAAATTTGGGTTTAGCTTCGTTATTGAAAAAAAATAGGTTAAAGTGTTCAAACACTAAATGATCAGTTTATATTTAAAGTGTATACATTATATCCTGTAAAACAATTTGCATACATTTGTTAAACAAACTAAGTTTTTGTCTGTTTACAGTTGAGATTTTATGTATTTTGCACCCAACGTCTTTTATTGATGTAAATAAACTCATTGGATGTTAATGGGCAGGAAATCCTGGCCTAAAAGGTGAAAAAATGCCTGAACTTCTACACAGATATGAGTACAACTATACTGGACAAATGTGTCCAAAGGAAGCCAGTTGGTAAAATGCACATTTATGTTTACTTGGTCTGCTTAGGTACATGCAACATATCTCACTTAAAGAAAAAGTCAAAATTTTACCAGTATTAATTTGTAAACATATAGTATACTGTAGTATTCTATACTATACACTATACTATACTCTGTACTATACTACCCTATACACTACAGTATAATATCATATACTATACACTGTTCTATATTATTCTATATACTAAAGCAGACTAAACAATAAGATAATATACTATACTATACACTGTACTATACTATTCTATACACTAAACTATCCTATGCACTATACTATAAAATAACTCAAACTATACTATACTATGCACTATAATATATGCTATGCTATACTTTACACTGTAATGTACAATACACCATACTTTACTAAACTATACTATACTTTACACTATACTATATTATGCCCTATACAATACACTAAACTATACCATACTATACTATTCCATACTGACACTCGTTACTTGTTGCTAAAATATATTTATGTAATATAAAGTCTATATAACTGTGCGATGTAAGGAGTGTGCATGGTTTTTCATGCAAAATGTTTTGCTTATGCGGTGGTCTTGGTAATGATGTTTCTTTGTACAGAATGCTATACATTATACATTACACTATACTATACTATACACTGTACCATACACTGTACTATCCTATCCTATCCCATACTATACCATATTATACTATACTATACTAACACTTATTACTGGTTGCTAAAATATTTATGTAATAAATATAAAAAAATGTGTTATGTAAGGAGTGTGCATGTTTTTTCATGCAAAATGTTTTGCGATGTTATCGTTAATTATTTCCATCCAGACTCTTACAGTTGATTGGATTGTCAGTCAAGCAGTAAAAGACAACAGTGCAATTTGCTTGATGATGCAATGAAAATAATGAACAAATCTCAGCTATTTCTCTTTGGAACACAGATATGCACTGACTCACACATTCAAACAGGAAATGAATAATAAATACATTGATATATTAATTGTAAAAAAAATGTGACCTTAGCATACTGTATATCGCTTAAAAAACTTTTTTTTTGGTGCTGGAAACCTCTTTTTTTATACAATGAATCGAAACAGACTATTGTTCCTGGGATTACAAAGAACAAAGTAGTGCTGAAATGGGATTTGCATTCATGTAAGGTTTAATGTAATAGTGTCTGCTTGATTGATTGCTTGTTATGGGCATAGCAGAATCAATTACATTGGACGCTTCAGATTTCCTTTTACCGAATAACTTAAACAAATGAAAAGAATCCAATTAAACCCCCTTGTACAAGAATTCTACAACTTCTAGGAGATAATGTATGGATTGCATTCCAAATAAACAAACAAATGGGCTAACAAAATGCTCTGGCGTACACCCACTAATTCATCCACTGGATTAGCCCTAATGAAGCCCTTAGAGACATACCAGGAGCATTAATCTGTTTGGTGTGTGAATGAGCAGTCAGGAATGGCTGAGTTGAAAAGGCATGGGAGGATGTCAGGTACTACAGGAGGAAAGAGGATCTACACCATATTAATCGTATTTAATGAGCATCCTGCAGACAGCAGGGACGCCTCGAGGGACGCACAGGTTTTACTCTTATAGGGTACTGCATAACGGTGTCGGAGACCTGCCTGGAAATTTAAATATCCTGCCTTAGAATGGCCTTTTTCATCAAAAAGAAAGGAAGAGAACAGCAATTCGTGTTTGGTTTCACTGCAAAGCAATGACTAATAAGGTAATCGATATAGAGATTACAATGAATGGAGTCGGACTTGCTGGAGCGTTGTAGTGTAACTTAAGCCAAATGCAAATGAACCTTTCGTATTTGAGTAGAGACTAAATAATGTTTCAATCTATCGGCGATTCCCTTATTCATTTTGTGACAGAATGATTGTATTTGTCATTTGCTTTACTAACCAGCACACATGAAAAACACTAAAAATGCGTGAACAGAAAAATGTGCCAGAAAATGAAACATTTTCTGACTCTGTTTATCTATTTTACAGGGCACAAAGGGAGAAGTTGGGGTCTCCGGTGAACAAGGAATACCAGGCCCTCCTGTAATGCATTTATTTACGTTCTATTGATATACGACATTAATAAATCTACACACTATATGTAACATTACATTATTGCTTTTGTCTCTGTATTCCAGGGTCCACAGGGGCTGAGAGGCTTTCCAGGAATGGTGGGGCGGAAAGGAGAGGGGGTGAGTCATATACCACCTACAACTGTTGCTAAAATTAAAAAATTAGTTGGAGGATGCACTGAAAGGCAAATTATTTTATCCATTACAGACAATGCACATACTTTACCATGCACATTTTATTTATGATTGTGTTTTTTTTCATCAATGTTTTATGGAAAAATAAATCAATTGTTACGAAAGTGACGAATAGACAATGAAAAAATGTATTTGATAACAAAACAACCATATGGAATAAGAAATATATATAACTATAATGACAAAAGCTTTACGTATGAAATATATATAAACAGAAAATAGCAAAAAAATAAATAAATTACAAAATCCATTATTATGTAAGAAAGCCACAGATGAAAAGATGAAAAAGAAAAAGATGATGTAAAAAAAAAAAAAAAATAGCAAATGTTATGCAATAATAGAAATGGAAAATTATGTGAACAACAAAGTAACATAACCCGAATAAGAATCATGTATGAAATTATAAGTTAGAAGTTATATTAATAAACAAGATATGTTATCTGTGATTCCATATGACCTACATAAAATATTTTAAAAGAATGTTAGAAAAAATAAAACCACATGACCTACAGCATATGTATAAGACATATAAAGGCATACGACACATTTATGTGAAAATTTTAAGAGATAAAAGTGTGTACCTAGGAACACTTTCCACTTTAATCATATCCTTCACTACCCTTTATAGATACATAAAATTCAGCCAACACTTTTATTTTCCACTGCAAGCATTTTTTATCCATTAGTAAAACAAGCCAGCTGTAATACAGTATACTAGTGTTTATTACTAAAATGCTAGTGCCGAGATTGCTTTAACACACACATACACACACCCCACTTCAATTTCCAAGCCATCTCCAAGGACTCCAAACAACCACTTTAATTCAAATCTAACACAATTCTGATTATAGTTGCATTCAGTCCTGTGCTTTCATACATCATTTTATTTACACTGTCTCTTAGGGCCCCCAAGGTTACAAAGGTATTTCTGGACCCATTGGACTTCCTGGAACTCCTGTAAGTTTACAAATGCTGTTTAGTCTCACTCTCGATTTTCAATTACTGAAATGACACAAAACATAACACCTACTTCCTGTCTTTTCTAGGGTAAAGAAGGACCTCGGGGTTCTCCTGGAGAAGCTGGGGAGAAAGGAGACAAGGTAAGTACTATTAATCAGAACTCTCTGAAATGGTGAGTGGCTTTCATTTGATTTAAATGACGTTTTTTTTATAGGGTGATCAAGGCTTCAAAGGACCACAGGGAGTGGTTGGAAAGAAGGGAGAGAATGTGCGTGAATTCAAACACTTTTAACATAAAAATGAAAATATATTGTTAGGCATTTTTCTGACAATCATTAATTTGTTGATTCAGGGTCTCCCAGGGATTGATGGCAAAGATGGTACCCCTGGCATTCCAGGAATAAAGGTATTGACAGAAATAATGCTACAATTATCTAAATATTACAACTATTTTTTTGGGAAACAGACAATTTTCAGCAAACAACTCAAATATGTTTGATTTCTTGCTTAGGGTGCTCCAGGACAGAATGGAAGACCTGGTCCACCAGGCCACCAGGGTACAGCGGTAAGAAGCTAGTTTAAACACTAGATTATACCTCAGATGTATGATAAGGTATTGATTGATTTGTTCCTCCTGTCTTTCGTCCTTTCATATACAGCTGGAATAGCCTCCAGCGGATCCCTGTGACCCCAAATTAGCGAATAAGATGGTATAGAATATGAATAAATAAATGAATGAGTGATTGTTTTTTGGTGTCTATACCTTAAAACCCACACGTAATGTGAGTGTCTTCATTGGGGACAGCAAACAATGGGAACATGAAGTACAGCCATTGGGTAAAAAAAACACCTTTATGGTTTCCACCTAAGAATTCTTTTAAACATTTACATTTACGGCATTTGGCAAGCACCCTTATCCAGAGCTTACATTTATCTCTTTAATACAACTGAGCAATTAAAGGTTAAGGGCCTTTCTCAGGGGCCCAGCAATGGGAAGTTTGTGATGCTGGCAATCGAATCCTGATCTTCCAATTAGCAGTCCAACATGTTAACCACTGAGCTATTATCTAAAACTATAACTAAAGACAATAGAAGATGTTCCTAGCATACAATTAATCACACCTCCTTACCAACCAATCAGAATTCATCTGTGTTGAAGCACAGCACTGTCGATACACAATACGTAGTCTCAATACGGATTACTCATACAGATTAAAACCCCCTCTCCGTGTTGTGATGCAAATGCACTGATATGATGATTATAAATATAAATCAGCTCTAAATCTATCCGCTATTATCACTTCCACTACTTACTTTCTCTGCAGAATGGCAGCATCGGTCAGCGCATGCCCAGGGACACCCATTTACACCCAGCTCACGTACTCATAAAGTCATTCTACATTGTATTTGCCTCCCCAATCGTAACAATAACAAAAGCCAAAAAAACCCACAAAAAACAAGAAAATAATTAACCAAAAGCAAAGGCGTGTATTCTGTACCACGGGTCCAAATTGACCCCTGTTGTCTGATTACTTTAGAATTTATACCACCTTGAAATTGCCTTCTCTCTTTTCCTGCGCAAACAATTCATCATCATCAAATGTGACTCTTTTCCCTGGTGACTGGGAGTAATGGAGCATGCTGGGTATTATCCACACCATCACTGAGCTGAGCAGCCAGGAGCCCTTTAAAAGGAACACAAGTTATCACTCTCTCTCTCTCTGGCGATTATGCTGAGTCTCCTACCAGTGATCCTCAGAGTGCCTAGGATCTTACAACTCTTTGAACTTTTCTTGGTTTTTTTTTAGGGTTTGCCTGGAAGTCCTGGCACCAAAGGTGGTGTTGGTGCTAAAGTAAGATACTTCTAACTTATTTCTATTCTAATTACACTAAGCCCCACGTACTATATATAAACCCGTAATCAATTCATTTTTCATCTTTTTAGGGTGAGCCAGGACCTAGAGGTTTTGTAGGAATGCCTGGTGCTCCTGGTCCTCAGGTATAACCCCTTGTTTTTTCAGCAGATCATTTCTGTTTTTTTTTTGTTAATTTTTCTTCTGCTGACCCATGCATTTCTGTCTAAGGGTGAGCCAGGGCCACCAGGTGAAGCTGGTATGGTCGGAGTTCCTGGGCCAAAGGTAACATTTTTTCTAACTTGTTTTTAATTGTTTAGACATCGACTTCTATATTGTGTGTACATGTTCAACAGGTCTGTTTTGTTAGTAGTAACAGTGCTAGCAGTAATGTAAATTTCTAGCAGACTATATTATTGTACTGACTGTCTTTAAATTGCCTCTTTTAGGGTGACAGGGGTGAAAGAGGACCCGTCGGTCTCCAGGGAAATGTTGGCAAGCCTGTACGTTTTTATTTCCCAGTATATTTATACGGTGTCAGCAAAGCATGGTACAACTCAATATCTCTCGTATACAGATCCAGATGGACCTTGATGTTTTTCTGTTCTGTGATCATGTGTAGGGAATTAAAGGAGAAAGAGGGCCAATAGGAATACCAGGACCTCAAGGCCTTTCTGGAACCAAAGGTGAAAAAGTAAGTGATCAAACCATGCTTGTGTTCATAACCTTGAAAAAAAAAGTAAAATCCCGTCTTCTGACATTGCAGTTATGATTACAGCCATACAGTGTCACTATTACCCCATGCATGCACAGAGCACTGCCCTGCCTTTTTTTTTTAACCAGAAGATGCTCTTTTAGCTTCTGGGTAATTTATGCTCTGGTTTGTCAAATAATTCGCTTTCTCAAAGATGAAATATCTGCCTATGGACACTTTAATGTTTGTTGTCCTTTTATCTGTAATATACTGGCCATTTAATGCAAGCTATTGGGCATGGCTGCTGATAATTTAGAGTGGTATCCGGTTAAACAAAGACATTGTGTACAATAAAAAAGCTTCTCCCTCAGCTATTACTAGGTAATGGATGTCCAATCTTCTCTAACGTCTTTCTATAGGGATTCCAAGGCAAAGTGGGAGCAAAGGGAGACTTTGTAAGTAAATGCACAAATAAATAAATGACCCTGTTTATGCAGCGTAATGGAATTCCTGTGCCATAAAATACATTACTACACCGAGTGACAATAGCAGAATTTATCGGTGATTGTTTTGACGTAGGGCGATCCAGGAGTAGAGGGACTGCCTGGAGAAAAGGGAGAAAAGGTAAAGTCACACTATAACTGATAAATGGAGAATGGAAAGAATGACATACTGCATATTAAATAGTAATATATAATTATCTTCGTCTTAACAGGGGCTGTCTGGTGAACCTGGACCCAAAGGACAGGTAAGCAAAAGGCAACATGAGAATATCTGTAAATTATAGCGTTGTTAATGTCTTCTTCTGTATTAAATTCAAATCAATTACAGTCACACATACTGTATAAACCATGTAGAATAAGGGCCGGCTCTAGGAATGGGCAGGCTGAGCCCACCCAAATATCTGTTTTGCCCACCCAATCAAAATTTGGTAAAAAAAAAAATCAATCAATCAATCAATCAATCAATCTATCTATATCTATCTATCTATCTATCTATCTATCTATCTATCTATCTATCTATCTATCTATCTATCTATCTATCTATCTATCTATCTATCTATCTATCTATCTATCTATCTATCTACACATTAACTAGTTCTAAGGATTTTTAAAAAATGTTTACCCAATTTCTTTTTTCTAAATTTTACTTGAATATTTAATTTTTATTGTCCCAAACTTCACTTTAACATTAAAAAGATTATAATATTAATATATTTGTGCTTATTACTCCAGTCATTAGCCATTCTGAACACTAAAATTACCCTTTATTTAACATTTTAAAGACATATTTTTTCTTATACTGACTTAATATAATGTTTTTATAAACAAGCCCAAGCAAGAATATCAGTACAATATTTTTTGCTATTCCATTAACTAATTAGTTGAATTATAGAATAAGAGCCACATCAAGGCAGATTCTTTTCTATGACAATATAATCAGTATCAGTGTGTGAGTGTTGTGGTGAATTAAAAAAAAGAATGACACATTAAAAGGCATGCGTTTATTGAAATTTAATCAGCAACATGGTGGTGTTGACTACCGTCATCACGCTGCAGACGACACATAATAAAGTGTTTGCTTCACATTAACCGCAAAAGATTTGATTTAACCCAAATATCTGTTCATTTGAATAAAGTTCCGTATGTATGTTATAGTGATTGTACTGTAGTCATTACCTCACCATCAGCCTGTTTGCTCCATTTGCTATATGTTATAAAACTAAACACTTTTTCAATGAAGCGTCACAATTTCTTTAATTACATGGATTTCTTTGATCAATTAAAACATTTTCTTCAAGTATGTATATTATCAGTCCTAAATTATGTAGCCTGTCTGCCATATAAGCCTTTGTAACAGAGTTGTTATGATAGAAACAAGTTAATTAAACTTTTATGTCAATTAATGGAAAAATAAATATAAACGATTTTAATATTAATTCCGAAAAATTATTTACCGTTTAATTCTGTCTATCTTCCATCTTTTTCTTTGTCATCACTGACAGCAAGGAGTGAGGGGTGATCCAGGATACAACGGCCCTACAGGAGATGCTGGAAAACCTGGAGATCAGGGTCAGTTCGGCCTTCCTGGACCTCGAGGTCTTCATGGAGTGAGAGGTGCGCCAGGCATGCCAGGAATACAGGGACCAGCTGTGAGTATTCATTGCCCATCGCAGTATAATTTGGCACGGTTGCATTCTGGGAGGGGTTTGTTGTTCAAGAGCAAAAACAAAACGGACTGAATAACACGATTTGATCAGAATTTTATACAAAAAAAATGTATTATTTCCTCTCTATTGTTAGATAGCATTTAAAACCTGAGTATCTTTTATCTTGGAGGATGAAATCAGGACTAATGTGGATAAAAACACATCTTATTTTAGTTATACAATCAGAATTCTTTAACATTTGATTGTAATGTAATAAAATATTTTTATTTTTCCCTCATATTCATCCAGATAGAAATATAAATGTATGTTTGGGGGTTTAGAGGTGACGCAGATTAAATTTAATAAATTTTTTTCATGTATTTTATAATGAACAGATTTAATTTTCCCTTTTTCATTTTTGGGGGTAAATAGAGACAGAATCGAGCTCAACGGGTCACCTATTTTACGAACTAACTCAAGTGGAACCCCCTTTACTGCTCCAACTCACAGCCTATGAACAAAAACTGACTGCTTTCTGTCTTAGGTGCCACCATTTAATCAGATCATAATTTCTTTCTGTGACAGGTATTGCAATATTAGCACTGAAAATAAAAATAAAAATATTAATTAAGAGCAAAGAATATACCAAATTTAGTGGCAGATCAGCCAAAAAAAAAATAAACAAATGATGCCAAAAAACACATGCCAAAAAAACCCACCAGAAATTACAGGCACCAAAAACAGGCCATATTTAATATAAAGTACCTAAAATTCATGAAAAAAACCCAACAAAATACATAATTAAAAACAGCATTAAAATTCTAATTTTCTATATATATCACTGGTATTTAACTAATATGCATGTCACTTCTTTACTTTCTTCCTCTCTAACCTTTTCCTTCTCTAGGGTCGTGATGCCACAGATCAACACATCGTTGAGGTGGTCTTGAAAATGCTACAGGGTGAGTATGATTATTTCTAAGAACATGAGATTACCCTGTGCCACACACTACACCAGCTGCGTCCAGGA
Organism: Bagarius yarrelli; assembly: GCA_005784505.1. Classification (NCBI taxonomy): domain Eukaryota; kingdom Metazoa; phylum Chordata; class Actinopteri; order Siluriformes; family Sisoridae; genus Bagarius; species Bagarius yarrelli. The sequence goes on along the minus strand of VCAZ01000008.1, from coordinate 7,444,180 downwards.
TAGAGTGCATAACCGAGTGCAGCTGGAAACCGTGCTTCTATATTCATGCTTTGTATCCATAGAAATGAACTAATGTGAATCTCATCCTTCCTGAGGGACATCTAGGCTGCCAAACAGCACAAATAATGCAGACTGCATACATTTTTCCCACATCTATTTCAGATTGTTGTGTTGTTGTTCTTTGTTTTTTTTGAATCCCTCTTTCATTCCCTCTCTCCCCGTTTCTCAGTTTACCCACGGTGTGTAAGCCTGTCCTATTTTGCTCAAGATGACCACAGCTGACTCATGATAACTTCTGTTAGCCCTTATCATTTCGATGTTATCCTGCCTTCGGCTTTCCATCACAAGCCCACACACACGCGCACACACACACAATTTGAGACAAAACAGCAAACAGCTTGTGAAAGGAAAAGATGCCATCTTTCCAGCATCGAGGATGATTAGATTTGGCCACTGAGACCCCTTGGCAGAGTGTGTTAAAGTGTGTCTGCTGACACACCTGGACAGCTTAACATTATTTTAACACTTTAGAATTGACCAGTAATAACCCTGTTAAATCAAAGACTTTAAAATAGAGCTGACTCTAATATTTACAGCCGACTTTGGCTTTTGAATAACAAAATATTTCTGAAGAAAATTATATTATATGAATAAAACTTTGAGTGCAATACTTGACTGCATACTGTATTATTCCCAACAGAAAGGTTAGCTGCTTTAGCAGTGAGCTCTAAAAGGGCAGCAATAGGAGGAGCTGGAGTAATGGGACCACCAGGTCCTCCAGGACCTCCCGGACCTCCAGGTGCTCAGGGGCCCCATGGCCTTACTGGTGCCCGAGGAATCCCTGGCATTATCGGAGCTGCAGGTCAAATCGGAAACACTGGCCTTAAAGGTAAACATTTTACTTCTTTCAATATTTGTTTCTATTTACACTAATGTTCATTTCTATGAATAGTGTGTTTGTCTGCCTGGGTGTCTGGATAAAGATCTCACAAAGCTGAGGTGATGACAGATCATATTCTTGTTGTCATCTCGGTTTTATATCTTACAGGAAAGAGAGGTGCTAAGGGAGAGAGAGGAGACCCCGGACGCCCTCATCCAGGTTTACCAGGGCCACCTGGCCTTCCAGGTATGTCGTTCTTTTGGTGCGGAAAAGATTTTGAATTCCTGGAACCAAAAAATTCTAAAAAAAACATTTACATTTGTGGCATTTGACAGAGGGCGCCTGTCTATCTCTTTTATACAACTGAGCAATTGGGGGTTAAAGGCCTTGCTCAGACCCAAGTTGGCACCGCTGGGCTGGAAATCAAACCCAGAACTTCCAATTAACACCCTAACCACTGCGCTACCAACTTTATTTTACAGTATTTATACATATATTTATAAGATTATGTGAACTCATGAGGCAACCGATATAGAATGCAAGTAAAAAGGCACCTGTTTATATGTTAACCCATCCATTTCTTTTCACAGGTCCTCCTGGTCTGGACGGAGTTGCACGAGATGGCAAGCCGGGAGAACAAGGACCTCAGGGTACAGCGGGTCAACCAGGTTATCCAGGAAAAGCAGGTCCTTCTGGCCTCCCTGGATTTTGTGAAATGGCAGCTTGCCTGGCAGCGTCAGCTTATACCTCCCCACGACTCCAGGAAGCTGGCACAGTCAAGGGACCGTCCACTTAAAACATCAGAGATATAAGACAGACCACACAGCCCTTTCCTTTCTGGGACATCATGGTGCAAAAAATACTGAGTGGCTGACTTAACAGTTTAGTTTGACATTTTGTATGTGTGTGTGTGAAAAAGTGGTGACAAGGGTTCAAAACTGTAATCTAGACTCAGCACCATCTCACCATGAGCACATCATCATTAGGACATCAAGAAGACAATCAGGTCCTAAGGGAGCCTTAACTCAGAAATTGAATCCACTTCCTTGGTGCTGTTTCCTGTTGGTGGTCACTAAATATATCTTTTTAATAATTAAAGAAAATGAGCAATTTTATTTGTTATATTATTAAAATAGGACATGGACAAAATTTCCGGATAAAGTTTACCCACAGTAACAATAATAAAATTAATGATAATAAAATTCCATACCAATAGTGTTTAACTTATTGTTTGTAAGCTTATGGAAATGTTTTTATGCATATGGTTGCCATGTACATTCCGCCCCTCTGTATGAGCCTAGAAAAAAACAACCCATTCTACATTTTGCCCATCCAACAGTTCTGTAAATCTTTGTAAATGATGCAAGTGTACTAATTTTTGTAGTAATAACAATTTAAAAAAATCGAGTGGGTTTACAATATGAACATGAACCTTAATTGAATCAGAATTCTGGAGAACTGATTCTTCACAGTGACACCCTATTTATGTGGTTCATCTGTAAACGCTTTCTCTTTTCGTGTTCCATGAAAACGGAATTAATAAAGAGGAACCTTTTGTAAGACTGAATGTTCTTCTACATCTTGTGAACGTCTGCAAACAGAACCAACATAAACTGCATGGCATTGACTACATTTTTCCCCCTTTGTGCTTTCTTGACATATTTTACCTGTAGAAAATAAACAGAATGCATCCATTTAGACGTGTAAATTTATTTCATGATGGAACATATCCAGATTAAGCCCATTAAATGCATGAAACTCAAGGGGGGGTTAGGGTGAGCATTGCTGCAGGCGGATAAGACAAGTTAGGAAATAAAAGTGGACATAAAAATGTCTTAGTTTCATGGTAAGGGATAGAAAAATGGCCGGTCTTGGTATGGCAAGATGGATTTAAGTCTAGGTAAATACTGCACTGCATTGATAGGTTGTGAGTTTAAATCCCATAAATTCCATAAAAGCGATGGTGTACTCCAGACCCTTAAGGACTTCATAAATTAATGCAATTAATGTGCTTTTATGCATGACTTGTCCTGTAACATCATGACAGCATACAAAGTATGTCTAAAGAGAAAATCTGCTTGCAATTTTTACGTAAAAAAAAAAGGTTTGACCACAACAATCAAACCCAAAAAACCCCCTCTAAAATCCAGACATGAGCTCTTGTATACAAAAGTGCAGATGTGTTTTCCTTCTAGTGTGTTATACTGTTTTGTGATACATCATGAGCATCACCTTTAAAACTATCAGTAGCTGGTAATACAACAGTGTTTAACCTGTGGCCAAAAAAGTAGAAGGAAAAGAGGGAACTATTAGTTTTTGTTAAATAAAATACTAACAATAAATCAAACAATAAATCTATGTGCTTTAAGTTGTTAAAAATGGCCCTATTAGTGAAGCACACAAAACGTAAGAAAACAGAAAAAAATCCTCACTGGAGATTATTTTGTACATTATTTCAAGCTTAATAGAATGTTTAGAAAAAAAAAATGTGGTTTAGTGGTAGAGTTTTTTTTTAAATTATAGTTATGACTTTTTCTAAATTTAATAGTAATATACATTTAAGACTTAATAAAGCAACAGAAAATATTAACAACACAAAAAAAAAAAAAAAAAAAAAAAAAAAAAAAATATATATATATATATATATATATATATATATATATATATATATATAAGAAAATAACACTAATATATATAGGCCATTCACGTGGCCACATAAAAATAAAAAAAATAATCTTGCTGACTTTGCTGTGTATTGTGTATCGTAGCTTCAGAAATACTGTTCTTTCAGAGCTGCTAAAGAAACTTCCAGAACTTTCCCAACCTTTGCACCGATATAAAGAAATCACAAATCCATCGCAGTCTGCTTTAAAAAAGGACTTTATTGTTTTTCATAGTTTTCTTTTTCAAAAAAAATTGCACACAAACAGCTAACACATGAACGACACAAATGGATCTATATGTAATGTTGGCAATTATTCCAAATTGCCTTTTTAGGTTACTTTAAAGCACATAAAAATAAACCAAAAAACAGCTTTTAAGTCCAATTAAAATACTTATGGTGGCTATAATCATATAAATTTGACCAATTTTTGACTTGAACTAAAATTCAACATATGAATGACAAATGACGGTTGATGGCGGTGATGATGACACAAAGATGGATTTATAAATGCACTTTGCTGAAATTTCTACGTTTAAAATTAAAATTGACGACTAAAACTCTAAGTGCTAGTCATTATTAGCAAATAATGTGATAAAAGATTGAAAAAAAAAAAAAAAAAAAAAAGAATCAAAAACCTGTGACCATTTACAAATGTACATGATGAAAACTAAATTTAGGGAAAAAAATGTGTATTTCTATATTAAAAAAAGATTTTGGACACAAACTTTTCATTACAATTTACCCCATTATAGTGCATATTTAACTACGAGCCGGTCTGGAAAAATCTGACAAACCACACACACACACACACACACACACACACACACACACACACACACACACACACACACACACTTCTGCATTACTGTACTGTAGAAATCATACATTGACCTTGACTTACACAAGACATTCAGGGCGCGTTTACACTGCATGTATCAAGTGAATTTATTTAGTTTTTTTCCTCCAATGTGCCACAGAATGAATCCCGATTGTGTAAGCAGGAAAAAAAGCACATGGATTCCGATATTTGTAGATCGGTTTCAGGCCTCATATGTGGAAATAAATCGGATATGAATCAGATACGTGCATCACTGAATAAGCAACAGCGAGTGCATTGCTTTGCTGACTTTTACATATGATGCTGAAGAGCAAAACACTGAATAATCATTTTGTCTTTGTCCATTGATTATCGAGCCGATTTTACTTTCTTTTCTGGTCAGTAGGTCCACCTTGGGTTGTTTTGTATAGTGTGAATGCAGATATCGGATACGGGTTCGTTTTTAAAAAAAGATTCAAGTGGGTTGTCAAAGAAAAAACACATATAGTCACAAAATCTGAAATTGAGCATCAAGATCAACAGTGTAAATACGGCCTTTTTGTTCGATTTAGTTTAAAAATAAAAATAAACTATATTCCTTTTCTTATTTAAAGCAAGGAAAAACTTATCGAACCCGATAAGTGGCTAATTAAGTAATTTAACAACATTTGTGAGAACATCGGTCGTCTGAAAGGCACTTTTACAGGTACAGAAATGCACACAGTGACGGTCTGAAACGGAGGATCAGGTGCTAATGGGAAATGGGTCTGGTTGACACAGCAGTGAGATGAATGACATAGGATCAAAAAAGCTTTTAGACTATGGGTGGCAAACTCAAAACCATGGATGAGAGGGAATGAAGTATGTAGCTTTCTCAAGATGAAAAAGGAGAAAAGAAAATGCTAAACAACGAGCAAGGAAAAAAACCAATATAATCTCAATCCAATGAAACACTATGTTTTACCTCAAAGTGGTTGACTATATCCCAAAACATACAAATTCAAGTGTTAAAAATGTATAAAGTGGCAGAGGTCTGGAATGTGTCGATGTACAAGGTCACACCTGACTTAGGACTCGAATAAATAAGATGGACCAAGTTATTCCTTACTTACTCACTTACTTACTTACTATAAATTCCACCAATTTACAAAAATGCCATCACAAAAAGGACCAAAATTCGGAAATGCCAATCTATTAAAATGTATCAGAAAAAAGCCATTACACATAAAAACAAATATGTACAACACAAGGCCTTAAAGAGAACAGGAATAATTATATCTCGTTTGTGACTTTACATCATGTTACATTGTAATTCTAGGGGAAAAGTTATTTTCCCAAAAATGTGTTTCTCAAATTGAATTTACAACCATTTTTTAAAATCAGTTTGGGGCAATAAAATAACAAAAAAAAAAACCCAAAACAGCACAATATTCAGCAGCTGCCATAAAAACCCAACAAAACAATAAGGGAAATAATTAGCATAAGCATTTCTATACCATAAAGAGTAAATATTAGCAAAGAAAAAGGCTAGTTTCACACTGTGAAGTTTGTTGGTGGATGCAGTTGTGACAAATGGATATTGTTTCACTGAATTGGGCCCAAAAGTGGATGCATTCCTCTGGAGAAAAGAAAGAAGAAAATTTTATTCATTCTTCCATCTTTCTCTGAGGAAAACAGCATGACCTCTGCCTGGCTAATGGACGTGCCCAGCAAAGTGTCACACAAACGTAGAAAGCGTTCGAACTTTAGATGATCTTAAGTGCATCGCACCGAAAAGAAGGTGTTTAAAATCACAGTTGTGAATTTTGGGGGAACAGTGTGAATCCAGACTAATAGTTAAAATTTAAAGATACAACACCGTTGAAGCCAATAGACGTGGTCACATGTTTAAGGTAGTGAACATACCTGGGCTCAGGGTCCCTAAAATCCAGGAGCTTTCATTCAAGCATTGTGAGACTAGGGTAAAATCTGACACTGAGAATTCACTACATGTCGTTGCAGGGAAACTGTTGCGAATGGGCACCTTTTAAAGATAGCTGTATAGATCAATCTGGCCCAGACATGGTTCTATTACATAAAAGCCCTTTGGCTCCGAAAGGTTTCCTTGGAAAGGCAATTAACAGGCAGATTCAATATAATATCACTCATTTTTGCTATTTTTTTCTCAATTTCATACCCCCTGAATTCCCCCCCAAGTCTGAAACACTTTATTTAGTACATGGGGCCTTTGATTTGTGGGCCCTTAGGGTTGTAATCCACAGGTCCACTCATGCAGTCAGACGGATGGCACCGACCATCTTTTCCCTTTGATCCCGTTGGTCCTGGTGGTCCAGGAATTCCAGGAATGCCCTGTTGACCCGTGGGGCCTGGTGGTCCCATTTTACTATAACCAGGTGGTCCTGGAACACCTGGAATAAAACATTTTAAAAAGTAATCAAATTTTATGTACGTCACACTCCTAAATTTCTTACATAATGCTCATTTCTATATTATAATCTTTTCCCTGAGGACACAAGCATTACGCATGCAGATAAATAATAATTAGTGACAATAATAAGCAACATTTTTGGGCTATTGCATAACTGGAAAAATATGTTTACACTCTGCATTCTTTAGGTCACAGATTATCACATTCTAACCTGGAGCACCAGGGGGTCCGCTGTCTCCCATTTCTCCCACACCCTTATCTCCTTTTTCTCCCTTGACACCTGGAGGACCTGCAGATGGAAACAAATATTTACTCTAGTCTGAAGTCAAGTACTCATCCTAAAGATAAGTCTTTTAAATCCGTAGAAAAAATTAAGTATAATCTTACCCTGAGGGCCCATAGGTCCTTGTCTACCCTCTCGCCCGATCTGTCCCGGACGGCCTGGAAGCCCTGGAGCTCCTGCCCTTCCTGGAGTGCCGTCTTTGCCTGGGGGTCCAGGTCGGCCTGCGGGTGCTACCATTTCCACTGGCATTTGCATGCGTGACATGTAATAGGCCATTCGCTCTTTGGAGATGAGTGAGGATGAGTAAACATTAGTCAGTGACAAATTACTGTAATACACTTGCACAATACAGCTTCGTGTTGCTCCCAGCAGGATATAACACGACCAGACTGACTACTGATTCTTTCTAAATCATTTTGGCATTAATTTAAGCATGACTGTATAACTATTAGCATGATTGGCATTTAAGACAACATTAAAAGCCAATTTAAACTTGAATTTGATTTGTTTTTGTTGAAATCTTTAATAAAAAAAAAAGTCTTGGCCAGCTGGTCTCACCATCAAAGATCTTGATGACCTGCTGTCTGATGAAAGACCTGATATCATCATAGTTGACAACAGCCTAAAAAAAAAATATCATTAAAATACCACATTCTCAATACCACATTCAAATCTTATTCCTGTTCATGAGAGGTTTTTATTTTACTAGAAACAGAGACATGTCTTACATCAGTTCCCGGCATTCCTGGTGTTCCAGGAGGTCCGGCCTGCCCAGGTGCTCCGGGGCTTCCTCTCTCTCCACGGGGGCCAACAGGACCCATTAATCCCATTCCAGAATCTTTAGATTGATACCCCGCTCCTCCAGGTGGTCCAGGACGACCCCTTTCTCCAGGAGGACCCCTCAGGCCTGGAGTCCCTGCCTCACCCTGCAGGAGGAAATACACAATGGCATGCAAAACTTTTAAACATCATGTTGAGTTAATCATCTTACTTTGTGTCGCACTTTCTACAACATTGGATGGTTGCTTGACCATGTTTATTTTGTGCTAGTTCTTGATAAGTGTTCCCTGTTTGTCATGCTTTTTCTAGCAATCCAAACCTTAATCTGTAGTTTTCAGTTCTGCATTTTACTTATTTTTATGGCAAAACTAGAGTGCAATCTGATACCAAACAGCTGCGTCTAAGCAAACAATGAATGCTATGATTAACTTTGGAAAACAGATGAGGAAAATGTTTAATAGGTCGTCTGTATACAACAGGGAAAAGAAGGAACACACATACACACCTTCTGTCCTTGTGTACCAGGCTCTCCAGGCAAGCCTTGTCCCCCCTAACACCAGATAAAGAAGGTCCATAACAGAAAATTGCCAATTTCAATCTTTTAAAAACATGCAGATAAAGTGCAAATTCAACTGTTAATAAAAAACAAGCTTGGAGCAATAAGAAATGTCTCTTACATCTTTTCCCGCTGCACCATCGCTGCCCGGTTCTCCCTGAGAAAGATCAAAAGTACAATCAATAAATAAATCTTTAGTTTAATAAAAAAAGTGTGATCCATTTATTACCAGTTTTAAAATAATTAAAAGTACAGACCATCTGTCCTGGATGCCCAGGAGCTCCTGGAGGCCCAGGCATTCCTGACAGCCCTCTCTCTCCGGCCTCACCCTTATCACCTTGAATACCCTGCAAGTTTACAAAAGGAGACGCTGTAGGTTCATTTTTCAAACATTTATATTATATGATAATCACACAGGCCTATTATGAGCACAGTCTTGTTTGGCTTGATCACTTACCGTGCCTGGAGCTCCAGCTGGTCCTGGTGGACCTGGAGGACCTGCAGAACCCTACAGAGACAATTAAGTAAACAGTTAGTAGCACATATGTTGTCATTTGTGCTCTCATTTTTTTATGAAAGCAAAGAAGGCATTGTATAACAAATACCAGATGTCCTGGGGCACCGGGTGGTCCTTGTGGTCCTGGTGGTCCAGGGTCACCCTGTAAGAAAAGACCAACGACAAAAGAATACAAATTAACTTTACATATTTATTGAAAGAGAAACCTAGAACAAAGAATGTCATACAAATTAGATCATATATTAAATCATATATTAGGAATAATAGGCTCAGGTTTTATTTAAGACTAAGAAGTTTATAATTAATGAAGTGCACCTTGTGGAATATTATCAAAGAAAAACAAAATAATGAAATAAAAAAAAACTTTGATCCAATATTCAAAATTGCACTATTTTCACCTCTTGTCTTGCCAAAAGAAATGGGTATTTTAGCAACCAATCATGCTTAGGAATGCCCTTATATACCTACCCCAAAGTCTTCAAAAACAACTTGAGAATAAATGTGAATGATGAGAGGATCTTACTGCTTGTTAAACTGAAGTGTTTTTTCACTTCCATGAGTGATCCATGCTTATGAATACATTTTGTGAAAACAATACATAGCATAGTTAAGTCTGATGTACATATAAAGCAGAACCTCACCTCAAGTCCTGGTCGTCCCGCTGCTCCAGGTGGGCCTTGTGCTCCAATATCTCCCTGCGGGGAAAATAGCAGGAAAGAAAAGTTACAGATGGTAATAACATGGTGTATTTTGCTATTGGTTAAAAAGCCAAGAGGTTTGTGTGCATTAGAAAAGATGATCTAATTTATGATCTGTTACTCACTTTTAGTCCTGGAATACCGGTGTGTCCCTTCATACCTTTGAATCCCTGTCAGAAAGAAAAGTACCAAATCATTAACATGTAACATGTAGGCTGACGCACAGAAGAACAAGCTACCTGACCAGTTTAATCTTAATTTCTGAGAGGATTTAGTGTTCAGACATTATTTTTCATTAATTTAAAATAAATAAAATAGAATAGATTCTTCTGTTAAAAACAGATAAACTGATTTAAACGCTGACTCCTACCGGGATTCCCCTGGGGCCAACAATACCAGGTGGACCCGGATCACCCTGGATGTTGAAGAGAAATAATAACAAATAAAAAAAATGAAATTAAATGAAAAGGAATAGATAGACAGATGGATGGATAGATAGATAATTAAATAAACAAATGTCAAGTAAATAAATATTAAATTAAATAAATGAATATTCCATAAAAAATTAATACTTAACCCAATTCATTATTCAAAATATTTAAAATAATCGTTTTATAAATGTTTATTAAGAGGTTTAATTAAAAGATAACCGAATAAAACCATTACTATATGCCAACAGATAAATTACGATAAACGAATAATAATAATAAAAAAAAAGGTAATGTGAAAAAAAAAGTTAAATATGTTTTTTTAAGGTTTGTGCTGCAGAATTAACAGACTGCGAGAGGGGGAAAAGATATACATCTAAAACAAGCCAATTCATGTCATTCAAATGTAATCCAAAACAATGTCAATCTGACCCTTATTCCAGGTTTTCCATCCTTCCCATCAAGTCCATCCATTCCCGGTGCTCCCTGCATAAACAGAAAACCAAGCACAAACACACACACACATGTGTAAACAAAAGCAAACAAATAGCAAAACACATTTAGCCACAGATATCTCCAGGGCAGATACATGCAGTACATCTTCACTAAATACTTCCCCAGGACACTGGCAATTCTCTAAGGAATGCAGTGCCATGTCAGCTTTAAGGATGCTGCAATTTCAGATATTTTTCTGGCATGATACCTGCAATCCTGGTGATCCAGGAGGTCCCGGGGGGCCTGTAGGTCCCTGTTGACCCTGAAGTCCTGGACTCCCCTGGATGAATAAAAATAACGAATTAAGTTACACAGTCAGGAAATGGTGAACATAGTTAAACAATATTTTACCAACAAAAGAATTATTGTTTGTGACATGCAAACTAGTAAATTTAACAAGTCATTTTATAACTTGTATTGAAAGGAAATAATTTTTTAGGACTACTTGCCTGATCTGCCTTTGGTCCTGGTGGTCCAGCAGGACCGATTTTTCCTGGGATTCCTGGAGTTCCCTAAACATGCAAATAGCTGTTGGTCCCTGGGAGATTCATAGATAAGCAATACAATACAAACACCACGTTAAAAATAATTTCTACCTGTTGTCCTGGGAAACCTGGCGGTCCTGGAAAACCCTGTATAAAATAACAAAATGAAAGATACAGCTAGGTTGTTAAAGTGCTAAAAAATGTGGCAGACATCAGAATTCTTTTTGAGAAAAGAGCTGTTTGATATAAGTTCAGTGATACTATTTTACCTGATCTCCCTTTGGTCCCACTGGTCCTGTCATTCCTGCTTCTCCTTTGGGACCCTACAAACAGACACAGACACACCAACATCTTCACACAAAGCTTAGATAAAACACACAACAGTTGTATACCTGAGAATATCACACTGTACAGAGATAACAGACACATTATATCATGCAGGTAGGATAAGCGCTTTCTTACAGCTGAGCCTTGTGGTCCGTGGTGACCTGGAAATCCTGGTGGGCCCTGAAAGTACAGACCAATAAGGGATAATCAGCATAACTTTAGTGTCTCCTTGTGTGAAGGTTATAAACGTGGTCAGAAACTGAGAAATTAAAATTCCCTTGGTCTATTTACACAAAGGGAAATCATACTGTACTCAAAAGTTTCTGAACTCAAAAGTTGGCAGTTATTCTAAAAACATTTATAAGGTACTATTATATTGAAGGCAGTCGGCCAAAACGACAGATTTTGGAATGTTCTACTCTATGATGTAATAGAGAGGAATAAGGCAAAAGGGCATGCCTGCTTCAACATCACGGTCTGTTTAGCCCCGCCCACCGATACGCCCAACATAGGAAACAGTGAATTAGCCAATTTGTTTTTCAAACAAGGCACAATTCAATGTTGGATTTTCTTAAAGACATTAAAAGCGGACGCTGTGCCAAGTCAGCTGACTATATTAGATCCAACAGCAATGTGGCAACACAATCGTAGGTTAGTTTTTTAATTAATGTTACGTTATCACTATTGCCGTGTGCAAAACTGTTACCCAATCATAGCGGTGGACTGTTACTTACAAGACAACAACCCTATTCAAACAAAGCGTTTTGATGAGGGGCAAAAACAGGACAGAAAATAGCCTACCAATTCTAAAAGATAATTTTTAATGTGTAAAATCTTGATAAAATCTTGTAGTTCATTGTTAAATTTACAAATATGATGGGTGATGATTAATTATATGATGATTAACATAATGTTGACAGTATTCAAATTTTTTGTTCAGCCCCAGGTTAATGCCCACACACTGATATGTCATCATTTATAAAGTAACAAGGTATTTACAAGGACATGGATGGAGATCACATATAATGTAATGGTAATAATAGATACATTTAAAAATGCATTGTTAATTAGGACTAAAAAATAATAATAAAATAACTGATATGCTTATACTTTCTATAAGATAATTCTAAACAATCATAGAATTAATGCCCAGTTTTGGTCCCACAAGGACAGGAAGAATTATTTTAAAAAAGTGTCAAAAAAACACTGGTGTGAGAATGACCACCATATGCTTTTATAATATAAATGAGAATGATGATAAATATAATAATAAATAATTAGTTAAACATATCATTTGGTAATCCGCTGTGAAATAATGGGAAGGAAATCCTTTATAAATTGATGTGATTATAATAATTTAATTAATTATCTTTTTGGTGGTAACTGCTTTAATTATTTTACTTATCAGCATGTACAGTTGTGATTAATTTTCAATACTTTAATACTACAAAAAAATGTAATCGAATAAATTCTTACTGATTCTCCTTTCTGCCCTACAGAGCCTGGGCTTCCTCGTTCTCCTTTAAGTCCCTAAGGAAACAGAGATAAAAATGTGTTAGTAAGGTTAGTCATGTGCAGCTTATTGAAACCATCCGTAATAGAAACCGATCCCTCACACACACACATTTCCTCATTGGGTAAAAACAACACACCAATAGAAAAACACAAAGTTGTTAGCAAAATACGGTATTTAGGGATGAATAAAGCTATTTACTGGAAGTCCAGGTGGCCCCATGGTTCCTGGGTATCCAGGATTTCCAGGTGGACCCTGAAAAAACAATACAGAAGAAAAGAGAAAGCAATGACGGTCAATACAGATTTATTTGGAACACACAAATACAACAATTTACGCAAACAAACCTACCTGTTCACCTTTCTGTCCTGGAGGTCCATGAGGTCCTCTTTCCCCTTGCTGACCCTACATTGTGTAAAAAAATAATAAGTTATAAAATGAATAAAAAGATTTGTTACAGGAATTTTTAGGAATCTAAATTTTGGAAAAATACTATGTTTAACCCACTCCTCTTTCTTTAACTAGAACTTTCACACCAGTTTCCTTAAGGTATCGTACATTTGCGATACCATGTTGCAATAACAGCATGTATTTAAAGGTAACGCATTGCAGTAATGTGACCTTCAGTTATCACAGTTTCAAAGCGTCCGTTTCCCGCTTTCTCGGGTAGCTTTCTGCATCACGAATTGAGAGGATCATAATGGTGTCTCGCCATTCAGATCTCATTTCTGCTGAGCTCAGTGCTAATGCGATGCGCTGAATCCTGACACCATCTCATTATTTACTTCCTAATCGAGACTCAGTAATGGGGTGAATGAATTATTGATCCCTTTTCCCCACGAATTCCATGTAAACAAATAAATGATGCAGAGATATAACCTTTATCATCACAGAAGCTAAAACGTACCTATTGGCTACAGTAAATGTATAATAAAAGATGTGCGCACCTGAACAAATACCAGAAAGCATTATCCATTAAAGGTCTTCCTGCATGGGTATAATGGTTTTATCGATAAAAGCTTAGCGTGCAAAGATATCAACATGAAGCTTAAAAGTGCTTATAGTCAGTTTCACATAACGGATCTGTTCCAAGCCGCAATGAGGTTAGAACAGCCGAAAATGACACGAGCGAGTTTGTAATGAAGTGGCAGACACAGTGAGTTGGAAATGGTGCCAACTCTTTTAAGAGTGTGTGGGTTATTGATCGAAAACCGTCCAACAAGTCAATCTTTAGGTTTATCTTTATGCAATACTCAAACCTATTCTTCTCAACGCAGAGGGTAAATAGAAAAACCTGCAAAGGCTGTGTTTTTGACAGTCTCACTTTCTTGTAATCCAAAAGCTTGTTGACGAGACACCTAGAGGCTAGAGAAAACCGCCAATTTGCATATGAATGCCATCGAAAATTTGAGTTCAGGAACCATCCTATTTTCCTGTTTTAATAAAAAAAAGTCACACTGGCAAAACTTCAGTCATTGATGTACATCTATTTACATCTATTGATGTAAATAAAAGAGTGCGCTAGAGCATATGTCACAATGGGCTGCAATGAAAACCTAAAACCTGCTGGCATAAACTGCACTTATGTCTCAATATCCAGAAATTGACTAATACAAAACATTCAAAGAAGGGCTACAAAGTAGTTTGCTAACCACGTGGTTTTCTTCAACATATAGTTAGTTATCCTCATTTACATTTTGATTACTGACACTGCAGGATACGAATGCTGAACAAGAAAAGAATAAACTAGTGTGTAGTGGTGCCTTTGTGGAGTGCGGACTTACAGGGAGTCCAGGGGAGCCTTGAGGACCAGGAAAACCAATATTACCCTGAGAAAATTAAGAGGTTTAGCAAGAGAGATGATTACAAATAGAAAATAAGAAAAAACAATTCTAATTCGATATGAATAAAAACATCTTGCACAAACCTATCCATCTAATTATCCTTACACAAATGTTTCGTCTTTGTTTATTGGTATAGTGCACTTAGAAAGTGAAACACAAGAGGGCTCTGTGGTCTCACAGCAAAACCGATGGCTGTTTCTTCTATTTATATTTTTCCCAATAGGAAAAAAAAGCAAACTGCAACAAACTGGGCTGCGTAAACAGGCGGATTGCACTGGGACAAAATGTTAATGGCCAAATCGAGGCATGAAGAGCACTCCAGTGTCCGCTTCACTCCTAAAACAAGAAAGCTTTTGCTCTGTAATGATACACGTTTCCACCAGCTGGTCTTTGACAAGCGTGGAGGAGATGAAAATATAGTCAATATTTTTTTGACAAACACAAAAAGATAGGATAAGAAAAGAAAAGATTGCTAGTTTTCGAATCATTCACAGACTTTCACAAATCACAGACTTACTGGCGTTCCAGGAAGACCAGGAGGACCTCTCTCACCCCTGTCCCCCTAGAAGACAGAAATTGACACAGAACGTGGTTCCATATATAAATCAATGATCCAATAATTACATTTATAATTGCATCAAATAAAGTTCAATTAGCAATAAAATAGCTTTGCCGAAATCATTAAACATTTCTAAATCTAGTACTCAAATGTAGCTATAAAACAGAGCTGTTCCAAACATTGTATAAAAAACCTTGTCTTATGAGATCATCAGGGAAAAAAAAAGCCTGCCGTTAGTTAAAAGCTGTGTCAGTACTTGGGCTTAGTCTTCAGCCCCCTCAAAGTCTCGTCTGGAGGACCCGTGGCTAAGTGAGCTTAACATGGTTGAGTGGCCTTTCTCAATATACCACTTCTGTTCTGTTGCTGAGCATGCTATGTTATTATATTTCTGCATTGCCTCTGAAACTCCTTCCCACACTTCACTATCTACCATGCAAAAAGCAGACCACCGGATTAATACACTGCTCATAGCTAATATAATACAGAAGATATATATTTTCCACTAACACTTTTTTCTTTACACCAAATAATGTATGTCCACTGGCTAGTTTATAAAAGTAGTCCAGCTGTGATGCTAATGCCAGCAAACTGCACATGATCGCAAGATTGACCCTGATTTAAAGTCGAATTTGATCCAATTGCCTGCTTATCAGCAACAACTGATAAGTAAAACAAGAAGCCAAGAAAGCAATCATAGTCTTTATTTAAGGTGTGTAGATGACTATATCAGACGTGGCTAAAATAAAATTAGCCTCAATCATGTTGCATGGCAGGTTCAGCATAATGCTGGTCACAACGGATTTGCTACAAAGTAAAGACTATTTAGGGAACTTTATAAAAGCATTTTCCACAATCATGTGTCTATGATCTATGGTATATAGCCTTAACTAACCCTTTTTGATTACAAGTAGCCTACATCACATTTTGAACTGGAACAAGCACACCTATCTGCAGCTTTTGACCCATCTGTGAAGGACCTGATCGACACCTTGCTTCGGGCTTTGGAATGTCAAGGCCAGGATGCATTGCATTTCTTTGCCAATTTAGTTTATGGCCAATGCCAAGTTTGGTTTGCATTGCCAGACACATTCAATTCCACCCATATGTGCCAGGGCTGGTCTTTGAGTGTGTGGCCGAAAGGTCCCTTAAGAAAACAATACAGCTTTTAGAAACAAAACAAAAAAACAGCACAGCCAAATAGTCTATACTCTCAGGCCTGCCAATGTGCATCATGAAGATTGTGCCCTTTCATACTCAGCCATGATCAAAAGGGTTCTACTCAATCTTTTTACTGTTTCAGAACAAGGATAGTGGGCTGTAGTCTTCTGCCTGATTTAAAAGGGAATGAATTGGCTACCTAAAAGTCCTGTCCAGTATGTCAGGACTTATCAGTTGCTATTCATGCCTGCAGCCACACACCTGATTCATATCAGTGGATCTGCATGGTCCCTGCCTCCATATCTCCAAAGCACAGGTGCTTTTTGTGGTTTGCCTTTCAAGGATAAGCATTCTTGCTTGGGGGAATATATTGTGGCAATTCAGATCCAATTCCAATCCTACTTACTCTTTATATCACTATGAGCATTACCATCTGTAACATTGTAACCATTATGTTACTATGTCTATACTCCTCATCCAGATCCTTATTATTGCAAAACAACTCACAATACTGAAGCAAGCCACACATTTCATCGGTGTGAAGCGAGATTCATTAGGAATACCAGTCACCTGGTCACTCAAAGTTGTCCCAGGCATTATTATTCTTGCCAATATGATTTAGGAAAGCTTGTATGTGTGAAGACAACTGCGATAGAATAGCATCTGCATCCCACAAATTTGGCAAGGTTGCACTGTTGACTGTGTTTATATCTGGCAGAGGTAAACATTCTGCAAGGTCATGACTGTGAACTGGCCTCAGTGTATACTATAATAATTTCTGGCTTCTACAGCAAGTTTACCAACATAAGAACTAGTATTCCTGCATTTGGGTCTTCAAAGAACTCACAAGGACCTAGTTTTTAGTGCTGCTAGTGGATAGTACGCCTTGGAAGATTTCTATCTGAATATTCCTGTTGTCTCAAAATGATGAAATGATTTGCCACCGTCAGCATGGTATGGACACACAAAATAAAGAACAAGTAGAGGACAATGACTCAGCAATTTAAGAGACAGACCTAAATACAAGAACTCTTAATACCCTGGAGCAATTGTCTTGTATGTTCTTTAATAATGCTCTGAATATCCTTTAGATCGGGTTTCCTGGTGTCGCTGTGGGTGGTGGCTGTTGATGTAGTCTTAAACAGACGGGGCAGGGGACCACTGCTTTGCAGTCTTTCCCAATAATCATTTTTGGAATCTTACCATTGTGCTGGAGGCCTCATGCAATAGACACAAATACCTTTCCCATTTTCTCACCATTCCCAGCATTCAGATAAAATAATTAAAAAAGAGGGCTGACGTATGCAATGATACCGTCATGACAACAGCAAACTAATGTATGTGATAGTTTATCTTTTTAGCTGTTAAAGGTACATTTTTACCAAAGGATGCTGACATTTGAGAGCACCAAAGGAAACATGCCCAATACCCAAGTAGGTCAGTGTTACCAGATTGGATTGAAGATCTCCAGCCCAACTACAGCATAAAACTCAACCATTGAAAGAATAATCAGTCCAAAATGTGGTTTTGATATGGAAAAAAAAACCCCACATATAAACTACCGCTTGTTGCATCAATAAACAGCACAAATTTTGTCAACAACCCAATGTCTTTTTTGGGGTCTGATGCAATCATTTTTTTTTTAATATAAGGAGATTTTTGTAGTTGGGCTGGAGATCTTCAATCCAATCTGGCAACACTGCTGCAGGTGTATTTTGGGACTCGGTCTGACAACGTGGTCAAAAGCGCTTTTCAAAAATCACTTAATGCACCTTAAACTACCTAAAAATCACTTTATGCACCTTAAACTACCCACCTTAAACTGCAAAAAATAAAAAATAAAAATAGAATTTTTACAGTGTAGTGAAATAAAATTGGGATATTTAGCATTTGCAACAGATGCTTTGGATTATATGCTGTTTTTTTTAAATAAGAGCTCACCATGTTGTATAATTAAATCATTTGTAAAAGATTAGACAAGTTTTGTCCATTTTCTCACCGGATCTCCTTTTATCCCGGGTTGCCCTGGGATGCCTGGTGACCCTGGCACACCAGGGCAAGGGCTGTTGTTGGAGTTCTAGAAATAGACACACAGTGCTATATTATTTTGACAAACTTGTGTGCTGCAGCAAGCAGTGCTTCACTTGATAAAAGATGATGTCTTTAAAGATCTTGGTCTAGATTTAAGGTACGCACACTGTTTTAAGTAGACAGTTGTAAAAACACTTACAGGTCTTTGTGGTTCCTCTTCCTGCAGTCTCTCGAGACACTGAAAAATGCAAACAGGGGTTATATTACAAAGTCATTCGTATGCATCAGTAAATAAAGTAAACCTGCACAACAGCGCACTAAGGGCTGTGTGACTTGATTAGGAGCTATCGGGAATGTTAAATGGCAGTCGGTTGCTAAATAAGAAGCCATACTTACAAGATACTGCACCATTACAGGTGTAACAACAAAAAGGAAAATAATTTGTAAATTCTTATTAGGACAAAATAAAGACTACAAGTGGCAGAATGCAGAATACAAGTGATTTTTCCCATATGAAACTGCATGTATATATATATATATATATATATATATATATATATATATATATATATATATATATATATATATATATATATATATATCATTTCGATATCATTTGCGGCATTATTCTCTGTTATATAACTGAGCAATTGGGGGTTAAGGGTCTTGCTCAGGGGCCCAGCAGTAGTAACTTGGCAGTGCTGGGAATCGAACCCCGGTCTTCAAATTAGTAGTCTAACAACTTCAACACTGTGCTATTACTTCCCCCACAATATCAATCTCACATATCAGACCGTATAGGCCATTTTTATTATATATGTAGTAATAACTGACTCTTATATATGAAATAATGCTGACTGTCATATAACCCATATCTTTTCTACACTACACTCATGGTCAAATCCATCATGAGGATTTGACATCATTTGTATAGTATTTTAAGTCAATTTTTCAAACACATTCTAAATGTATAAAATGCTTTGCCGAATCATTTTACAGTATGAAGTGCTGAATTAGGAAGTTAGACTGAGCAGAGCTACAATCACGACTCGAGCGTGGCCCCATAACACAGCTTATTAGCAGCATTTGTTTTTTTTTTGTTTTTTTTGCTTAATCGTGAGTTACTACCATTATCGTTAGTTACAGCTTACAGTTTACTAGTTTATGTCTTTTTTTACGCAATTCGTATTTCTAAATTGCGATAATTTACAACTTATTTAAATTTCCATAACAACTTGTGAAAAAAGTGGATATTTTCCGTGAGTTACAATACAATCGAGAGCCGAAAGTACTGTCAAAATTTCTGTGACAAATTTATTTATTTAGCGGCTTTTTTATCATTAAAATTGGTTGGGTGGTTCATAGCAATTTACTGTGGTGTAAACAACTCAGAATACATATTTAATACTATGCAAAGTGGCAATTAGAAAAAAAAAAAAAAAAAAAAAAAAAAAAAAAAAAATCTGCTCACCTTCTCACATCCATCCAAAGAAATAACACCAGGCTTGCCATGATCTCTCTTGTCAGGCTTGGTGTCAGGTACGCCAGGTACACCTGGCAGGCCTTTGGAACAATCGCCACAGTCCGTCTACAACAGAGAACATGCATGACAGACATACAACTACTGAAAGGTATTCTTACTGCTTGCTTTTGGAAAACAACCCATAGCATATAGGGGAATTTGTGGAAAAAGCAACTAAAGTGGCACTGAGGCACGCCCATGGGAGTATTTTATTCATTACGCAGTTCAGCAAGCATGAACAGAAACCAAATAAAATGCACTCATATATTAGCTTTGAGACCAAAAGGATCGCTAGTACTGCAGACCATGACGAACAGACCGAGTTGAAGTTTAAGACGTGCAAACAGTATCGACGTTAATGCATGAATGACCAGTGACCCCATGACATGAGATGAATAATTACATTTGGTCACTTAAGTCGCTGCCTCCTGAGACTAAAACGCAATTAAAAATGCTACTTTTTGTAGCATTAGTGACAAACCATTTATTTATATTACTAATACAACAATGCAGAATTGTCAGATCAGTTTCTTGTATCATTACCTACAAGCGTATAACTGTGACACTTGTTTCAGCTCTAATTTAAGTAATTTTTGTGGAATCTTACAGTAAAAACAAATTGTTTCGAACTTTCCTTTAAATGTTTTTGAGCATCTGTGGACATTGTAACGAGACACGTTCTAATGAGTCTTCAAGACCGAGTACTTTTCTGGTTTCTCAGTAACAGGACAAGCTGCATTTCTTTTTATGGTTTTTTTTATTTTAATAAATTAAAAAAGGGTTGAAAGGATGACATAAAAAATCACATTAAATAAATTAAAAATTGCGAACAGCATCGACCGGATAGACAAGCTCCCTATAGTGTGATGCAATCATCCGAGCGCACCGTGTGCACTGGGCTACCTGACCTGCAGATTTATCTATCTATTCTTCTTTTATTACAGGAAGAGTCGTAGAGCATTTCTCTGCATGCACGGTTGTTCCAGCTACAAATAACATTTAAATTTCTTGCTGCATAATGTATGTTTAATCACATATGTTTAACAATTTATGATAAGATGTCAAAGGTAAACAAAAACAAAACTGTCTACACATAATCTTCTATAGACTGATATATACTGTCATATTTTAAAACAGGCATTTTCTAAGCTTACTTTACTATATTCTTATTTTATTTAATTTGCTCTACATTAAGGTGCTTACGGGTTGACAACAATGCAGCAATCGAAGCAAACCCAAAACGTTTTCTTGTTTGGACTTTTCTTACATATACGACTAAAAAGAAATGTTCCTATTTTACATCAATGTACAGTTCGAAATTTTATAAGTATCAACGGAATTTTACGAAACAAAACGTAAAACCAGCTTCTCCAGCTCGCCGATTCCCAGGGTACAGCATTACATCAAGGCTGATTATAGAGTGAAAGCGTGGGTATGAAGGGCAGGGTGAAGGCTTTAAAGCGGTCAGTGTAGAGAATGTTTGTGGGCACAGGCTTTGGTTTCTAAAGATAAAGTAGAGAATATAGAAGTGAATGTTTTTTACAATCATACTAACCTTCTTGCTATTTGGAGATTCGATATCTGATGGAATCTAGAAAATAGAGTCAGAAAGAATATCAGGAACATTTCGAAACACATTATTACACCAACTATACTAAGTGCAATCTAAACTATTACTCGACCATAACAGATTATTTGGGGTTTTTTTTTGTGGATTACTTTGGGATCCAATAGAATAATCTTTCAGTAATAGTTGGACTGCACTTCGTATAGGATTTGCTATTTAACATTATGCAGATTATTTATTATTATATATAAGGTATGGCTTTCAAAATAACTTGTTTCATTCCACTCACAGCAGTACAGGAGGTTGATCATTTTCAATGACTTTAAGTAACATAATTCATATGGTCCAAAAGCACTTTCAGTGTTTTTTTAAATATAATACCACTACACTATTACCATGAGTACTACTTTTACAACTAATTTTAAAGCTATTACTAATAAAACTACAATTAGAATTACTTTTCTACCACCAACAAAAACTACTACTACTAATAAAAAAAAAAATAATATAATAATTGTAATACTATATAAAAACTTCTTAGTATTACTACTGATGATAATTTTAATACTATTACTACTAAAACTACTATTAATATTACTACTACTTTTACTAATAAGAATTATATTGATTACTTTATTAATGTAATCATAATTGTCACTAAAATTATTAATATTATTAGTAATAATAATAATATTGATAATACTTTTAATTATTATTAGTAGTAAGAAATAATTTAAATTAATAATACTAATAAAACTAATATTAATATTATTACTACTACTACTACTAATAATAATAATAACATTAATACCAGTACAACAATGACGTTTCTTATGCTTTCATTAGCCGTTTAAACATGCCACTCTATTTTAGTTCTGACTTTATTGATCACTAAGTGAAACATCATCAGTACAGAACTGCATGTAATTCTGTGTATTAAAACTAGGCTGTACTTTAATTTAAATTTATATTTATATTGTTATTTTCATACTCGTCCCTGCAATTTTGGATTGATTTACTAATACGGTGAACATCTATACTACTCATCAGCTAAAAAATAGCCCTTGATTCAGCACACCTTACTGTAGCCTTTGCTTTTTTTAATATAGAATAAACAAAAAGTAATTTTACACGCAATTCAATAAATCCACAGGACACTAACCTTGCGCAGAGATGCAGTTCAGTGCCTGTTTTAACCGTTTTGAATATTAGTTCAAAATATTTTAGGTTATTTATTTATTTATTTCGTTTTTAAAAGGAGGAATTTAAAGGCTTTTTATAGAACCCTTTAAAGAATTTGTATTAAAAAAAGCCTTTAAAATTCCATAATTTCTTTCAATCTTTATTCACAGTTTACTGAATAACCCAGAGGACATATATAGTCACCGAACTGCTTTCGTGTCTGCAATAGCGAAACTCAATGCAGCTGTAAAGGAAAAGCTTATAAGACGTACATTCTTTCTAGCTAGCTTAATCTTTAGGAACAGCTTTATTAAGCAAGGGTTCGAAAGCAATTTTTAATTACAGATGTATACAATTACAGAATCTCGTTATTATGAGTTATTATATATTTGCAAATGTTTTCTGTATACAAAATGTCTATTTTTTTAACTAGCAAAACGAACACGACTTTTGACAAGTTTTCGGTTTTGGATTCTTAAGTGGTGGGTAAATTTAGAAGGTGTTTTACTATAGAAAAGACGAATACTGGTGCGGTTTAGCTGTAATTAAGGACTATTGGTTAGAATCTGGTGATTTAAGAAATGGAGCAGGACTGAGACTGGATTTATTAAACCAGGGCATGTAGAAGCAAGTTTGTAGACCAGCATGAGATTCTGGCCAGAAAAAAAAAAAAAAAAAAAAAAAAAAAAAATAAAGGTACACAAATTTTAGACACTATATGCTGCACTAAATAAGCTCTAATACTCCTTACTTAACTGCCCATTAGTTACCCTAATGACCACCCATGCTGCAACATAACACAAAGCTACGGATTACGGTGGAAAAAACAAAAAAAGCTTGGATTTAACAAAACAGAGTTAATTCCGAATGGACACTGCCAGCCTTGGTCTTTATAATGAACACGGCACAATTGAGACCACTTTAGTTGTGCTGAGCTAAAACGCTTGCAAGTGCTTACCAGTTTCTTTTTCAAAACCATAAAAAATATGTGGTGTGTTGATATTGTCCTCGAGATGCTGCACTACTGAACTAGTGTCTCTCCACAACATTAATCGCACTAATAGCTCATATAAAAACCCAGTCTGCTCCAGTTCCAAAGCAACCCCCGTTCTTCAATCTTTAACACACCCTCGTCGACTTCCCTTTGCTACATCATAATGAAGAAATCTTCATCTTAAGGAGCATTTAAATACTTTATTAACCTCGAGTGGTTGAATTATTAGCTCAAGAGACTGAGTCACCAAGACTGTAGACTGTAGGAGTGATACTTGCCCAAAAGACTTCACAACATGATGCTAATGGTGGATTAGCTGCTTATAAATAGATATCAAATGAAATGCTTAATCTTTGGAAAACATAATTATTAATTTGCTAATCAAGTCTTAGGTAAGCAAACACATTAATGATTGATGGGTTACTCTGCAAGCTTGTGACCCGGACTTGCTCAATTAGGAAAAGTTCCACACTACTTAATTGTTGTGCATATAAATAATCAGGAACTCTCATCCTGGTAAAGAAAGTGCATTAAAGTGTGATAAAAGAAGAGGAAGAATGGATTCCAAGCCAACCAGATTGTTTAGAATTCACGTAAACCAATTACAAAGTTCTCCATTATCTTCTCCCACTATACATTTACTCACTGCTTGGCCGGGCGGACCCGGTTTCCCTGGTAAGCCATCATTGCCAGGGAGACCCTGCAAAAAGGAACTGAGGTTGAATTTAGCCTTCAGCCAGGCTCTGGACACCTCCTTCTCCAGCATGGTATAGAAAAAGTAGCCAAAAGATCCAGGACCTGGTTTGTGTTCCAATGCGTAGTCTATATTTAGGTTTAACTCGTATTTTACCTTTGCTTTTTATTTTAGATCTTCTTGTTCAGGCTTGAAAAATTAACACAACACCAGGTTAAATACCAAGCTTTGCCCACAGTGAAGCTTTTGCTGAAACACTCGATTTCCCAAAGTCCAATTAGAATAATGATGCGTTTTTATAGGCAAGCCATAAAATGATAAAAATACTACTCTGGGCTATAATTAATTTTAAATTTACAAGAAAATCGGAGAAGCAAAGTCTGTAAAGGGGCACCTCAACGAGAGAACTGTGTTCCAGAACTTCGCAGTGAGCTTGGCAAGGTTTTTGAAAGAGAAAACAGGATGAACTAAAAACATTACTTTTAATTTAATTGAGATTACTTTTAAACAGTATTATTTTACATTTAAATTAAAATTAAAAATACATTTACTTTAACATTGTTTTAAACTATATTATGGGCAACATTCCCAGCCCCCTTCCAGGTGTTAGTACATGTCGAACATACAGGCAGGACAGTTTAACGTGACTTTAAAGGATTAATTCAGCAGCATTTACAGAAGCAGCTACATTAAAAGCTACATTACATAAAACCGGTTTTAATCTGTGGATTACTTAGTTGTAATTTAATTAAGTAATATTATATTTATGCTTACATTTTTGTTTGTTAACAGTGGTTTAAGTTCTAAGTTAATTGCAGAAATGGTATAAATAATGTGGAATATTTTTAGCTTTAGCCATAGCCCACAACTTCCCATGCAGGCTGCCTTACCCACCAAAAAAGCCACAAACTTAGACAATAAGAGGCACAGAGAGCCAGCAAAAGGACACAGAAGCTCACAGTGACACGGGTTTGAAGCCCTCTTACCAATAACCAGTATTTTTCAAGCGATATCCGAGACCACCCTGTTATACACCTACCTGTGGACCTGGGAACCCTGTGAATCCTTGAGGCCCTGGAGGTCCAGGGGGGCCTGGAGGTCCAGGAGGCCCCTATTAAAACATGTTCAGTTCCTCAGACATAACAGGTATAAGATCAACACAAGACAGTCACAATCCAGAAAGTTTAATAATCCTTTACTCCAGATGTGGCAATCCCTTGGTCTCTATCTGTTTTTTTTTAATTAATTTACTTTCTGCATTTCCTGATAAGGTCACACTAAAAAACAATATGACAAGTTTTCTCTATCCCTGAGCCCCAGATGTAAACTTCTTCTGTGGAATTAGCTGAATTTCTAATGTCAACTGTGAGATAATTTCCTCTCCAGCAGGTTCTGGGTCTTTTCTGGGGTCTCTCTCCAGTGGGTCAGATGCAACTCTTCCCTGACCAGGAAGCATCCTTGCAAAATATCCAAACCACCTCAACTGACTTTTCACATCTTTTAAACAGGGTGTGATACTCTTTTAGTCACTACCCAGAACTCATGACTACAGGTGGGAACAGAAATATTGATTACCAGGTAAATCAGAGAGTCCTGCGGCCAACCTTTAACAAATAACCCATAGTACCAACATCGCTCATCTTCAAATCCCAGCCGTTCCATTACCAGGGATCCGAGAGTATTCTTTTAGCATTGTGCAAGTCTATTATTTCTGACTGCACCATTTTTTTGTTGATACCATTTTTTGAAACTTAAGGTTTGGCATTTGTCTGCCCACAGACAGTCTTTGAGTCCTGGGATCTTCGCCTGTCCTACAGTTAGTTTCGGCCCTGCCTTAGGTCTCACTCAAGACACTGGTTACTTAAATGGTCTTACTAGCCTTGTCACATCTGTCAGTAAAATAGTCTTTTTACTTCTGGCTACAGGTCCACTATATCTATTGTTTCAATTACAGAGACCACTGCCCCTTTGTCAAACGCTATGTGGTGACTATAAAAGGCTAGGATACTGGAAGTAATGCTATATGTTCCCTGGTGTGCAGTTCCATTTTATGTGCCACTTTGTACTTCAGATCCCCCACTTGTTCATAATGCTGCCTTAGTTACTTCAACACCTGCTTTAGTACTGCCCTGACACTGTTTATTTCTTTTAATTCTCCAACCCTTTTAATTTCTTTTTAAAAATTCTCATTTCTGTAATCATTTATTGAATTAAATACAAAAAATAGACAGTCAATCAGACCTGAGGACCAGGCTGCAATGGGAACAGTCCACCACCACCAGGGACACCCTGCAAAACAGAAACAATGGCATTCCAAGTTATAAAACCTAACTGACACTCATAAGTTGGGGTACACAGGAAAGCATTTTATAACAAAACCAAACGAATCCCCCCCCCAAAAAAAACAACTTTGCATTTACACTGCAAGTATCAAGTGACCCAATTCCAATTTTTTCCAATGTGGCACAGCAGGAAAAGACACATGGATTCTTATATTTTTAGATCAGTTTATGTAGAAATAAATTAAATATTTATCGGATTCGTGCATTAGTGTCTGGCATGTAAGAAGACAGATCTGATTTTACCCGTCAATCCAAGTCGAATGTCAATGGATAAGTGACGGTGGAGCGTGACATCAACTCGGGTAGACTCCAACAGCGATATATATATATTTATAGCTTAGCGCAAAAATGTATTTTTAATATTTATTATTTCTGTTTACTTAAAGACTATTTTGTCTGTAAACAAATAAAAAACTTTATGCGCTATCAAAAAAAAATTATATATATATATATATATATATATATATATATATATATATATATATATATACAGTAAATAATCTAGCGATCAATGCTACATTCACCCAAGCTGCAACAAGAGCTCTCCTCTTTTTTTCCCCTTCTAAAGCGAGCGTTGTTTTTCCGACCTTAAAATATGACGCGGAGGCAAAATCCTGAACAATTATTTCGTCTTTCGGCCATAGATTATTGCGCCATTTTTACTTTTTTTTCCGGTCAGTATGTCTATAGACTATTTTGCTGTGTAAATGCAGATATCGAATACGGGTCAGTTTTAAAAGATGATGTAAGCGGGTTGTCAAAATAATCGGATATAGTCAGAAAATCTGAATTGGCCATCAGGTAGATCTGCGGTGTAAATTGGGCTTTAAAATATAAAGTTAAGTCCAGAATAATTGGCACTTTTCATGAAACCAAACAAAAGTCTAAAAAAAAAAAGACATATTAAGCTTAGTATTAGGGGGATGTTAATTATATTATGTATAATTAACATCCCCCTAATACTAAGCTTAATATGTCTTTTTTTGTAATGTTTTTGTAAATGATTGGCACACTACAACAAATATTAGTTTTAGCCTTCCTTAAAGAGAACAACACTGAAGCACTTCCTGTTTATCATCGCCGAAGACAGTTGAAGATGGATCTTAATCCACTCCATCAGTAGGAAAATGTACATGTATATTCTAATATTTATTCATGCAGAGTCTTCACTTTGAATTGGTTTTTATATCTAAAGTCTGAGACGGCAGGAAAAAAAATCCCACCACAGCAGACAAAACAATTTTTTTTTTAAGAGAAACAATGTTTAGTATCTTGCTTGGTTCTTTTTTTTTTTTATAACATCTAAAACATGTCTATTTCTTTTATATTAAAATATACCACAGTGCTGTTAAATGTTTGACTGGTCACCAGGTTTTAAACTTTAATAACAGCAGCTGGTAATTAGTGCTGACAGTAAGAATTACTGCAATGAGCTTGATGTAATCATTGAGGTTATCATTTCTATAGTAACATAAAGCACATGGATATAATTACCAGAGGCCTCTATATAGAACGCGTCAGTGCTTTTATCAAAAGGTAAAGCTAAAACATTCTTCTTGAGTATGTTAGCACACTTAGTAAGGTTGTTAAGTTGATTGGAAGACCAGGAAGACCTGGGTTCAAGCCCCACTGCCGCCAGTCTGCCACTGTTTGGTCCTTGAGCAAGACCCTTAACCCTTCCTGCTCCAGGGGCGATGTATCATAGCTGACCCTGCACTTTGACCCCCAACTTACTAAGATGGGATATGTGAAGAAACAAATTTCACTGAGCTGTGCAGTATATGTGACGAACAAACACCTTTATTCAGCCACTAAGGCATTTCTGTGTTGATATGACAATAAAATAACTTAAGATGTTCTGTAATTGGAATAGTATGAATATTAAAATAATAAAACATCCCACCAAACTGTGTTGTACTGCATATTTTACATTAACAGCATTTCCCTATAATGCTTGCCAATAATTCTGTAGCTAAAAGCAGCTGCATATTCCAAATTATTTTATATTTAAAGCTCCTCTAAGGTATGTTAAACATTTACACGTCTGGCTTTTGGCAGACGTCCCTATCCAGAACGACTTACATTTATCTCTTTTATACATCTGAGCAAGTGGGGGTTAAGGGCCTTGCTCAGCCGCCCAGCAGTGGCAACTCGGTGGTGCTGGAAATCAAACCCAGGTCAGTCTAACACCTTAATCACTGCATTACCACATCCCCAGCTGTACCTAATTTAAGTTTAAAGCTCAACAATAAAATGTATTGTAAATACGGTGCTGGTACTTACAGGTCTTCCGGGTTGTGGATTTGTATATGGGGCACAGTTGCAATCTCCTGATTCTCCCTATGAAAGACATTAGATTAGATGTGGCTAGATTGGATTAGAATTAACTTTATTGTCATTGTGCAAGGTACATGTACAGAGCCAATAAAATGCAATTACCTAATACACAGTGCTGTCTTTTTCTATGCAGTTGCATCCAAATGAGGTTTTATATTTGTAATAGAAATTAATATTATATAATATAATAATAGATCAGTGCTATTAACAGTAATATGGGAAAGATTCCCCACAAGACAACCAGAGGGCTGTTTGTTTTTGTAACCATGTGCTGCCTGTTTGTCCTTCCTAGTCTTGTCATATGTGGATTATTTCCTTATTGTGTCAATTAGTGTATAGTCTGTCTTTGTCTTGCATGAATGCCGTTTCCGGTTTGCCTGTTCCGGTTTGTAACGCTAATGCTAATGTTAAAGCCAGTGCTAGTTCTGGTCCAAATTTATTCTTTGTTGCTTCTCTTAGTTTATCCTTTGTTTCACCAAATAAAGTTCTGTTGTATTTTATCTCCTTGTCTTCTACTTCTACTCCACCTTTGGACATGATGGCTACAGTATTTGCTTATAACTATTTTGCTTGAACACCTTTAAAATAAAAACATCCTGATACCTAATCTGCGAATCATATGCTATTTTTTTCATAATAACTCTAATGCTACTGATCTGCATGCACCTGCTCGTTTTTTTTTCAGGTTACTACTGATAAAGAAAAATGTTTAAGGACGTCCTCTAGAGTACAGCTTACGGTCTGTTTTGCTTTAATCATAAATTACTAAAGATTTCCGAATCTATATAATTTGAGGTTGATCTATTAAACTGATGATGTACGCTAGGTTTATGTAAGACGGCATTACCTAATATCAGCCTTTGGTGTTTGTTTATCTCTTCCTACCCGTAAATAAATTCACCCCTTGTGTCTATATTGGCGTACGGTCATGTCTTTCCTCTTTTTTTTGGTGGTGTCTTAACGCTGTTAGCTGACATTTCATTTTACACATCACATCGCATTAATAACCTCATGCCTGCTTTTTCTGCTACTTTCAATGTCCCAGATCTCTAACGCCAATGCATTACTATCCACATAATCGATTCCCTCTAAATGGCACTTATGTCTCTGATGCACCTTCCCACACAAAAACAGATAAAGAAACAAACACACACACACACACACACACACACAAACTGCTTTTGGTTTGGAGGACCTCCAAATCCTCTCCTCAGCCCACTGATCCGCAGTCTTACCTTGTCACCCTTAGGTCCGATGGCTCCCTGAAAGACAGGACACACACACACACACCTCAATTTCAGTTTTTCTATTGTGTTTTTAGCTACTGGGCCCGTGAGATGAGTGCAGATTAAAAAATGAGAAGGGACAGTTGATGAGATGAAAGCAGACAGAATGTTGATATGGATCCAGGCAGCGTTCGAGACAACCCCTCCTGTATCCTCCCGTATCCCCATCCATTCCGCATCGCCTGGTAATTAACATCTGACGCCGTGAAAGCAGACAGCGTCGCCTTTGTTTCTTTAATGAGAAGCGCTTTGCCAAGACAATAAATTTCCCGCATTCTTTGTCCCTACAGCTGACAAGATCACGCACGATGCCAAGAGTATGCGGCATAGTTTGATGAGTTGAATAAGTTACAATATCAAAAGCTGTTTTCATTTCATCAGCTATAAAATGTGTCCCACCTAACTATCCACCACATCGTTATTCCACTCCACTTATCTGGACATGATGTTTATGGTTCCTCTTATGAATTTATTTAACTTTTCTAAGCTCCTTCTAAGCATCTTGTTTGAAGAAGAGCTTCTATATGAACTCTGAGTATACCTTGGGGATTACGGTTTAATTACGCTCTGCATCTCCTCTAATACATTAAAAGCAAATTTAACTATCCATGCAAGTGTGTTACGTACAAAGTCAATGCAAAGACACGAATCGAGGCGAATTCCAGTCGGTTGATGCGAATAACGTTTGTCGTAAACATGCGATATTTGCTTTGATCATGTCTTCCGCATAATTAAAAAAAAAATTTTCGGCTTGTCTGAAATCACATACTTCCCTACTATATAGCAAGCGAAATTAAGTATGCAATGCGAGTAGTATGTCCAAATCCTTAGTATGCGAATTACAGTACGTGAAAAGGTCCCGGATGATCTATTACTCCTGGCTGGATTTTGAAGTATGCATACGATGGACACTTTACTAACCCATGAGGCCACAGGAGAGACGACGAGTCATGTGTGGTGGAAAGAGACGACGTGTCCCTTTTTGAGTGCTTAATGACTTAATCCTTATTCTTTGCAGTGAAATTGCACATCATCCAAGTTAAACATCATCCAACTTCAAATTTGCACTGCTGTGACTTCGTATGTCACGTGATAATATCAAAATGCCGGATGTAGTAAGTTTGTGGACACCTGATCATCACAATCACGTGATTTTAAACATCTTATACCAGAATTATTTCCTATTTTGCTGTTATATTAAGCTCCACTCTTTTAATAAGACTTTTAACTGCAGTTTGGAGATTTTATGTGTGATATGTTCATCATTCCGCTACAGAAGTAATATTGGGATCAGACGCTAACATCAGGTAAAGAGTAATCATCACACAGCAAGCTTTGAAACAGTCATGCTGGAACTGTGTTTCTCTTATAATTCCAGTAAAGCAATAATGTTTTTCCAAAAAAATGCGTTTTTGAGGAACCACATATATATCTGATGGTAAGGTGTTCACAAACCTTCTGCAATTTAGTGTTTATATGCACATTTTATTATACACTATAAATGGCATAATGGACTATTGTGGACGTAGTGGATAGTCAGTAATGGTTTTCTATGTATGAAGATTCATAGCAGATAAAAAGAGGTAAATAAATAGAAGTACAGCAAACCCAGAAAACATTTCACTCACTGGTATTCCATCTGCTCCTGGGATTCCTTGAGGGCCAGGAAAACCATCTCTTCCCTAAGATACAACAATAAATGTTCATAAAGAATGTTCATAAAGTATATAATGTATATATGCACTGCCTGCTCACAAAAAGGGTCACCAACCCAAATATTTTGTTGGACCACCATTTACTTATTTACTTTAAATATGTTTCTATTTTTCACACATACTCTGCATCACAGAACAGAAAATGTTTTTTTTTTTTTGCATATCCCAGCTTAGAATAAGTAGAAAGGGTTCTTGCTGGAGAACCCAACAATGGTAGACTGGCACCATTGTTGGAACACCCAGCCTTTCTGGTCATCCACACAGCACCTAAACTATTTGACACACATGTAAATTGCTCTGGATAAGAACTCTATCCAGTGGTATTTTATTTTTTATCTAGTGGTACTTATCAGGGGCCCAGCAGTGGCACTTTGAACCCAAGAAGCAGTTTAGAATCACAACAACTGAGCTACCACTATGATTATGGCATGCATTTAAGTGGCATCGTTCAGTGCTGGGGGAAGTGATAGCGCAGTGGTTTAGATGTTTGACTGTTAGTTGGAAGATCTGGATTTTATTCTCAGCACCATCAGGATACGACTGCTGGGCCCCCTCATCCCTCAATTGCCCAGTTGTGAATGTAAATGTCATCAAATTGTGCAAACAGAATTGCTGTTAAACACAAGTTTCAATGTTTTTTTAACAACTTTTTTTGATCATGTTAATTGAATTTTTTTTTTTTTTAATGGCCACATTTTTTTCCTTGAAGTCGACAGTTTGACCCTAATACCGTATCACACAGCTCTTAAACCAATCGAAGTATTTTTGTAGCAGTTGTTCTTCAATAAACTGACCCGTCTAAACCCGACCATCATCTTTTCCACAACCAGAGAATATGTCTTCTCTCAGTGTTTCTTCAAAAAATGATGAGCTACTTCTTGCATCAGTTCGAGTTAAATAAACTTGTTGCAAGCTAAAACATTCACCCCCTGCAGTAATCATCTAATGGAAGGCTTCTCTATTTTTGCTAAGTGAACTCCAGGTGGCCAGGCAGTTGATTTTTAATGTGTATAAAGTGTCCTAGCTTGCAATATTTCCCTAATAAATTACAAAGAATTAAATTACTTAAAGAATCATCCTTCTCAATAACGTCATTGTTTGTTTACCTAATTTTTAGATTACTTTTAGCATCTTTCTAGCTGTTGCTTAACTAAAAAAGTAAGGTTTTATTATTTCAACAGATAATTTGCACTTTAACTTTCTTGCTTTAATCGCTAATTTATTGAAAATAATTTAACTTTTGTTATAAACTGTCTTTCATCTGGAAAGGGTATCAAATCAATACATCGAAACTTGTAAAATAAATCTTAAAAAGCAATTTTAAATCACAGTTTTTATCTTGTTACATTAAACTCCTAATGTTCTTACAGGAGGTCCGGTTATGCCGATGCCAGCTGGTCCTAGAGAACCCGCAGGTCCTATTTCCCCTTTCGAACCCTGTAGAGGTCACATAAAATGTCAGAAAAGTGTGCCTTGCATCCTTAAGGCTAAAATGTCTAATAATGTCAAAAATCAAACAAGCTCATTCTTAAAGTCTTGTACCTTTTGTCCAATCGCTCCTAAAAGCCCAGGAGGTCCTTGAGGTCCTACAGGACCCTGCGACATTGTTATACATGTCATGAAGTAAAGTGTTGCTGTAATGGTTACAAATCTGTCTGTAAATCAATTGTTACCACTCAAAGATTGTTAAGTGCACTTACAGCAGGTCCAGGAACACCTCTTTGTCCTTGTTCACCCTAAAATTAGTAGAAAAAGAAAAATAATAAATGTCTCGCTCGGAACGGGTTATGATGCTCTATGCGTACAAACAAGCTTAAAGGCTGAGTAATCACTAAAACTATGATTTAGGATCTCATGCAATTTTTAGATTTAATCCAATATCTTAAGTAAAATGGCTGCGGAAATCAGTCATAGGTGTGTGCCCAAAAAAAGCATTAGAAAAACACATAGAAACACTAACAAGATTTACTTCTTCTATTACCTTGTGGGATGTGTATTAAAATGCTGGCTATACAGACACATCATTTATTTCTGCTGGTTTTATTAGGCAGTGTGAAATCACATTAATTTTTAGAGATATGCTACATATTTATAGTCAACATCGCTTTAATTCTGCTTACAATTAAATCTACGCTGTTATTTTGAAATCCCACATCAAAACCAATATAAGGCAGCTGGATAGAGAAACTCACTTTCTTCCCCACACCGGGTTCACCTGCTTCTCCCTTCTCTCCTTTAGGTCCAGGTAAGCTCACAACACCATCCAAATTTACAGGAAGTGTCGGACAGCTGTCACAGGCGTCGCCCTGGCAACAGCAAAAAAGACAAGAGGACCCCAGGGCTCGATGTTTAGCATAAGCAGCTTTGACGCTACTTCAGAGGCGCTGGCGCCTGCCACTTATGTATAAATGGGATATGTAAATGGGATGTAAGTCATTTAGTTGCATTGCTGTCACCCTTTTTTTTTTTCATTACTTTTATTTTTTTTGTCCCAAGCGAATTTGTTGCCGTCGTCTCTGTTTACACTTCTGAAAGCATTATCTGTCAGCATTTGCTGTTCAGCACAGAGTCCATTTTAATATTTCATGAGTGGTTTACTTTTCACCTCACGTTCAGTCTTTTTACAAGTGAATAAACAGTCAGCGCTATGCATATTGCATGTCTTCATACTGTTTGCTCATACGGCTTTAAATCCAGTAACAAAGAAATTAGATCTTCCAGAAGCTTCATGGGAAGCATTTTATTTTCTAATTTTCCATTTAAAAGGATTAACAAGTAAAAAAAAATCATCTTAAGTCTCAGGGCACAATATGGCCAAAGTAAAATACGGACAAAATGCTTAATAAATAATAATAATAAACATCTTTATTTGTCACTTATACTTTACAGCACAGTAAAAATTATTTTTTTTGCATATCCCAATTTAGTAAGTTGGGGTCAGAGTGCAGGGTCATCTATGGTACAGCGCCCCTGGAGCAGGAAGGGTTAAGGGTCTTGCTCAAGGACTCAGCGGTGGTTGGCTTGATGGTGGTGGGGCTTGAGCCCAGGTCGTCCTGGTCTTTAGATCAACACCTCAGCAGCATAACCATTGCCCGCCCCAATAAAGCCAATCATTCAAGACCATTAAAGGGCTTCTTTGGATTCCAGGTCAAAATATAAACTGGACCGCAGCCATGGGTTGTGTATTACAGTATTTTCACATTGTAATAAAGTTTACGTTAAGTTAAATTTAACTTTTACCTAATACAGTATATTACACCTTCACACCAGCAGAGGTCTCCCTCTCTAAATACACAGCAAGTTATAATTTTAAACACACTTTTAGCGTCTGTGCTTTTCCAGTACACTTCTGGTACCTTATTGTTCTTGTTTAATGTTAAATATTTTGCCCTGCAGGGTTAAAAGTTTGACATAAATATGTTACTTAACTCAAATGTACATTTTACCAAGCATATAAACTGTGGCAGGTGGAGACTGTGAGTGGTCAGTTGTTTCTGTTTCTATAGTAACAAGTCAGTGGGTCTCTTTTGAATTGTTGCTAGCAAATAAAATCTTCTTGCATTGGTCGCATTTGAATTACCAATTTTTCCCCCTGGAATCAAACCCGGGTAGAAGACCAAAGTTTAGTATTTGTTCTAGATTTAAGTATAATACTGCAAATTTTAAGCTAGTTCTGCCTAACTGATGGCTGTTTTTGTGCAGATCTGGCAACCCTGCGAACTTTATTGTTAACCCCTTTAGGTTTGCATATACAAGCGCATGACTCACCAACACGCTTTGTTCTATAAGATTGTTGCTAGCAAATAAAAAGGGACCCTATGGTAGCATTTTGTGGTCAAATGTAGTGAAACATACTTAAAGTATGGCAGTGGCATGTTTTGAGGTTTGGCATTTGTACTCGATTTTAGTTCTCTAGATTTGATTGGATTAATTTGGGGATAGTTTTAAATAACCCATACTTGATTTTATCGAGATTTGGCAACCATGCTGATTTTTAATTTGGCATAATACAAGCACATCGTTCATCAATACTTTTCTCATATCCTAATGCTGATCATTTTTATTTGCTATTCTTCAGACTGTAATTGTTTGTGCTGGTCATTTTACATCATGTCTCATCTTAAATCATGTGATCTGTGATTCAAAAAAAAAAAAAAAAAGACCCAGAACAGTATATTTTCTACCGCATATATATATCAGGTCTACAATATGCCCTTCAGAATATTTTTCGAATGCAAAATCTTCACATCATATTTACACTTCACTACTTTCCCATCCTGACTTCATTTGAATTCAGCTTCGCCTGCAAGTAATGTTGAGACACACACTGATAGCAATGCACCATGACTTTAATCATCGGAAAAATGCGCTACAGCTCTGACAGATGGATCAAGAGCACTTATTAGAAGAGAATTCCCAGTGTATTCAGCCACATGTCTAAGCTTTCTTTTGGACCACATAGGAGTCAAAGAGGATGTTAAAAAATCTTCTAACACTCCTGATAGCAAAAAGGGCAAAAGTAACTGTTTATCATAAAAAAATATATACATCAAATTTGAGAGAATCAGGCAAATATTCAGTCAACTTTTTTTTAAGGCTGTTTTGTTATCTGTACCTATCAAAAAACTTGGTAGCCATATAAACTCTGTCCACCCTTAGTATGATTTAGCAGTGGGTACTATTAAACTGTGGGATCGTAGGAGCTCAGTGGTTAAGGTGTTGGACTGCTCTTTGGAAGAGTTTTCAACACCAATAAGCTGCCACTGCTGGGCCCCTGAGCAAGGCCCTCAACCCCTAATTTTTTAGTTAGATAAAAAACAAATGTAAAATTAAAACTAAAATGTCATAAATGTGTTATGATCTACTTCAACATCAAAAGTATTGATAAATGGAATGTGCCTAAA
The DNA here is from genome assembly GCA_005784505.1 of Bagarius yarrelli. Taxonomy (NCBI): domain Eukaryota; kingdom Metazoa; phylum Chordata; class Actinopteri; order Siluriformes; family Sisoridae; genus Bagarius; species Bagarius yarrelli. The sequence goes on along the minus strand of VCAZ01000008.1, from coordinate 7,407,173 downwards.
TAATACTAAATAATAGTCTATCATGTCTTATAGGATATAATTAATGTCCAAAATGGTAATGGAACAAGAAAGTAAAAGTTTTGGCAGCAATAACCTCAACCAGGCACTTCCTGTAGCTGTAGATTAGACCTGTTCATTGTTCGGGAGGAAAATACTCATCTTTTTTTGGCACTGTACATTTAACATGCATGTCACTGAGTATTTATTTAGGAAGTGGTAGCGCAGTGGTTAAGGTTTTGGACTGCTAATGGGAAGATCGGGGTTCCATTCCAGGCATGTTGTCAATGTTGGGCCCCTGAGCAAGACCCTTAACCCCCAATTGCTTTATTGCAATGAAGCAATGGATAAGGGTGTCTGCCAAATGCCGTAAATGTTCTTTATTTGTTTTTGTTTATTTTTTTATGATTTGCCCATCTCTGGTCAGCGCTATTAAAAGTTTCTGCTGGTTCCACTGCTTTTATGGAAAAATAATCCATGACCTACTGGTTTGATATGATGTGTTATTTCTATACCACCACAGTAATTTGTCAACACATTAATTTTAATGTTTAACGAAAATGCTTTTTAATTAGGTCATTTTGATCATGTAAATAAAAAAAAAAATGCTTGCGTTTGGATTTATCATTAAAAATAAATTAGCTCTTAGTAGCCTAAATAAAAAACAAGATATAAATCTCCTTAAATTCCCGAAGCTCGGAGTGTTTAATTTTATATAAGCCACCGCTGTGAAGTGTGACAGTGTGACATAGTAAAGAAATTCAATTTTAAGTTTGTGAACAACAAAAAAAAAGGCTTAAATTTCACTTTATTTGCCTCTAAAACAAAATATTTCAAGAATTCAGGTTATTCATTTGTAGTAGTACATTCAATGTTGTACAACTGCTGCCAATTAACAAGTACTTACCCTCAAATTTATAATGGCAGAAACTAGAATTATTCAAGCTTTCCAAGAACAGTGCTGTGTTATAATGTTACCTTCTGTCCTTTAAATCCATCTCTCCCGGGTTGCCCAGACATTCCTAGAGCCCCTGGTAAACCTGCTGGACCTGGCTCTCCCTGTAAACCCTGATCACCCTGTGGATATAGATATAAATGGAAAATGATCCAACACATGATGTCAAAAAAGGTCATTCCTATAAAAAACAGCATTTCTGTAGCTCTACTAACTTACTTTATCTCCTTTCAGTCCTTGAGAGTTTTGAGGTCCCTGTCGAGATAAATTGAAAGCGGGATTAACTTAATGTGGACAAGATCGAATCTCAATAAGACGACTATGTTTATTCGTTAGAGGGGAAAATATTCTGATGCATGATTACAGAATTAGCAAATGATGCTGGGATGATTCTACAAAAACTAAGATAGACAGATAGATAGACAGAGAGAGAGAGAGAGAGAGAGAGAGAGAGAGAGAAAGAGAAAGCGAAAGAGAAAAAAGAGAGAGAGGGAAAAAGAAAGAGAAGAGAAGCAGAGAGTAAGAAAGAGAGCGAAAAGGAAAGAGCAATAGAGAGAGGGAGGGAGAGAGAAAAAGAGAAACAGAGAGAGAGAGAGAGAGAGAGAGAGAGAGAGAGAATAAGAGGGAGAAAGAGAAGGAGAGAGAAAGAAAGAGGGAGAAAAAAAGAGAAAGAGAGAGAGGGAAGGAGATAAAAAAAAGAGAGAAACAGAGAGAGAGAGAGAGAGAGAGAGAGAGAGAGAGAGAGAGAGAGGGAGGAAGAAAGAGTGGGAGTGAGAGAAAGAGAGAGAGTAGAGAGGGAGAGAAGGAGAAACAGAGAGACCCAGACATGCGCTTAATAATGTATTTTTAAAGAATTTAATCTTATTCACAATGATTATGTTTTAATTTATTTCTTTTTTGTCAGAAATCATGCAAGTAAAACACTAACAACCTAAATAAAAAAGAAGACACACACCTCTCCGGGTATCTTAATTATGATCTTGCCTCCTTTCACCTCAGATGGAGAATCTGAACACACACCGCAAGAGTCACCCTAAGACACACAACATAAAGATTATATTTACATGTTGGCAAACTGAGCTTTACTTAAAACACACACACATAAAATCCAAGCTCACCTTTTCACCTTTGGTCCCGGGAAAACCTGACTGACCAGCATCTCCCTACACAAAATACAATCAGATGCAACTATGAAATATTAAAATTACATTATTATTAGATGATCATAGGATGCAATTTTATTTTAGCACTTTGGAGCATGGAACCTTACAGTGAAAAAGCAAAACCTGAACTAAGATCGACAAATTATAATTGCTCACATTTTTTTTTGTAAATGTAGGAGAGCCTAAGAAAGGTAAAAGTTGCTGAGTAGATTGATATCATTGCTAATACTGTAGTTTTAATATGAATACAATTCTGACATTAATAGTAATTAAGACTGTAATAACACTGTAATAATACTGTAATAATACTGTAATAACTGTGTTTCTGTCTTATTTCATGTCAATGTTTTAGGTTTCATGTTTCTATTTCTTGTTCATGCCGTTTGTTTACTTCCTGTCTTGTCATGTGATATTTGTTTCCCTCATGTGTTTCTGTCATATGATTTCCCTGACTATGTGTCATGTTTCTATTGTTTTTCAGTTGTTTTTTGATCGGTTTGTTTTGGTCACGTGTCCCTCTTTGTTAATATTACAGCCCTTGTGTTTCCTTTTGTCTTTATGGTAAGTCAAGTTTGTTAGTGGCAAGTCAGTCATGTCAAGTTTATGTTGTTGTTTTGCCATCTACCCCCCCAATATATAACCATAACCATCCATCCATCCATCCATCCACCTACCCAACAATTTACCCATTTATCTATCCATTTATTCATCCAGCCATCCACCTATAATTCAAACTAAATTTAAAAGTTGCTCTGAGATAAAAGAAATAAAAAGCATTAGTTTTAGTAGCGGATGACGAACTTTCACCAGGTGAAGGGGTTTTTCCAGGCTACCACACATCTACTCATTTACAGTCAGTGCAACCATGCGCATTAATTTTCTGATCCACTGTGAAGTTAGGAGCCCAAGGTTGCATTTATCCTCCAAATTTACTCTGCAATGCAGCAAAAATGTCCTCTTGACTCATTCCACAGCAGTTTATCACCTTTTCTCCTTTCGGTCCATCCTTGCCTCCTAGACCTCTCGGACCTGACTTCCCCTAAAAAAGATTTGCCATTAGCAGTCTAGAAAAATATTACACATTTTGTCCATTAATTGTAACTCCGAATATCAATGTGAATAAAGGCAGAATTACAGTTTTTCCATCACTGCCTTTGCTTCCTGCGTCACCCTAAAACAGAAATAAAAGACAGAACAAATCAGCAATAATTTCCTCTAGTAGGCAAATCTACAAATTACATTTAAAAACAAAACATTACGCTTATTTTAGTCACATTACAATGCATGCAGTGATCCGAGGAAAAACCAGAGTCTTATGTGAGTATGAGGTTTGAGGTAAATGTCTGGTCTTTTGAGTCACACTTCATTTAGACCGCCAATTATCGTCTTGTCGTGTTTACACGTAAATACTTGTCCCGCAAGAAATACTTAGCAGCACAGGATATTGATTTTGCATGGGACCAAGCAAACCTGCCTTAAAGTTTAGCCTAAAGTTTTCCCAACACCAGGATGACATTTCACAAGCACTGCTGTAATCCATTTAGTGAGATCTTCAATACTAATACTAAACTCAGTATGAACTACTCAGTATTGGTATTGATCATTATAACTAAAAAGTTCTCAATCTAATCTAATGTTTGGCACTGGTGTTTGTTGGTACATGCTGCTAGCAGTGATCTCAAACTGGGTTGTACCTTAGATGTTTTCTCAGACATTCTCTACAAACGATACTTAGGATATGGACATAGATGGCTGTTAGTTTGCAATGTCTCCGATTTTGCAAAGCAATATTCACTTGACTGGGACGTTGCAACACCTGGTTTTAAATCTTTTATTAGAGTATTATTAGCAAGATATTAAAATGATTTCAGTATTGACATCAACACATTCATGATAAAAAGAGATCTATAAACTGTTCGCCTTACATGTCGCTTTAGATGGAAGATTATTAGAAGGAAATTATTAAGATGTTAATGTGTTTAACGGGACAGACCTTTTCTCCTTTGATTCCAGGCAGGCCAATTTGACCTGGTGTTCCCTGATAACAAAAGAAGACAAAATATTAATTAAAAGTCCATCCGTCCATCCATCCATCCATCCATCCATCCATCCATCCATCCATCTATTTATCCACAAAAACATCCACTGATCCATCCATCCACCCAACTATCGATTTACTGTATCCTTTCTTCCATCCATCTATTCATCCATCTATTCATCCAACTATTCATCCATTTATCCATCCATCCATCCATCCATCCATCCAAATAATATTGTAATAAAAACATACACATCTTTGTATAAGAATTTATTTAATTGACTTTCTATTCTTCTAAACTTAAACAGCTCCACTCAATAACATAACCTACCTGTTCTCCCTTCTCTCCAATTCCCGGCTCCTCTTTTCCCCCCTTTATCTGCTGTTTCTGATGGCTCAAAATAGAGTTCATGGGGCACATAGCACACGGCTCCCCCTGACAAGGACAAAACAAGACAGATGGCTTTTGGAACCCAGCATTTCTGCCCGAACAGCAAAGAGATGCTTCATCTTCAGACTGTAATTTTGCAAAAGTCCAAACTCACCTTCTCCCCTTTGGCCCCTTCTAAGCCTCGCTCTCCCTGTGAAACAAACATTGATGAAACATTCGGCTCTCTTTCTGTGAACATTTTACAGCTGAAAGCAGGAAGCAGAAAGACAGAGGAAACAAAGGACATGCACGACGTTTCAAAACACCCTTTTCTAAGTGTCAAGTCAGCACTGGGTTTTGATAAATGATTTAATAACAGAAGTTCTAGAAGGTAAACGTAAGACTTTTAGACTTTGTTTAAAGGGGTCTGAACTACAGAAATATAAAAGAATACTATTGTGTAAGTTCACTAACACATGCTGAACAGACAAAAACAGGCCAATTTTTAAAGTTGCCTGGCTAAAAGGTAAAATTCACAACAGTATATAGACTATATGGCCAAAAAGCCCTGACTCTGACCCCACCCCACTGAACATTTTACATTTACTGCAACTGGCAGACACCCTTATCCAGAGCGACTTACATTCATCTCTTTTATACACTTAACCAACTAGGGGTTAAGGGCCTTGCTCAGGGGAGTTTTGTGGTGCAAGGAATTGAACCCTGATCTTCCAATTGGCAGTCTAACACCTTAACCACTGTGCTACTACTTCCCCCACCTTTGGGTTGAATTGAAAGACGAATTGCATTCCAGACATCCTCACAAAACATTACTGTCTGATTTCACTAATAATATTGTGGCTAAATGAAAAACAATCCACACAGCTACGCTCTACAGTCTGGTGGAAAAACCTTTCCAGAAATGTAGAGGTTATTATTAAACGAGTAAAAGTGAAGCTATTTCTGGGATATGTAGGTGTCCTAATAGTATTGTCTTTATACACAGTACACATAGTTCAAGTATAGCATTATCAAATTTGAATAATGTTAAAGTTCTCTAAAAATTTGCATAAATGTTTTAGTTTCATGCTTTAATGATCTTTAATAACAAACTGTTCGTTTAATTGGTGACATTACAACATTGGGTCAGCACAAACCTTTACTCCCGGTTTTCCATCTGTCCCTGGAGAACCCTTAAAAAGAAAAAAAAAAGAGATTTGAACAAGTCTTAGTGTTTTACAAGATGGCACCAATCTCTGGGTACCTGATGCTCCATCAATTTATACACTCACTCTCTCTCTCTCTGTTCTCTTTCTCTCTTTCATACCCACACAGGCACAATTACTGAACACCATTCATCTCTCATTCCTGCCCTTCCTTGCTTCTTCCGACCTGTCCTCCCCTTTAACCTCAGGCTCATATCTGACTATGACGAATCGACTTTATTACATACCCCTACAGGTTGGGAAAGTAGACTTTCATTTTGTAGATTGTATCCTTCTTACATGGTAGAACAAACAGTAAGACTAAAGTAAAAAGGTGCAGTAAGATATCTTGGAAAATGATAACTGTAGCCCGATAGCACTGAAAGTTTACGTTCCACCCTCACTGCCCAAGCTGACACCTCCTGAAATCATGAACATGCACAGACTAGACGACCAGAGACAACATTACTACAATACATGATGTGTCATTCATCGGTAAGAAAAAATTATAGTTCAGTTAATAACAGTACTGAAACAGCAAATGTCCCTACCTGTCCAAAAGAAATACTGTAACCATGACATAATCTTTTAGACCCTTTGAGTCCCGTAGTCTAATCCAGTGTGAAAATGCGACACAGATATTAACCGATATAAAATAAGCCTTTCATGATGAATCCTATTCGAGCGAATAGGGTTTTGCACATAAATCTGTTGACGGGCAGATAGAAAAGCCTATTATAATGTTCAGACCGAACCTTTTGATTGAACGAACATTTCTTGCTCCTACACCTTTCACAGAATATATAACTACATAAAAATACATTAAAATAATTGCTATTCCAATGTGGAAAGACTTTCAACCAGCAGAAGAAACAAATGTTTCTGAAGACAATCACTTCTTATATCTTATGCAGCCTGAAGAAAGTGACAAAAGAAACCTGCTGCTGCTGTTGACAATAGAATAGGGGTTTTATTTAGAGAAAAATCACCAGGCCTCAACAGATGAGTTATAAAAACGCTCCCAGTGGCTATAATTACGTGAGATAGAATATGATTATATGACTTGGTTGGTGGCGAGCAAAATAAGGGCATCGTTACTCATTGGATATAAACCCAGCAGGCTTGAAGCATCGTTCCGTCGGTTTAGAAAAAAAAGGTGAATAAAGAGGCAAGGATTACCTCCTACAAGGTATTCTAACTAAAAAAGAGGAATACGAAAAAGGAGCAAGCCGAGAAAAGATAAAATACCGACAGAGAATTAGGCATATAGTGGATTTTTTTTTAAATTATAATAAAAAAACAGCTCTTTGTTATGGGACATTGGAATTCCACATAATTCACACATTTAATGTATACTTGTGTGTCATGTCAGTGTCATGTTTTATCATAAAGTCAGTGTAAATGATGGACGGAGATTAGGGAAGGGGAAAGATCTTTAAGATTCATGTTTATCTTACCTAGCCAATAGTCACTGGTCCGGTGCACACAGCATTATTGGGTTTTTAATCAACACAGCCATAACAATGTATGAAAAAAACACTAAAAAAAGATGTTTACTTTATCTTACTTACAAGCAACATACAGTAGACAATATTTATGGTTAATTCACATTGGAAAATGAGTCAGGGTTTAATAGCATAATTTCCCTTTAAACCAATTTTGAAACCCACACAATGATTAAATAGCGACTTAGGCATACCAGAAATTTGAAGATAAGCTGTATGTATGGAAATATTTCGATATGTTTTGTTAAAAACAAATGAACTTACAGGCAAGCCTTGTTCTGCTTTGCCTGATGCTCCAGGTTCTCCTTTGGGACCAGGCTTTCCTTGAAGGGTCTTGACATCGCTCAAATCCTTTGGCAGCACAGGACAAACTTCGCATGGCTCGCCCTTAAAAGATATTTAGAGAATATATAAAAAATTAAAAAGGTTTCTATGACAATCCAAAGGTTCCTGCATATAGAACCCTATAGTGACCCATTTAAGGCAAGAGACAGATGAAGTTTATTTTGTCTACATTGTATTCTTCAGTTCAGAGGAATACAATGATCCATGGTTTTAATTTAACAGTGATACGAATGAAGCTCGGGTCAAAAAGAGGGGACGCACATGTGGGAGAGGGAGGCAGAGAACATTGCAGTGCTGCAGAAACAGGAATCAAAGCCTGATGTGGCTTGTATGTGCTGTGTTCACAAAACAAACCTCTATTAGTAGAATAAACCACTTTATTTCATCCACAAAACAAGCTTTAGCAAACGACCGATATATAAAGGTAATTCAAATCGACGTTTTACCAAGACATAGGATGCAATGGAACAGCAGTCTTAGACTGTTTACAACTAAACTGTGCTTAAGCAGTTAATGGCGAGTTTATGCTGCGCGATTTCAGTCCTGACAGGTTTTGCGAACTCGGCAACAAACGCCTGAAATTGAAGAAAATTGTTCATGTGATTACAAGCACACAGCATGAATAATCATGATCTAAGGTGATCTAAGTGACTTGTCAAAGGAGATTTAGCATGCTTATACCCGTCTGCGATTCGAAATCCTGCATAAAGCTGTGCTGACCTACAGCCAATGAGAGAGCAAGATACAGGGGGGCGGGAAGTTTGGGGAGGAGTTACAGACCACAGTATTAGCAAGAATAGCTTAGGTTCCCAATATTTTCTAAAATTTTGTTTATTTTTCGTTGCCCTTTTACTGCAAATCAGTGTATAGACCCTTTTTATCACAAAGGGCTTCTTGCGGCCTACAATTTTAACATCCCGCACGAGATGTTGTGTTATTTCCTTATCACTTCTCAAGCGCTTTTGTTGTCGGCGATTTCTCCTATTGTAATATGATGGTGTGTAATCTCCTGTCGCCGATCCATTGTGCGATTTAAACACAACAGCAACTGAATGTAACCCCCGATAGTCGAAGTTGTGACGACTTTGAAAATCGTGATCAATGAGACCTCGCCATAATAATAAGAATCTTGTAGCGCACAACACTGACATTAAAAGCTATTAATATATTTTATTAATTTTTTGTTTTTTACACCTATCCCTGCGTTCGAGAAGTAACGCATTCTTACATTTCAATTTCACCTAGACTAGATCATGGCTCGGAGAAAGATTTCAGCCTGTGGCCAGATGCTGTAAAGCTGTATGCTGACAGCTCTGTCTTCTGCAGTACGTCTACTAGATTAACATTATTAAAATGCAATCAAAGGGAAAGCTTGTTAATTAAAAACAAATGACTGAGTGAAGTAATCTGGATTACTTCCAGATTAAGTAAGTGAAGTAATCTGAGTGAAGTAATCTGGATTAGTCATATGACTATGAACTGTAAAGAACACTGATGGTTTAATGAATTACAACAGCAAACAGAATAGAAGCAAAATAAATGTTTTGATGATGTAATTGTGTGACATCAATATTATATGAATTATATCAGTTTTGTTCATCCTATTCCAGATTTAGTCTCACTCACTCTAAAATAACCTCCACACGTCTGAAAAGGCTTTTCAGTAGATTTTTAAGCGTGACTGTGATAATTTTCTCATTCAGCCACGATAGTATTAGTGAGATCAGACACTAATGTTTGGTAAGGAGCTCTAAGGTGCAGTCAGATGTTTAGAACACATACTTATAGACAGCTGTGCGCTTCCATTTTTGTAGTGCTGGTAAAATGTCCATAAACTTTTGTCCATATAGTAATATTTTTCTACTCAGTCTTCATATACATTTACATTTTTGATATTTGGCAGACACCATTTATTCGAAGTGACTTGTGTCTGTTTTTTTTTATCCAGTGTCTGTTTTTTTATCCAACTGAGCAGTTGAGGGTTAAGAGCCGTGCTTAGGGGGCCCAGCAGTGGCAGCTTGGTGTTTCTGGGAATTAAAACCATAATAATACAATCACTTCCTATATAATAGTTAATTTCATTTACATAGTTCAGTATTGTCTCACCTTTTCACCCTTGGAGCCACCTGGACCTCTTGGACCCTGCAAGCACAAACCGCTCATCAAAAAACTAATCAGTTTTTCCAATTTCTCTCACTTATAGATGGTAATTATAGACACGAAGCAACAGAGAAAGTGTCATTGATTATGGTTAGTCTTTGAATAATAACTCGAGAGAATTAGAAATAATGTTCTTGATATGAAACTTACAGGATCACCCGTCATTCCATCCTTCCCAGGTACCCCAGCATCCCCCTGGAACAGTGAATTACAGATATGATGCAGTTATTTGAATCATGAACTGAATGAAACAGTTCTACTTTAGTCTAAAAAGCTCTTATGCTAATCAGTCACATTTTGGTTTACTCACGCTTTCTCCCTTTGGTCCATGTAGGCCAGGGCTTCCCTGAGAAAAAATATCAGTCATAAGGGTCAGAATTACTCTGGGCAGGAATTAAGGGTAAGATGTAAAAGACAGTGGTAAGACAGACAGGTTGTACGGTTTAGAGACTGCACTGAGGAAGAGGCAGAAGGCAGAGTTGGAGGTAGAAAAGTTAAAGATATTGAGGAGTGATGAGGGTGGACAGAAACGGGAATGAGAGGGACGACTTATGTTTCGGGGACAAAGTCAGAGAGGACAGATTGTCATGGTCGGGAGGGATAGCGGCAATATTGGTAGAAGGATGTTAGAAATTGAGCTGCAGTCAGGGGGCAAAGAGAAAGGCCAAAGAGGAGGTCTATGGATGTGATAAATGAAGACTTTAATGTATTGGGTATGATTGGAAAGGACAGGAAAGGGCTAGGTGGAGTAATATGATTCGCTGTGGCAACAGCCGAAAGGAGAAGAAGACTTCCCCACAGGTAAGTTATAAATGATCATGCACACAGGCCCTACTTTAAACAGCTTTCTGATGAAATAATTTGCATAAGCATAAACAAACCAAGTCAGTATCAGATGTAGGCTGTTATTTGAACATTATTGACCTTAAAAGCATTAAACCCATTCGAAAACGTGCCGGAATTATATTCAGAACTAATGGTAAAAGGGAAAGACCAATATTAAGACAAAGATGGTGTGATACCAGACCTCATGATTAAATGCTTACAGGTTTTCCTGGTGTGCCAATGCCAGGAGTTCCGGGAGGTCCTGGTTCTCCTGCGAGCCCCTCTGGACCAACAGGACCCGTGTTTCCCTTTTAAATCATTCATAGCAGTTGAAAAAGTTTAGCATGCCACCATTTAAAACCTAAATCATATAAAAAACGTTATAAAATCGATTCTAAAGGCTCAGTCAAATTTACCTTCTGCCCTTTAGGACCCACAACACAAATAGATCCACCGCGACCCTAGGAAAAGGAAGAGCGTTACACCACTTTACATGTAAAGACACACTGGTAAAAAAGTGCAAAAGTGATCTATCAGTAAAGGTTGGCTTAACCGGATAAACAATTTAGAATTAAAGAACAAATTAAAACTGTAAACACACACTAAGCATATCGGGCATATCTGTTAGCATACTTGTTTCCTGGAAAAAAAAAAAGATTAGGGTGTTTAAATCTTGGTTAATACGCTCTGACTCCCCATTTAAAAGAATCAATGGAGTAGAATTGATTTACGGGCCTTTGTTGGTCCAAGGTAATCTATGAGGCATTAAGGAGATTTAAGTTCTAAAGAGATCCTGCAGAAGAAGGAACAGTTGGCTGAGAGAGCAGCTTAAAGGAAGTGTAATTCCTTGGAATGATTTTAAAAAACTGTGTACTATAAATGCAGTGGCGTGCAGTCAGTGTCATCCAACAGTTTATTCTCTTCATTTCGTAGTGTTTTTTTTGGTGCACCGCTTCCAGTAGGTGTATGTGGATGTTAGATTTTTTTGTCCAATCAGATATCAGTTTCTATGTGCTGCCATGTTAATGTAATCTGCCAAAGCCTCCAGAATCAGTAGTGCTGCCCATGTAACTTAAACTATATCTGCAGTGGCAGGTTGCTAATTGACTAATATTATTGAAGTCCTTTTTTTTTTCCAAGTCCGCCTTCGTAGGCCCGCTAGCTGGCTGGTCAGAGTGTAATGACGGTCATTTCCGCATTTTCAGAGTAAAACGTCAGCCCAGTTCGGAATAAAATTGTAAAATTGACAAGTCAGTTTGCACTTCAGAGTAAAGAATTTGTTTTGGTGACAGAAGCTTCCAGTTGCACATTTTAAAGTAAGATAGAAATAAAAAATTGTTTTGGTAAAAATAAAAATAAAAATAAAGTAAAAAGTAGTACTTAAATAAAGTAAATAAAAATAATATATATATAAAGCACTTAAATAAATAAATCATAAATAAATATATATATTAAATAAATAAATAAAGTATATTATTATAGATAGATATATATATATAGATTATATATATATATATATATATATATATATATATATAATATAAAATTAAATAGATATAGTATTAAAAAAATTGCAAAGAAAGGTACGGTTGCAACGAAGGTAGCAAAAACGCGTCTGTACAGCAAACCGCGTCTGAATTAGACTTTTTATGCCCAAAACGGCTGACTTTGGAAGAGAAATGAAATATCGCTAACCGCAAAGCTAACTAGCTTGTTTCAGCCCGGGAAAGAGTTTCCAGACAACCAGCTCTCGGACGGTAACGCTGGCTTACAGCCTTAATTTTAAATGTATATTATTTTATTTATATGTTCTTTATATATATTTTGTAATGTTGTAATAAATAAATATTGATCGCCTGAAACTGCTTTTGATTGTGCACACAGTTGGTTGCAGTGTAGGTGTTTGGAAGCTCAATAAATGTCTCTCTCTGTAATGATTACATGTTGTATTGCGTTCCAAAGCAGGTGGCACGGTTTTGTTCCCCAGTGTAAAGTCCTCAATACTTGAAATGTCTCTCTCTGTAATGACACACCATGTTATATTGCGTTTTTGTATAGTATTAACGGTTTTTATAATTGCAGTGTAAACAAGAGGTGGATGTCGAGTAAGTCCATAAAGGCCCTAAGGCCTGTTCCCCCATGCACCGCCCGCCACTGTAAATGGACCGATTGTCTTGTCAAAACCAACGGAGGAGTCGCTTGTATACACTCGTAACATCAAGACACAAAAAGGGCAAATACGCAGAATATTAAATTACTTCCCTTAATAAAATGGAAGGACATTTACAATAATGAAATTCCGATGATGATTGTTAACATACATCTTTTCCTGGACTTCCGGTGAGACCCGGAGATCCGATCTCACCCTTCTGTCCTTTATTTCCCTAAAAGCAAAAATGAAAAGAATAGTGACATCAGGATACAGGAAAGAATAAAGCAATAGGCTTCGGTCTTTGGATTAACTGAACATTTTAATAGCTTTCCCTGATCTTTAACTGCGTCGCAATTTAATAAAGCCTAATACCCATCCGACACACGCAAAGAGAAACAAACTATTAGCGCTTTATTTTTATTTATTTTTTTACCTTAATTCCCGAAGCCGCCTCCCAGTTTCCAGACAGACCCTGAAATATAAGCGAATGAGAAACGGTTGAATCAAAGGGTGAAAACAGGATCAAGATATATCCCTCAGCTTAAGCAGAACCTCTCCATCAATTCTTTGATCTAACAGCGCTACACACTTACCGGTTCTCCTTTTTCTCCTTTCTCCCCCTTCCCTCCTTCTGGACACTGCAACACAAGCACAATTGCTATCACACTACCAAAAAGAAGTGATAGAAACAAATGTAAAAAAAAAAAAAAAATCCGGTAATTCATTTAAAGTTTTTTCACTCGCTCATTCGAGTTCGCTTGCGAGTCAAAGGTAGATTAATCTGTAGATTTATTCTGACGTAGCCAATGTTAAATTCTCTTTATTGTGTATGTAATGTTTTGAATTAGGATAAATTATTGCTTTCCTTCTTCCTGCTTAATTGGGATCCCCACCTGTAAGTGATTATCACCTCTAATTATACTACTCTCCATTGATAAACCCATGTGACTAATGTAGTTTTCGCTGGTGCTGCCTTTCCCAATGGTTACTAATTGAAGTCTTAAATCTGCATTATGCCTGCCTTGTTTTATTCACTGTTGGTTACTAGGTTACCAATACCGTTGTTAGACGCTTAAACAACTTGATGGAAAATGCACCAAACTAGCATCCGTTTTTTGGAAAAATTCGAAATTCGCTTCTTGTTAGAATGGAAAAACCGGCTACATTTACAGCATTTGGCAGACGCCCTTATCCATAGCGACTTACATTATTCTCATTTACACAACCAAGCAACTGGGTGTTAAGGACTTTGCTCTGGAAATCAAATCCACAATATTGTGCTTACCAGTCTAACACCTTAACGACTTACTTACCACCTCCCCCACAGACCAAAACACACAACACAACAAAAAACCTACTCTTCTGTCATGGCATCCAATAGTGGAAATTATACAGAAAGCCGTTGGGAAAGATGAGTAACTTACTCGACCAGGAACTCCAGCGCCGGTGCAGTCCAGACCCTGCAGATGGATTAAAAGGATCATTGCATTGCATAGTGGTATAATGTAATCCTCTTAAAAAAAGTAACTTAATGGTTTTGACTATAAGAAGCACAAAGAGGGTTTAATATCCTTTCATGATCATCTCATATCCTCCCATTAAAGAGATGGGCTTTGCTATTAATGTATCAGTAGACAATGCCAAAAATAATGAAAGCTTGGAAAAGTCAGCGTATTTAGAGACGCTTTGGCAGAAATGGAGCAGTCTCTAACGAGCCAGAGCTTAATGACGGCAAAACAAATGAAGCTCCCGGAGCCCTCGCTGACTGGCTGGTCTAATCTCGGCAGGTCTGGGCTGTGAATGACAGCTGTGCCTTTTTTGTGCTTTGCCAAATGCAAGACAGTGATAGTGAACAAACGGATAATTCTTACCCGCTCTCCTTTTTCTCCTTTTAGGCCATGCTGACCCCCGTCCTTTTCCTGGACGAGCTGCAACACAGCACAGAACGTGTTATAACAAAACATGCCGAACACCCCACGGTGACCTGTGTGTGTGTATACGGAGCGTGCTCGCACAAGCCGAGTGGAAGTGCATCATGCAGCGTGAATCTGTACTTCACATTTCGAGCTACCAATCCAGCTTACAGATTTTTTTTTTCTCGCAACTGCTGTCATAAAAGCCGCCAACACGAACCAGTGAGTCGTTGTCTCAAGCGTAATTCATGCTATACATGCTCAATTACTGTTATACCCACATTCTGATCCTCAGTGATCAACACGCAGCCTGCGCACTAGAAGAGAAAATAAAAAACCTTAATCATTTTACTAAACACACTACGACCCAGAATTTCACATGCTGGACTGAGGATGGCAGTAAAGCACGGTTTAAAAACGAGAGGTAAAAAAAAATAATAATAATAAAAAAAAAAAAAAAAAAATACAGCTCATAGAAGGTGGAGGGGGGTAAGGGTAAACATCAAGGGGAAGGGATAGGGTCGATGTGGAAGGGAGGTGGACGAGGGTCCACTGATGCGACTCTTTAGCACGGCCTATATCTCTCACGGGAGATAAAGATCAGTAGGAACAGCAGGATCCCTACGGCAGAGCTGGCACACGCCAGCTGGAGTGTTACAAGGGAAGGAGGGGGCACATATGAACTAAAGCAACTCATAAATAGCCGACACTTACAACAGAAGGCCGTAATTAAAACAAAATCTACCACCCGTTGAGCCAGTAAGTCCTGCTTCAAGACCTGGATGTTAACATATACTAACTGAAGCGAGATAAAGCAAGAAGAGACGGCATGACACAAGACTTTTCTTCACTCCTCTGGCACAACTTAGTCATTATTTCCAATCTTGATCTAAGGGGGAAGGGGTGGAAAATGTACCATTGTACACGGCTAGAGTTAACTCTTTACTGCCACATAAAAAAATACTATAGTAAACTTTATGATTTACTACAGTAAGATGTAGTAAATTTTATTATAGTGTGGTATATTACAGTATTAACTACTCTATAATAAAAATCCATAATAAAAATAAGATGTAGTAAATTTTATGATACTGTAGTATATATATATATCATACTATAGCAATAATACATTGATAATACTGTAGTAAACGTTTACTAGAGTAAACTAGACTGTCATGTGATACTGTATCATATACAGTATTAACTATTTTGTTTGTTATAGTTTTTACACTTGGTTATTGTATTTACTATACTATCGAAATAACTGTAGTGATTATCTGGAGCAACTTACATTTATCTCTTTTATACAATGAGCAACTGGGGGTCAAGGGCCTTGTTCAAGAGCCCAACATTGGTAGCTTGGTGATGACGAGAATCGAACGCTGTCCTTTCAATTAGCAGTGAATCAAAAATGTGCAATGAATCAACAATGAATCAAAAATGTGCAATAAAAAATTAACAGTTTGTGAACGTGTTGTTTCTTTGTATTTATTTTAGGGATTTTGTATGTGTTGCATTGATACACGTCTCACCACTGTTGGGCAGGTTACTTTAAAACAGTAATAGTTATAGTTACTAGTTACCTCTCACAAATATTAACAGAGTTAGTGACTGAGATACATCATGACATAAGTAAGTACATTTACATTTACAGCATTTGGCGGATGTCTTTATCCAGAGAGACTTACGTTTCTATCATTTATACAACTGAGCAATTTGGGGTTGAGGGCCTTGCTCAGGGACCCAGCATTCGTGACTTGGTGGAGCTGGGAATCAAACCCACAATATACTGGTTGGTAGTCCAACACTTTAACCATGAGCCACCACTTCCCCCACTAACTAATTACCAGGAAAATAAGTATTGTGTTGCTTTTCCAAAACGTGTTTAATTTGTCAAATAACTTGGATGCCCCAATAATAAATAGGTTAAATGAATAAAACTAAATAAAAACTAAACAGAATAAATTATTATTATAAAACATTGTACCTTAATCTACATTATATTAATGCCGTGGGGTCATGTGATGATGCGAGGTGCTTTATTAGATTAGAATGACCTTTCACCGACGTGGAGAGACTCTTTCTTCCTGGTCATAAGTTACACTTAGCATAAACAGTCTCGTTTTTCACTTCAACGAGGGAAAAGTAGTGTTTATACTTCCTGTCTTGTCGTCACTCTGAATCCTGTAGTACATCTAAATTTCATTCAAACTACTCGTAATGATACTAAATAGAATGTACTTTTTTAGCGGTTAGAACTTGAATGTAGAACATAGTATGCGATTTCAGACATTGATGGGTGTGTGACTGTGCATGCTTGTGTGTAAACACCTGCACTACTCTCCGTCTCTGATAGGCAACTCTAAGCTTACTTACTTACTTAAGTCAATCAGCATTTTTCATGTGGTTCTCTCCCACCCCAACTCATACACGCACCAGTCTTCATCAATTATCTGCCCTGTCCCACTCCACACATCAAAGAAAAGATCTTTGCAGGTCTGATGTATCATCTAATCGGATGAAAACCTCTTCAGTGAGCACAATTTTAGTAACGCCGGGTTTTATTGTCAGTAACGGTATTGGCTTTATAACGAAGGAACCACTAATTTGTTTGATTACTCGTTACTAAAAAATTAGCTCTTTTAGTAATGCTGTTTATTCATAACGCTGTTACTTCTACTACAGGTTATCACACATACAGTAATATAGTTGTAGAAATTTTACTGAAGTAATTAATGTAGTAATTTATCTATTTAACTATAGTACATTTACGGCATTTGGCAAATGCTCTTATCCAGAGTGACTTACATTTATTTACCTCATTTATACAACTGAGCAATGAAGGGTTTAAGGGCCTTGCTTAAGAGCTTAGCAGTGGCAACTTGGTGGTGCTGGGAATCGAACCTCGGTCTTCCAATTAGCAGTCCACCACCTTAAACACTGCACTACCATTTACTATAGTAGAGTTATTATATCAAGTGTAGTAAAATTAATAAAACAAATTACCACATGATTGCAGTTTTTTTTTACAGTATTTACTACAGTAAGATCTAAAAACACTATTTTTACAGTATTTACCACAGGAAATTTTACTATAGGTTTTATAGTACTCTATAATACGATATGGTTTTCCATATGGTGTTGCATGTTGAGTCGACATATGGCTAAAACAAAACACCTAGCATTTAAATGTTTACTTTCTACTGCAAAGACTGTTTAATTCCTCGAAAACCAGGTAAAATGCTTTTCCCTCACCGAGAAATAAGCGATCGAGAGTCTACGCAGCTGAAGTGCGAAACAGACTGACAGGAGATGTTTAGTATGCTAATTTGAAGCACCACTCTGTTATTGCACATGAGCGACAAAACAGGCAGGAAACCAGTAAAGCCCCCTGAAGATTGGTGCTGCATAATAACATACAAATCATTCCGCCGTCAGTGTATTATCTCAATTTTCAATCTCGGATGGGGTTCAAATTCTCTCTTTCTCTCGTCTGCCGCACCTCCATATTCAGCTATCGTCTTCCCATTTCTGCTGAATTACAGAGCAAGTCAAAAGGTCTGCTGGTGTGTAAGAAAACACTTCCAGACGGAGCTCAAATTAATGGAGCACACGTGGCGGATTCTTTTCTAAAGATAGGATTAAATGTTGTCTTTACTCCTGATTTCGGGTTATGAGACTTACTTTTTTCGCCAGGTCTTGTGATCCATGGATTGGCTGTGAATGAAAAACGAGAAAAGAAATAAAATCTAAAAAAACTTTTCTTTTTCTATATATACA
Organism: Bagarius yarrelli; assembly: GCA_005784505.1. NCBI lineage: Eukaryota > Metazoa > Chordata > Actinopteri > Siluriformes > Sisoridae > Bagarius > Bagarius yarrelli. The sequence continues at coordinate 7,388,765 of VCAZ01000008.1, read as the reverse complement.
TTCAACAGCCATATTGATAGGAACAGCTGCAACCTTGTTCAGTAATGTGACATCAGTTCAATGCTTAAAATTCAATTACTGTTCACACCAAACGTGAAAATATAAGGGTAAAAATGTAATTAGTGGCCTGATTGTTACTGCCACACTGGCTGGTGTGAGTATTTACCACTCTCTGATTTCCCTCAAACAATAATCTACAAAGTAAAACTGTAAAGAAAAAGCACATGAGACTGGCTGGTTTATTGATTCTTTGCTTAACTCCAGACTGTGTTGAACATCTTGAAATACACACCAAACCTTTAGGTAGACGACAACAGCAAAAAAAAAAACAAAAAAAAAAAACATAAATTGGACGTCCTGTCAGTCAAGAACAGGACCCTTAGGTTACAGCGGTACAGATTAACACTGTAATTTTGGCCAGGATTTGTTCATCTGAGACAAATGTTGAAAATCGTAAAAGATTCCTTTAATCCTACACTAAAATTGTCTATGATTGCTAGTTTGACATGTTAACCCAGGGGTGGGAAATCCTAGTCTTGGAGGGCCGTTGTCCTGCAGAGTTTAGCTCTAACTTGCCCTGACACACTTACCTGTAAGTTTTAAGTCTACCGAGCAAGATCTTGATTAGTTGGTTCAGGTGTGTTTAATCAGGGTTGGAGCTAAACTCTGCAGGACACCAGCCCTCCAAGACCGAGATTGCCCACCCCTGTGTTAACCTCAGCCAATTAGTTAAAATCTAATGAAATTCTGGCAGGGTCAAAAGATTTCAGACACTTTCCTGCAGGGTGACTTTTCCTGCAATGACTGTCAAACCAAGAACCGATAGGGGCGCCGAACCTGATGACTCAATTAGCACAACAATTTTCAAACATATGTCGAAAAGTGTCTGGGAAAAAAGGGTGTGTATGCATGTAAAATGTAAATGTATTTGTCACATAAACTCAGTGAAATTTCTTTCTTTGCATGTCCCATCTTGTAATGTTGGGGTCAGAGCTCAGGGTCAGCTATGATACAGCACCCCTGGGGCAGGAAGGGTTAAGGGTCTTGCTCAAGGACCCAACAGTGGCAGACTGGTGGCGGTGGGTCTTAAACCCCATTTTTACTGGTCTTCCAATCAACAAATTAGCGCCTTAAACATTAAAAAATTTGAGCCACCACTGCAACGCTGTTTGCTGTTTAGTGAGAGGACGGGGTTTTGACACCTTCTGACTATCGTATAAAAACTGACACTCTACAGTGTGACATGGAAATCATGTTCGTACAGTCTAACAAGCAACAATTGCAACGATCTATTTTTGGAAATTGAAAAAAAAAAACAAAAAAAAAACAGACAACATTTTTTACCATCCAGATTTGCTTCAGGGTTTGACATGCTGTGTATTCTAAAATGCCAAGTATGTCCATACACAGTTTAAGCATTTTCCTTTTAATTCTCAACATTTTTTGTCGAGTTAATGCGTAAAATCCAAACACATAAACAGTTTCTAAAATACCCCGTTCCATTTTTCCCTCTGTTCTGATTATTGATGAGAACGTCGAGTACGGAACCTCTTGACCTGTATCTGCATGATTTTATGCACTGAGCTGCTGCCACATGATTGGCTCACTAAATAAACCGGATGAAGAAATAAGTATGCTACAAACGTGTCCCTATTCAAATGTTTATTACATCAGTGACATTGCTATCTAATGTAGATATAGAAGATTCGTCATTACCACAAAAAAAGAAAAAGAAAAGAATTTAAAAAACGAGGTAATCAAGATAATGGAAAAGAAATAAGAAGGAAAAAGAGACCAGAAAGGAAATGATGGATAGAATGAAATCTGAATAATGATACTGTGATCCTATCTGTTTTTTGTCCTAAATAAACAGCTCACACCTTAGCTTTAATATTTTTAAGACAGAGAGATCTGATTAATTATCAGTCTAAAATGTTTTTCCAAATGAGTCAAAGATTTATTTTTTAGATAATTTATTTCCAGGACTAAAGTCATGCAGAAAGTAAAAGACACATTGGCAAATAAAGCTGAGCACCTAATCTCCAGTTCTGCCTGCAGGACCAAGCAACATATTAAGATCCAAGTCAAGCAACACACACACACACACACACACACACACATTTTGCAGCAGAAAGCAAATAGTCCTTGCAGCTCCGGGCATGCACAAGACTGCAAAGAGTGATGTGTGTTGTGAACACACCAGTATGGAATGTAGGCATTAATAATGCACAGCGATTTGTTTGTCAGCTGCGATGATCTCACTCGAACCGTGCCGGCGTGGCAGCCCACGAGACGATTAATGCAATGATGCTGGGAATACATCAGTCCCCAACACACCGCCTGCATCTCATTAGCCGTGGAAACACATTCGTGTGTACAGATTTCATGTGCTGTGCAACACCGAATGCCACATTACAGCTGCCAGGTCAGGAAGAACAGTGTGCGTGTATGTGCAGGCGTTCACTGCAAAGGAGGCTGACACGTCCAGGGGAGTGTTTTCTTAGAAAAATTACCAAAAAACTAAACCATGTTTTCAGCAAGAGGAGATAATATAAGAGATAATAATATCCAACTGCAAAGACAAACAAGCAAAAACATGCATGAGCACAAAAACGATTGCACACCACCGTAAAACACCTCACTCCTTTCATTACGCTACATAATTCCCTCCAGATCAGGGGGTCATCGGTTTGAATCCTACAGAGCCATGGTTTAGCACAGTTTGCTGATTTTATTTCTTTTCGCAGCCTGGTGTTTACCTGGTGAGTTTAATTATTGCTTCTAGAAAAGGAAAATCACCAAACGGTGCTGGATGCCCCTCTTGGACTGCGATTACCTTCTAGCAAAATGAAACTGAATCAATACGACTCCCAACATGGAAAGCCATTCAGCCAAAATTTGGGCATTTAAAATCCCATAAGCAACATTTGGGTAGTGTTTAATAGGGTTTTGATTACAATAAGTGGAAGGATTTATTACATCTTTTTCAGCGATATGCTGTATAAGTGGAATTCTAGAAAATCAGATAGGATTAAAATTTTACAAACTGTAGAAAGCCATTAATATCCTACACTCGCCTAAAAGGAAAGCTGGAAACACACATTTGCCCATGTTGCCCATGCTATAGCTAAAATAAGTGCCTGCAAACATTGTTCTAGCATGACAATGGCCCATACAAAACCCCTGAGCTCCATAAAGACATGATGTGTTCTGGTGGGAGTGGAAGAACTGGAGTGTCCTGTACAGACCCCTGACTTAACACCTTTGGGATGAACTGGAACTCTAATAATGTTTAATCTCACTAATAATATCATGATTAAATGAACAAATTCACACAGTCACAACACACAATCTAGTGCAAAACCTTTCCTGAACTGTGGAGGTTATTATAAGAGGAAGACTAAGACTGACTGGATGAAGACGTTATAAAATATGATGGTCAGACCTCCCAATATTTTGGCCAATATTGTGTATGACTGGGTTTTTCCCTCTGTGTTTTTTTTTCCACACTTAAAACAAAGTTTGTTGTTGAAACTGCTTTTTTGTGTCAATTAAAACAACACATTAAAAAGCTTTCCAAGACGAAGCGGCGTTTAAATTTCATTCTCTCTGTTTTTGTCGATGTGCTGTTTTTCCAAATGTATGTTTTTCCAAACCACAAACAGGGTTTTATGTGGGTAGTAATTTGTGCTTTTACCACAAATGCTGTTCTTACTGTTTTATATGAATTACAAATAAAAAAAAATTGTATGTGTTTAAAACATTACAGCGTCAAAACGTCGACAGCAGTGAAATTGCATGCAGGTTGTTACTTTGTCATGATTGTCTGATTTCTTATTCACTAAAGACTGTCAAACCAAGAACTGTCAAACCAAGAACTGATAGGGGCGCCGAACCTGATGACTCAGTTAGCACAACAATTTTAAAACAAATGTCGAAAAGTGTCTGGAAAAAAAGGGTGTGTATGCATGTAAAATGTAAATGTATTTGTCACATAAACTCTACAACTCAGTGAAATTTCTTTCTTTGCATGTCCCATCTTGTAATGTTGGGGTCAGAGCTCAGGGTCAGCTATGATACAGCACCCCTGGGGCAGGAATGGTTAAGGGTCTTGCTCAAGGACCCAACAGTGGCAGACTGGTGGCGGTGGGTCTCAAAGTCTTCCAATCAACAAATTAGCGCCTTAAACATTGAAACATTTGAGCCACCACTGCAATGCTGTTTGCCGTTTAGTGAGAGAACGGGGTTTTGACACCTTCTGACTATTGTCATGATTGTCTGATTTCTTATTCACTAAAGTGTTTGCAAACCTTTATTCGGTTTGAATTTATTATTACACACATGTGAATATGTCAGCGGGAGATTTTGGATAAAATTTGAATAAACACATTACACAAAAATCTGCATTTGATACCGCAAGCAATTTTAATTTACCGTTAAACAACACAATAATTTTTATATTTGTCTTGTATTTTAATATTTTTGACACTTGTCAGATGCCCATATCCAACTTACGACTTACATCTTGCTTTTCCAACCCATTTAAATAGTTGAGGGTTCAGGGTCTCGCTCAGGGTTCCGGCAGTGGCAGATTAATGGTTAAAAATTAACCCATGACCTTCCAATCAGCAATGCAACAACCTTAACCACAGTACTAAGGTCTCCCACGTTGCCTTTTTTAGTACATGATTATAACATTGTTATTACTGGAGATTTTGACAGAACATATAATGAGACACCTCCACTGGGTTGCATGTTATTATGTTTAGGTTGTCTAGATAGAGATCATTTGGAAAAACATTTGGGTTTTTTTTTTGTAAGGAATTAATTCTATATTCAATACATATATATACATATATATTTTTCTTTTTTTTTTTTAACACAGAAAAGGCTAAAAAGGCAGCCAAGACCAGATGATCACAGCTACAGACATCCGCTCAGTTGATTCTTACTGAGAACCGATAGAAAATAATGAAACTCTCTACTACCATTGTTTTTTTTTCTTCTTGCACATTTTATGGACGCTGTGAAAAATCTTGACAGACAAACAAAGGTAGGTATTATTGATGCTGGTAGTAAGATTTTCTAAAATAAGTCCAGATTCACCAGCAAGGCTGTTGTAACCCAGCAACACCAAAACCAACTATAGCATTATCCAAGTGGAAGAAGGTCTGCACTTAGTGTGCATTGCAAAAGTATTCACTCCCTCTCTTTTCTAGCACATCGTTTGATTAGTACAAGCATAATGCCAAAAATAGGGAAGTGGTGGTAGATAAGTTGTTTAGGTTTTGGACCGCTGATCAGAATGTTATGGGTTCAATTTCCAGAACCACCGAGCTGCAACTGATGGACCTTAGACCTTAATAACCCTCAATTGCTTAGTTGGATACAGAAAATGAGAAGGTAAGTCGCTCTGAATAACGGCGTCTGCCGAATGTCATCAACGTAAAACATTTTTCATCGTCTGCATAAAAGCTCTAAAACTGATTAAGGTGCACATGTGTGTGCGTCATAGTGACAGCACAAACAAATGGCAGATGCGCAAGAGCAGAAAACAGTCAGAATGGGTTTAAAATATAAATCTCTCAGGAACATGCATCCTTATTAACCTGCTAAATGACCCACACTGGTTGCTGCCATATGTGGAAAAACATAAGCTTTCTCCATGAGTAACCGGCAGCTAATAAACTAATTATTTACAGTATGTTCCTCGACTGGGCTTTGTTAAAAATTTCGTCGAAAACAAATGCTTTACAACGCAAGACAAAATCAGCACCGGCAAGCAAAACTTAAACAGACACTGTCCTGCTCTGAGCTAACTCATATTAGAACTTTGGGTATAAAAGTTTAAGCCCCACGTCCGCTAACTGGCTTATTGGGACCCTTAAACCCTTACTGCTGCAGGGGTGCAGTATCATGGCTGACCCTGCAATCTTACCCAATCTTCCTAAGATGGGGTAAGAGAAGAAACAAATTTTATTCCTGTTTCTAATGAACAACCTGTTCCAGGATTTGGGGTTTTGTTTCCAGTCAGGACCTGGAGACTTGTTTATGGGTTTATTATGAGACTAATCCAAAAAGACCCTTAGACAACTGCAGCTCATACAATAAACCAATAAATCTGATCATATCACATCGGTCCTCAGGTCCTTACACTTACATTTAGGATTGATTTTAAAGCACTGTTACTTGTTTATAAGTCACTCAATGGCCTATAGCAGTGATTCCCAATCTTTTTGTCTAAGACTCTCTTTTTTCCAGAGAAAATATTTTAGGGCCCCCCTTTCAAATTTAACGATATTATCGCTGTTGGTATTTCCTGCATTTTGTGTTTTCAGTATTAACCCAAATTGGTGGGAGCTTCCTCACTTGTGTCCAGTATGCCTGGGTCATTACTATCGGCTGCTGAAGGCGAATCAGTAAGATTCGATCGTTTTTGTGGAGGACGAATTAAAAATTTGTCTATTTTTTGGTCAACCAGGGGATCAATACCATGTCACAGCTCAAAATATGATGCACCCCCCCACATTGGTCACTGAGGCCACCTTATGGGTCGGGACCCCCAATTTGGAACTGTTGGCCTTAATACATTTCAGATATGCTTACAAAATTTAAACCAATCAGATCACTTGGATCAAGTCAGTTAAACATACCAAATGTTTACTCTAAACAAGGGGAATCTGATTTTAGCTATTACGCAGAGGAGACCAGAGGAGATCAGATGTGTTAAATCAGTAGCCATCTTTAAATCTAGACTTAAAACACATCTATTTAGTTTTTCATTTACTGAACGAGCACTTTAATACTCATTTTTTATTCTTAACTGTTTTTATTTACTTAAAATCATTGTTCTTATTTTAATTTATCCATTTTTCTCGTGCACGTTGGATTACCACCGAGTATGAAATGTGCTATATAAACAAACTTGCCTTGCTTCGCCTAGTGACAAAGGTTCGGCTTACTAAATAGTTCCCTAACGATACAGATTAAAAAAAACAAAAAAAAACACCAAAGTTTCTTTTGCAAGCTAACTGGAACTCTTTCACCAATACCAGAACAAGAGCTGAAAACCCAAAGCTGTGTCCATGCTGCAGTTAACATAATCAACACTGTCCACTGTGATGTGATCTGTAATCATTCTGAGCAGGATAATGCTTTGCTGAATGTGAATGAACACTGTTATAATCTGGCGTATAACTGTGAACACTGGCAGGTAAATCATCTACTTTGCCGGCGATGCGTAGGCCAGATTATAGTTTTCATATCTTTTTTTTTGTTTGTTTTTCCCTCAATTCCTTCCTTAATTTTTTTTTTTTGATTCTTTGTCCTTCTGTTTGCATTTACCACTGGCGGCCTTTGTCTATTTTGCATTCAGGGTGAATCGTCGCTCCTTGCTCATCTCCCCTTCTGTTAATGACTTGAGTGTGTGCCCTGTTCCCAGCTGCAATCTATTTGTTCTTCAATGGCTCAGCTTGCACTGCAAATAAAGCTGCTCCTTACATGCCTTTCTCAATCCAGAGGTTCAGCTCAGCAGATATTAGCATATGTAAACCGGCTGAACTTTTTTGCTGTCTTCGTTGCTGCTCTTTTGCCTCTTTCTTTCTCTCCACTTTCCTCAACACATTTTTTTTTATCCAAAGGTAATGGAAATAGGCTAACAGCTTTTTTTGGGTGTGATTTGAATGTTGTTTTCTGACAGAACCATTTCATCAGCTAACAAATCAGCAACAAATCAGCATGTAACCCCAATTACTGTACTTTAAATTCTTAGAGTAGTAAAAATACTCCTTCGGCAGGCACAGCTCTTTGAATTTTGTATTCGTGTTATTTGTTGCACAGGTGTAATCAAAGCCCCTGTTTCCATAGTGAAGTGAAAACATACAACAACATTTTAGTCTGGCTAATCTGTCTGGAGCAAAAAATACCAGAAAAAGTTCCAATCATCATGACTTTTGTCCAAATATGTGTTCAACTGTTGCCAATGATGCTTTCAACTGTTTGATAGAAAACATTTTTTTGTACCAACACATGATCATCTGTTTTAGTGTTTCCTGTACCATCATACCACTGCTATATCTGGCCTGACCTGCCTGATCGGAAATGACTTAAAGTTTGTAACAAATATCTAATATAATAAAGAATTATAAAAATATTAATAAACAAATACATTTATATTTTCTGCTTTGTAAAGCTTTCGTCAAGGAGATGTATGTAACATTATTTGGAGTTTTTCAAGTATTTATTGTGAAATGAGGCTCCAGTGTCATCTACAGATGGGACACATGGATAGATGGATGAATAGATGGAAGGATGGATGAAAGGATGGATAGACAGAATTACTGACAGGCATAAATTGATGAATTGACAGTCAGACATAGATAGATAGATAGATAGATAGATAGATAGATAGATAGATAGATAGATAGATAGATAGAAATTGCAATGTTGCACTTATGTCCTCACCTGGCTAAAATGGTCAGGGAGAATCTCCACCAGGTTCTCAGCTGCACGACGACTCTTTGGGGCATCTGGAGGACACTAAAAAAAAAAACAAAGGCTATTGATACAGATCTATATCTGTAGTGTGAAAATCCTCCTGAAGAGGATTCGAAAACCCACTTGCAAAATGTCTGCAACCCTGTCATCATGTAACACAGACACTGCATTCTTTCCTTTTTGAAACTTGTCAAAACAAACTGTTGAGTATTTTTTTTTTAATAAAATTAGTTTAGGGGCATCTGTTGCCCTTGTTTCCATTTTAAACTCTGCTCACGGCGAGCTCTGGGCATATGCCCCAACAGATCTAGTATAAATGCTCATTAAAATGTTTGACTGGGAGTTGTTTAGCATCACTGCTTATAACGAATATGCCTGCCCTCCCAAATAATACATAAGGATCCATAAATACATAATCACTGTGCTGTTAAACCACAGCACTGTTTAATACCCAAATTAGAAGATGTGGGTTCATTTTCCAACAACAGCTCTGTCAAAATTACGGCTATAACCTAAACAGTGGGGTTACATTAATGCACTGGCTCTAATCCATTACCATTTCTATAGCAACAACTTGGGCACAGGGAATGGCTAAAAGCTCTGCATTAATGCATAAAAATGTATTGTTACATAAAAATCATTTATATAACATTTATTTAACATAAATTAAATAATTTCTGGGATTTTGTTCATACTTTTATTTTTTTGCAAATTTCATACTTTATTATACAACTGCTGTAACATTACAAGAACTCGCTTGTTTTGTGCCACTCTAATCTAATTGATGATATGCAAGTAATTACATGCCTATTACATGCCTATTACATGCTTATTACATGCTTATTACATGCTTATTACATGCTTATTACATGCTTATTACAGGCTTATTGATTAATAAATGTAATACATTTTCGCCTTTACAGAAAAATAATTCACTTCCTGTTGGGCTTTATAGCACTACTTGATTATAACCTTGACACAATGGTTTGATATCAACCATTCATTGCATCAGCAGCGTTTTAATGTAGTTTCCAATTCTACAACACACCCAGTTCCAAACCTCAAAGCTGGCCAGAGTGTTTTTTCTCTCCTGTGGCCTCTTTTCCTCTCATACAGGAAGCGTTTTTAGACGCTCTTTATTTTCATTCTTTTCAGTTGTTATTCTGGAGACTAGATGCTTTTTTGTGTAGGCAGAAACTCTATAGGAGTGAAACCTCTCTGTGAACCTCAACAATTCAGCAAGCTCTGATCAATTTTGGGAAAAAAAAAAAAATCGAGCGGTTGTAAAAAACATAGAAGACTTAAGCCCAGCTTTGGCTCCCAAGACATTCTTATGCAAGCTAATGCTCTAATGCAACACTCCCTGAGTCTTTGTCTAAAACCATAAAACTGATAATTTGATGTTTTGTCCTTTTTTTGCAAAAAAAAGAAAAGAATTCCTGTAGAGCCCTTGGATCAAAAAAATATACCTGATCAATTGGTTCCTACATAGAGCCATGAAAGTATTCTCATCTTGCTGAATAATTTAGCAGAAATATTGTACATGTCCATTGCCTAATGAGACTCATTTTTCTCCTGAAGACAATCACACTTTTTCTTTAACACTAAAACAAAAGCTTGGTTTCTGTGTGCTCAAGTGAAACTATCGATATATTGGTGTAATTTGCCAGTACATTCGGAATAAGCTTCTCAAATTAAGTTTAAATGACAGGGATGCATTTCGGTCCAAGTTTTCTTTTTAGAGGTTTATACAAAGAAAACCATTTTTTTTTTTTTTGTTTGAATAGTACATTTTCATTAAATACTCTTTTTCAATCCATATCTGTCACACACAGACCCAGAAACACTACAGCATCTGACAGGATTGCTATGCATGCTCCTTTGCCTGTGGTAATCAAATCTATTAAAGTTTGATTAACAAACAAGGAAATTATCATCATAGTGTTATGTGTTGTGGTACACAAATGCGTATCACAATCATTTGATAGAGATGGAATCCAAACCACAAGCTCGCTTAAAGGCTGATCATTTATTCCACAGATGTTTGCTGTGCCATTCATTAAAATGACATATTAGGAAATAAATCTGTGAACACCTAATCAAAGAAACAACTTAGTTAAGTTCTATTTCGTGACAAATGATGACAACATATCTGGTGATACAAGGAAACTAATCCATTTAGTTAAATCTATAATAATATAAAAAACTATTAAAGCTTCATATTACATGTATAAACGTGCTACTCTACAGCAGCAACTTGTAGGGCAAATTATGTCATTTACAAATAGATAAATTACAACTTTATCTCTTTTAAACTGACCTCTTTTTTAAAAAGTAGAATGCTATTAAGAAAATCCATAAACATGACACAAAAGGTTAATAAACTAGCCTTAAACTTTTGGACATTGGTCACATGTCACATGTTCACTATACAGGTAGTGTCCATGCTATTTTTATTTGCACTATTTATTAGGCCTGGCACATATTTATCACCTGGCACAGATATAATATTAGCTACTCACTAAACCTTTATGTATATATATATAGATATATATATATATATATATATATATTTACAGAATTATTGTTTTGTCGACCTTTAAAGATGATGCGGAAGCAAAATAGTGAATAATCATTTCGTCTTGGTCTGTTGTGTCCCTGGATGATCAGTCAGTACGTCTACCTTCGGTTGTTTTGCTGTGTATAGCGTAAACGCAGATATCGGATATTTGGAAATTAGATATAGTCACAAAATCGGAATTGGGCATCAAGATTAAAACAATAAGGATTGTATTTGATTATTGTTGCTATAAAAACATGTTAAAGTGTGAAATAAAATTCTGGTTGACCCTTTTTGTTTGCCACAATGTGCTGGTGTATTAATATAAGGGCAATAATGACTCAATGGTTTATGGTTTTGGTTGACAGAATCTCAAACCCTGCCCCTATAACAACACTAGTCTGTCTAAATTATAACTCCTTGGTGTTTCTAATAATGTTTGGACATATGAAAATCTTACTCGAGCTCCGGGAATTTCACAGCAAGCTTCCTGAATGGCCAGAGTCGGATCGCAATACAATACCAGCTGCTGAAGGTCAATCTGACAAAAACAAACAAACACAAAAGACATTAATTAATTAGTTATAGGTTAAAAGACAAATCTTTTCATTTATTGTTTTCTATTATTTAAGTTGCTGAGAAATAGGTTAGGTAGTGGTAGCTCAGCGGTTAAGGTGTAACTGCTGATCAAAAGATCATTGGTCTGCTGGATAATAGACTAAATTTAGGTCGCTCTGAATACAGGGGGTTGGGGGGTAGAAGTAGAAACAAAACATGAAATGTGTGAATATTTTTAATGAAAAGCTGAAATCTCTCGAGCCAATAGGGCTGCTGGATGCTCACCAGTTCATACATGCTACCTCTGCATGACACCTGCGTAGGTTTGGAACTTCTTGCATTTTATTTATGCGAGTTTATTAGCAAGTGAAGAGGATTTAAACAGCTTGCATAAGCACTAGAGTGTTGCATCTGTAAAGCATCAAGAGCCTTAGAGGTCAGACATTTTTTCCTATCGCATTAAATCTATGTTTCTTACTTACAACACATTTAACCATCTTTTAGCTCGTTCACAGTATATGTCAGGACTTGATTTGATTAAGAATTAGGAATTGATTAATACATCCTGTGTAATGGGTGAAGCCTATTAAGGCAGTCTCTACAAGTCTGGTTTCATTATGCTTTAACAGACCAGAGTAACTCGACCCCCTAAAGACCTGCGCCTGTGGTTATCCTTATGCAGACATTTCCTACAATAACTTTGCAGAACACACACACACCCATAAGCCCAAGGCTGGGCCCGCAGGTAGTCATTGAACAGGAAGAAACATTTCTACACCATTAGTAATGTTCTGCACAATTAGCAGAGGAGCAGGAAGTCAGATGGCAGTGTTTTTAATAACATCACACAAAGTAACACAGACAAATCCTCTCCATTCTTAATGGGTCG